>JACBWW010000089.1:1081889-1133261 GCA_020086605.1 Lanius collurio
AGAAAGAAAGAAAGAAAGAAAGAAAGAAAGAAAGAAAGAAAGAAAGAAGTAGAAAAAGAGGTGAGGGGAACAGAAAGAGTGACAGGGATAGAATAAGGAAGTCTGTGTAAACCTGGCTTCTGTGAGCTGTGCTCTCCCCCCACCCCAAACTCGGCCAGGGACAGTTGCAGCTGGTGGCTTTGGCCTTTTGTGGGTGCATACCTTTCCCTCAGCCTGAGATGATTGAACAGTGGTTTCCCTTTATCTAGTCAACAGTTTGACTTCCAATTCAAAGTCCCAGTCTTCAGGGAAGCTTCTTGGGCTGTATTCTTTATAATAAGCAAAACTTTATATCAATGTTTGAGGCATGAACTATTTTCAGTCTCTGACAGGGTCCAGCAGCTCAAATCCTGCCTTTTCCATCCCTGAGCTGGCCCCAGCACAGACACAGGAGCACAAAGAAGGGCCTGGAAGCAGCAGGCCCTGTGGTTTTGCAGAACCCCTGAGTCAGGACTGTGGGGTCAGAATTCCCAGCAGTGCCGTGGATTCCCTCAGGGCAAGCCACAAGCCACCACACACATGGCAATTGCAGAGCTCAGCTTCCACTTGGATACCAAAATAATCAGCTCCACAAAAACAGCCTGCTCCAGTCACTGGAGGCATGATGTCTGCTCAGAAAAACCCTGAAAAAGTCCTTGTGGGAGCAAGCAGTTCTTCCAGCCTCCAGCACTGTGCTGCATGTGAGCCAGGAAAACATGCCCCTGGTGTGGCAAAAAGATCCTGACGGGTTCACAGGCTGGCTGTGAGTCAGCCTAGGTGTTTGTAGATAAAAGGTGTCATCGAGTGAAGATGAGTGGCTCTATCTGGCTCTCTGAATGATGAATAAGGTGTTGTTCCATACAATCAGAAGGAACCTCTGTGTGAATCCTGAAATACAGTTTTTGAGACAGCTGTTCCTGCCTAACCTGACAGGCAGCCCTTTAGTCAGCAGGAGAGGCTGCTGAAGAGGTGGCACAGTCAGGTTTAAAGTGCCTGCAGCCCACCTGCATTGCAGCTGGTGCTGCAGGGATTTGTGCATCTGCTGACCCTGGCACAGGAGCAGGAGGCTGTGGGGTCCCTCAAAGGTGGGAGCTCCAAACTGCACCCATCAGGGTCCAGCATCAACGTTTGGTGCAGTGCCCCCAGCTCCAGAGGGTCTGGGGGCACTGCACTGGGGTAGGTGAGTCAGTGAGCCTGGGTGGGGGCTGAGGGGTGGATTCCCCCCAGGAGCATTGGGAAGGAATGAGTTTTCAGCCCCACTTTTGCTCTGGCAGTTGGAATGCCCAGAGCAGGCAGCTTTGCCTCACGGAGTCTCAGTGAGAGAACCATTAATTTTGTATTAGGACATAAAAACTGTTTGAGCTGAACAGACCAATAGCCCTGTGTCCTGTCTCCACCAGAAGCCAAGCCGGATGCCTTAAAGGAAGGCATAAAAATCCCATAATACCCATAATTGTGCAATACTACCCTGTGAGGGGAGATTCCCCTCTGACCCCAGCTGGCAGCAGCTCCTACCCCAGAGCAGGAGAGGCAGGAGCTGCTCTGGTTGTCTGGAGCTGGAGTCCCTGCAGATGCTGTTCTTGTGCACATAAATGTCCAATCCTGTGGTGAAGCTCTCTAATTTTGGTTGTTACAGCACTTTTCTGATATCCTGGTGAGGAGCTGATAGTGTTGGATGACCTGCTGCAGGCTGCTCTTAGAAGAGCAGAAGCTTTGCCTCTTCCTCATGCCAGTGCCTGCCCCTTCTTGAACTCTGGAATTAGTTTAAAAGTGTCCAATCCAGGTTGGATGGGACCTGGAGCACCCTGGTCCAGCAGAAAGTGTCCCTGCCCATGGCAGGGGTGGAACTGGATGAGCTCTAAGGTCCCTTCCAACCCATCTGCTGTGGGATTGGGTGATGAACTCTCCCTGTGGCCTGACCCTGCCATGCTGGGAGGAGCAGTGCTGCCCAGTGCCATGCCTCTGTGGGCTTTTGGCTCAGGGCTTGCTCTACAAGCAGCCATGTACCAAAGGTAGGTTTCTTTGCCCATGGAGTGTTTCCTGCATATTCCTGAGAGAGGGACTGTGGGGCTGATGGGAGACTGGTTGATCTGTGGCCGAGTGACACCTCAATCTTTGGGTGATGGAAGCACTTTCTGGCAGGGCCCTCTCAATCCTCCTTTCCCTGGACATCCCAACCAAGCCTCTTGCTGTGAGTGTCAGGTGGAGCTGCTGGGATGCTGAGCAGGTGCTGTGTGACAGAGGCTGGAGCTGCTGGACACCAGGATGGTGGCTCCCTGTGATGTTTGGGAGGAGAGCTTGACATGTCTTTAATGAGAATTTCTTCATTAGATTTTTGCTAATTAAGTTGAAACTTAGATTTTCACCCATGGAAGAGGACCAGCTCCCAAACAGCCACCTTTAGGATGAGATACCCATCCCAGAGACCACCTCTTCCACTGGTCTGACGTCCCCAGCCCCCCATCCCTGCACAGGGGAGAAGTTAAGTCGAGGACTACCCATGAAGGAGCAGCAAAGGTGTGTTTGCCTGCTGGCAGAACAGGATGGGGGAATGGAGGCAGGAGAGCAGGTCTGGGCATGCAGAGCAGGAGGAGGTGACACCGCCTGGGATAATTGGACCATTAAATCTCACAAAGGCACCGACACTTACACAGGGAAACAATCACTCTCCAATAGCAAGTGTAGCTATCTGCAACCATTTTTCTGCTGATCCAGTGCTTAATCCCATTGTTCAGACTGCAGGTTAAATTGTCCTCACCCCACAGTGCAGAGGCCAGGTATGTTTGCAGAGACGTGCAGGCATGACTGAGGGGAAATTTTGTCTCAGAAATCTATTTGTAAATGCCTCTCAAATGTCTGCTCCTGCTCCCTCTGCCTCCTCTCTGCCAGCCCTTCCACCTCCACAAATCTCCACGTTGGAGGGAGCCGTCCCAGTCCTCTGGTCAAGCCCCCTTTATTCTGCCCTGCTTCTCCTGAGTACAAAGAATGCCAGAACTGCCTGATATAGTCACGAAATTGGCTGCAAATCCTTCTAGTTTGCAGAACTGCTTTAACTCTCTTTATTTACTGTAGGTCTGGGGAGGAGGGGTTTAATCCTTTAGCTGTGTTCTCAGACTCTTCAGCTGTGGGAGCCCAGAATGCCATTTTTGCAGTAACAAAAGTGGAATTTTGCATGCAGACACAGGGCCCCAGGAGCTGGGGACTGAAGAACACCCTGTTTTTGAAGGCTTTGTAGTAAAGTTATGGCTCTGGGTGCTTTGGGGCTCCCAGGGCTGATCCTGGATAATATCTTTATAGGTTCTTAATTCACCAGCTCTAAGCCATGGAGCACATCAGACCCCCCGGATTGTTGTTTGGATGGTAAAGGCAGGAGGTTTGACCAAGGCTTCTCAGATCCCTGAGTTTGGTTTGTGGTGCTGGGTGTGCCTGGGCAGGGACAAAGCCCTGCTCCCATGGTTGGTCACAGGTCCTGTTCAGTTCTGGAGTGTTCAGGGGGTGACTGTGCTCATTGCTGGGGTGCTGGCATGAGTCCTGGGGCTAAGGCATTTGGGGTCTGGGATTAAAGCCAAAAGCAAAGAGAATTTTACCCATGTCTTGGGTTTTTCAGCAGAAAACCCTATCTCAGTGCAATGTCTGGCCAGGCAGGGGATTGCATAACACTGCAGATGTCCCAGCTGTGCTGCTGAAGTGCTGGGTGTTGCTTCTGCCTTGGTTCACTCTGGCCTTTGGTAGAAAGATGATTTGCAGGTGTTACCTGGCACGGTCACATAGGTGACAGCAGGACAGGAACGAGACCCTCAGCCTGGCAGGAAAGGGTTGGATTGGGACAGGAGACCCAGACACTGGGACACTGAGCTCAGGGACATGAGGTGTGGCTGGAGCTCCTTGAGGAATGTGAGCTGGAAAGTTCACGACTCCCAGTAATTCATTCCCTTCCTGGGGCTGTCTGAGCTCCATTAAGACTATCCAGAGATGCCTGGGGTATATTTATTTTCCTCTTTTTTCCCTTTGATGCCTCTTTCCTTACTGTGGGAGGCTGCTGCAGCTCGGGGTTGCCCTTCTGTGCCTGGGCTGGCCAGGGCTCCCTTGGTGAGCAGGTATTAATGGCAGGGGAGGGCAGGACCTGTGATAACTCAGCCTGCCAGCCCCAGCAGCACCAGGCTGATGGAATGGTCTTCAGAGACCCAAAGAGCTTCAGTCAGCACTTCTGCCTGAAAAGAGTTGTTGTGAAAGGGTGAAGGAAAGTCACCCCAGATCCCAGTTCTTCCTTTAGGAGGGTGTGACTCGATTGCTACCAGCAGTGTGGTTTCACTTTAACATTCATTTGAACAGAGAAGTAAAGAATAGAATGGATTTTCCCTCTGCCAAGGATTTACACACATCCCTCTCACCCAGCCCCTCCCACCACTTCACTGAGCCTCAGGCAGAGTTTTGAGGGCTGGTTGTGGCTCACTTTCCTGCATAGTTGGGCTCTGGGTTCCCCAAGTCCAGACGTGGGACTCTGTGGTGTGGAGCACGTTCTGTGGGGGCCCAGTGTGGCTGCAGAAACCTCCTCCTTTGTTCTTCCAGTGGTGCTGATGTCACGGTGCCATCCTATTCCCTGCAGATGGTTTTCATCCCCCTCTGGTTAAGCCAAGCCAGTCTGTTAGCACAGCACATGTCCCAGGACCCAGATTTGCAAACCAGATCAGCTGTTCCTGATGCAACACCCGTTGCAAATGCTTATTTCCTCATGTCCTATCAGCCTGCAATTCTTCCAGGGCACCTTAGGGGTAGGAAGCACCTTTAGTTTGTGAGCAGGGTTGTTGCTTATCCCTGTTGCTCATATTTTTATATCCCCTACACAGTGATGAGCCAACTCAGTACCCAGGAGGGTCACCCCAGCACCCCTTCCCTACAAACTTGGGACACCTTGTCACCACTGTGCATGTGGAGGTGCCTCCTGATGTCCACTGTCCACTCTGGGGTGTGTTACCGGGATCCCAGCTCCCTGTGTCACTGCCTTGCATCACCTGCAGCCCCAGCCCTCGTTCTCAGCTGGAAGGGGCTGGTGTGGAGCTGGCAGGATGGGAGCCTGGACTGGCAGCTGGCTGGGCAAGGGAACCACTTCAGACATCACAGTGGCCTCAGCCCCAGTCAAATATTTTCTGTCACTGATCCTTACGAGTCTTGTGGCATCCCCAAATGAGGCACAGGGGATTACAGAGCAGCCAGCTCTCCTTTAAAGCTTGACCTTGGCATCAGGCTGGTAGAGAGATGAGTTAGCTGGCAGCCTGCCTGTGTGTGCCAAGGGGCCTTTAAAGCCTCAAAGGATGCATTAGTTTGATGTCAGAGGCTTTGTTTGTGGCATTCCCTGGAATAATCGCCCTCCCTGTGTGTGGGTACATGTGTTTCCTGCCTGATGCTCCCCCATCCTGTGTCCGAAGAGCTCGGCTGGGCAGCACGGACAGCTCCAGTGAGACAGATGGAGATGGATCCAGGCCTCTGTGGGGACAGCTGCGTCCCTGACAGTCCCCTCTGGTCATGCACCTGTTAGGAACTATACTTAGCATGGGAAAACTTTCCAGAAAAGAGAAAGCAGGGCAGAAGTGGGGAGGCAGAAAGGCTGGGAATTTGGCCTCATTCTCCTCAGCAGGTCCCAAAGCTCTAAAACTGCCTTTCAGACGCAGCATCCAAAAATGCCAATCAGGTGAGAGCAGGCGGTGCTCTGAGGCCTGCTGGCACTGTCTGGGGACAGCCCGAGCGAGTGACAGCTTCATAATTCTTGGGTGGGATGGCAGCGAGTGCCACGTGTTTGTCCTGACAGCCCCAGCGGTCTCGAGCACTGGGAGCTGCCATATGGGAGCTGTGGGGGATCCCGGGGCAGCCACGTGGGGTGCAGAGCCTGTGGCCATCACAGCTCACCCGGGGCTGCTGCAGCTCCTCTCCCTGTTCTGCCTGCCTGTGCTCCAGCCTGGCTGCCACACTCAGCCATCCGTCCTCAGCCCTGGGCACTGCCAGCTGCCCATGGAACTCGGGGGAGATGGATGGGTGGGTGGATGGATGGATGGATGGATGGATGGATGGATGGATGGATGGATGGAGGAGGAGGAAACCTCCTGTGGTGTTGGGTAGGGCTCTCTGTGGGGACATAGGAGGCTTTGCAGCTCTTCCTCTGATAAATGAAGAGCCCTCAGTTGGGTGCTCATAGCCTCATTGGCAGATTAATGTGCCTTGTCCCCCACTGTCCCGCTCCCTGCAGCAGGGGCTCCCCAGGAGCCTGGCACAGAGGCAGCAAGTCCAGGTGGGTTTAAAGGCCATGTTTTCTTTGTGTTCTTTTCCTTTGGTAAGTGCTGAGCTGCATTTTCAGCACGCAAGGCTCCCACTGGCACAGGAGGTGCCTGATGGCCATCTCTGCTGTGTCACAAGTGCAGCCTCTCTGTTCCCCCCGTCTTCATCCCTGCAGAGAAACTTCCCTTTGCTGGATCTCCAGCTGGTGAGGAGTGAAACCCTATCCATGCTTGGTGACTGAGGGAAGCTTCAGATTAATGAGAATCCAGCATGGTCGGATGCCTCTGGAGCGGCGGGTGCTGCTGACAGGTGGCATCTCCTCCCTGCAAGGACAGTGTCCCTCTGCAGCTGCTCCCTGCTCTGCCTGATGCACGGCCTGTCCAGTACCTGCTGCTGCTCCCAGTTAGCATTCCAGGAGTTATGGCCACCGGGGCTGGTGCTTAGTGAGGGGATTTGCTGTACTTAGATGAAAAATGCAACAGGCACTTTAAACTGCCCCGTGGCTAAACTGAGCTCTGTTTTCCAATCCCTGCAGCTCTCAGCTCTCCTCCTCTGCCCTCTTAGCAACAGGCAAGGAAACTATTAGGTTGCTCTCAGGAGCCACCTAAACATCTACTAAATGTCTTCCCTGAGTGATGCTCTTGGTCAGTGCTTCCCCAGCCTCAAGGGCAGGGTCTGGGTGTGAAACCAGGAAAGGAAGGGGGAATACAGCACATCATGTGGGTACCAGCAACATCTCCAGCTGACAGGATAAATCCATGGTTTTCCTAACTGCCTAATTGAGATCATTGTGCTGCTGGAACAATCTGCATTTGCACACCTGTGCAGAAATGTGAATAGGAGCACCTTATAAGTTCCAGGTGCTTGAGCCCTGCTGGTACCAGTGCCAGCTCTGGTGTCCCAGGATTGGTTTCTGTGCCATCAGAGGGGAGGAAATGCTCATCTCCTTTCAGTGGCCACTTAGAGCTTTTTCCTTTTAAGACTGAGAAAATCCTTGGTACATTTCCTGAGGTTTCTGTGTGGTATGAGGAAGTGATCATAGAAAGAATCATACCTATTTCTGCTTGGGAGTGGGAGAAACAGGAGGCCATTCCTCATCTCAGTCCTGGGTGCAGATTGAATGAACCTGGTAATCTGGGATAATTGGATAACCTGTATGGTACTTTCCAGGTGCTTCGTATGCTAGGGAGGCTTTCTTGGAACTGAAGGCACTGGCCAACATAAATTGCTTCTGTCAATGTGCTTTATTGGACTACATCAAAGTAGAATCGATAGAGAGTAAAAAAAAAACCCTAACAAAATGGGCTTTCTAAGGCAGAGCAAGTCATAAACAGACAGGAGTGTTGTGCAGGTCGGGTTTCACCTGGCAGCCCGGGAAGCAGGGGGGTTCTGGCTCTGTCAGGGGTGATTCATTGCACTGGAATATTTCAGGGGAGGGGAAGCATCCAGGAGTTGTTAACACACTGCTGCAGGGAGAGGGGCTCCGAGTGGGTCGGGTTTGTGCCTCCAACTTTGCTGTCACAGATTTATACTGATATTATCTCTATCAGTGTAAGTTATCTGTTTCCATTTAACCTAGATAAAAGCTTGAGTGTGGTTATTGCGTTCTAAGGTTGCTGGAACTTGTTAATAATTTAGAATAATCAAGTCAAATGAATTCACTCTAAAAATTGAGCTTATTTGCATTGGCTTGTCTGTTTTTTTGTGACAGATCTCTCTGCGGGCATATGTTTGTGTAAGCTTTTTGTGTGTGCTCGTGAGTGTTTGTGTGCATATGTAATTTCCTTCTCCATCTCACAACCAACAGAGGCTGAGCTGGATTCAAATGTGGTGCAGGAAGAATGTGAAGAAGGTCCACCCCAAAGTGGAGCTGAATAGCTGAGGTATAAATCCACGGGGAAAAATGGGGTTTGTAATGGAAATGCTGCCTCGTTTTAAATTATAGCCAGGCATCTGTGAGGCTGAAATTCCTGCTGCAGCATCCAGACGGTGCCTCAAGCTGGCTGCACGTTCCCAGAAATGAAGAACCCCCCCAGCCTACCTGCAGCCTGACCTTTGTGCTGACACTGCCGTGCAGCTTTTGTGCAGCACGGGGCGGGTGCGAGTGCGCAGTGACAGATTGCTGCTGACAGCGAGAGGCTCCTCCAGCTGCATTTCTCTGCAGCCCCTGCCATATATCCAGGGGCTTGTTAGAGGAACAACAGCACCAGCCAATAACCAGTTGGTCTAAGCCCCTGGGACAGACCGTATGGCCCACACTCTGCTTCCTAAGCTGTGATGTGGAGTAAATTCAGCTGCCGTAGCACTTGCAGCCCTCGTGTTACACAGCGAAGGAACACACCCGGGCGTGCGTCTGTCTGTACCTATAAATAACAGTGTTTGTGTGTGTGTGTGCATATTTATGTGTCTGTGTATTTATTGTGGGTGAGGCTGGTTGTAGAGCAGCCCAGAAAATGGAAATCCTTTTGTGCAAATCCACTTGCATGGAGGCAAGGAGAGCCGGGAGAGCAGGGCTGATGAATTGGCCCTGAACCGCGATGACAGTCTTTTTTTTTTAAGTCAAAACAATTTCAGGGAAAGTGTCTCCAAAAAAAGGTCCAGTTTCAGAAGGTAGCTCAATTGAATTTCTGGTTCCTGGCTGCCTGCCTGGAGGGCCTCTTGTCACTTCTACTTTCTTCCAACAAGGCAGAAGGCGGAATTGACAGCAGCCTTCCCGCCAGGCTGTTAGGGAAGCAGGGAAGCCAGATGCTTTGCCTCCCCGCTCCCTCCCCTTCTGCGGCCCGAGAGCCAGAGAGTTAAGTTGCTTAACTCTTCCATTCTCCCTCTCCAGTGCTCCTGGTCTCACCCAGTGCGGATCCTGAGGACGGAAATGCCTGGGAGTGGGCAGAGCTGGGCATGTGCACGGAGGGTCCTCACTCCCGAGGGTGGAGTGTGTGTGTGTGTCACAGGAAATACCCTCATGCTTTGTACAGAGCAGGAGAATTGGGCTGTAACACAGAAGGATTCTGCAGAGAGGCACATAGTGGGAATGGGCAGATACAGGAGCTTCTCCCCCAGCAAACCCAGGGCAAATAATATGATTTCAGAGCTTCCAGCCCAAACCCACTCCTAAACTGTCCCTCAGCCCCTGCTGTTTATATCACTGCATAAAGGGTACAGTGTAGGTGAGCGCTAGAATATTCCTGTAATTTCCCAGCAAGGACAGTATGCTGAGCCCTCTCTTTTTCTTTGTGTAGAATTATCATCTTTACATGTTAAGGGATGTGGAAGGTTTCGGTTGCTGTTGAATTAACATTTCTATATGCATCATTTCACTAGATAATTTGCTGACTCTAAAATTTTTGTGTAATCAAATTGGCTAGCTGTTTTAACATTTGTCCAACACCATTTTAAAGTGGTAGTTAAATGAAGTGGAGAATGGAGCCCTTTCTTTAGACTCAGGGCTGTAGCAGGATGAGGATCTCTGGTATGGTTTTTTTGAGACAGGACCTGCTCTGTGTCAGGGGTTGTGCATTTCCAGCACTCACAACCCATAGAGCCCATTTTAGTCTGCCCATAGCTGCAAAATGGGGGGACAGAGTGGTAGTGGATGGCCAGGAACTGACACCCTCTGTCTCCCCAAGCTCATCTCATTGCCAAAACCTTGGTACAGTGGTTAAGGTGAGAACCCTTCTCCTTCTCTACTAAGGACGAGAGGAAAAGGCTTCAGGCTGTGCCAGGGGAGCTTCAGGTTGGACATAAGGAGAAATTTCTTTTTGGAAAGGTTGGTCAGACATTGGAATGGGCTGCCCAGGGAGGTGGTGGAGTCCCCATCCGTGGAGATGTCCAAGGAATGACTGGATGTGGCACTCAGTGCTCTGGGCTTGGGACAAGGTGGGGATCTGTCCCAGTGGGGACTTGATTGTCTTGGAGGGCTTTTCCAACCTCAGTGATTCTGAAATAGCTCCAAAAGGGACCAAACCAGGGTCTTGAAGGGAAAATTGTGCCAGGGGAGATTTAGACCAAGTATTAGGAAACATTTCTCTGCAGAAAGGGTGGTCAGGCACTGGAACAGGCTGTCTAGGAGCCACCATCCCTGGAAGTGTTCAAAAAATATGTGCATGTGGCACTTGAGGACATGGCTTAGTGGTGACCGGGGTGGTGGTGCTGGCTGGAGCGTTGGACTCGGTGATCCCAGAGGTCTCTCCCAGCCTTGGTGGTTCTGTGGTTCTGTTCCTGAAGGTCACCTGCACTGACACTGCCAGGCTGTGGGCAAATGGCTCTGCAACCTGTGGGCTCTGCTGGGGGCCACGCAGGCACCTCCGAAAGCAGGGCAATCTTGTAGGGTTTCCCTAAAAGCCATGCAGCCCTTCTCCTCCTGTGTGCCCCTTTGTGTCTGCCCATACCCAGGAGTTGGATCTCTGTGTTCATACACTCCTCCCTTGTGCCAGTGATCCTCGGGTCCCTGTGCCACCTTCCCCAGGCAGGGAGGATGGTGATGGAGCAGGCATTCCTCTGGGTTTGGCATGCTCAGCTCAGGCAGGAGGGAACACCAGCCTCAGGGAAACCATTAACATTTGTCACCTGCAGCAAGGCAAAAAGTGTTGCCCAGAACAGCCTTTGGAAATATTTTAATTATCCCTGGTTGATCTGGCAATCAACGAACTTGAGATAAAGATCACAAGTGGAGACAAAGTCTAAGGGGAATTTTATGCTTGGGGTCAAATTGCTGCAGTGTTTTTGAAGCGTTTCTAATTGGGATGGTTTAAGAGCCATCCCCAAACTTCCCTGAATCCAAACATTTCTGATGTACGTGGGAAGCAAATCAGTCATGCAGCTCTAGCACAGCACTGAGAGCTGGAGCAACACGGGGCTTCTGAAAGATCCAGCCTAACCACTGAGGTCTTTCTGCACAGCTTTATAGTCAGAAAACTTCTTTAATGGACTGTAAATCAAAAAAGGAAATTTATTTTTTGTTTCTCCAGGCTTGAAAGATGAGTGTGCATCTGCCTGACAGCTTTCAGAGCGAGCCATCCCTGCCAGCCAAAGCAGATTCTCTGTGCCTGCTTCCAAGCAGCACGAGCTGAAACAACTGGTGGCAGAGTGGGGTGTCTCTGCAGTCCTAGCCATGAAGAGAGGTGATTATTCCTCCTTCCTAATTCCACTTCCCAAGAGGAAATTATCCTGTGCTAGAGGCGTGCACCTTCCTCTGTTCTGTCAACGTGTGCTGCTAGGAAGATTTATTTCAGTAATAAGGTCTTTGCAGTGAAACTTAACAAAAATGAGGGGGCAAGTTTATTAATTATATATTTTACAGTTAATTAGAGATAATATTTAACAGAAGTAATTGCAGGCATCTGCCTTGATGGCACAATTAATTTCCAGTAATAAACGGGTTGTGCGTCCCTTTGTCGGACTGATCAGAGACAAATCCTGCCTCGTGCTAAACCCCTCTTATCTCTTTCCATTTGCAGGAGATGAAATGTCCTCCTGCTCAGAGCACAGGGAAGAGACTGGAGCTGGGCTGCTTTCTCCACAACTGTAGAACTACGGTGAAATGGGGATTCTTTGTGTTTCATTGGCTTCTCTGAGGAAAACAGCGACCATGAGATGAGACAGCCTCAGGCTGAGTGCAGCTCCCACCACCCAGTTCTGCCAGCTCCCTGCAGCTGGGCCTGGTTCCTTCCATCTCATCCTGCCTCTCAGCCCCAGCTCTGGGAGGCAGGAAAGCTTTGCTCCACAGGACTCAGGTCCCTCCTCAAGCTGCTTCTAAGCAGTCTCTTCCATTTGTGCTGAAGTGCTGTGTAGGAGCCCTTGTCACTCATCTCAGCTTGCATCCAGCATGTTCCCAGAACCTGGGCATGGGTATAGATGAGCTGTCCATGTGGGAACTTGTTGGGCTCTCAGAGCACCTGCCCCTTTGGGGTCTCACACAAAGGGTGCCCCCGGTGTCCCCTGAGGTCTGTGCAGTGGGGAAGTTTATTCTGCACTATCACTGGCAGTGTTTCTGTTCTCCTGACACTTTTCAGACAGGTTGGTAGGCTCTACCTCGTGCAGGTGTCCATCTCCCTTTATCTTCCACCTACCTGAGGTATGCACAGAGCCTGTGACACACAGCTGAGTGATTTTTATTCCCTCCACTTGAGGGAAGTAGCTTACAATGTTTTAAACTGGTGCTCTGTGATTGACTCATGCCACCTATTTCTGAAACGCAGCCAACAAGGTAAGAGAAGATTTAGAAAAGTGTCCAGATCCATTTAGGACAGGAAGGGAGCCCAAAAGATGGAAAAAATACTGTAAAAAGCCAAGCCCAGCACGGCTGCTCAACACAGAGCCATCCTGTGAGAGTGTGATGTTCCTTCCTGCTTCCTGTTTTATTTGTTATGGAAACTGTTGGTGCAGTTGGTGGGTTCTCCCCAGGGGCAAAGGAACTGCTCTAGGAGCTCTGCACACCTCCAGGCAAGGTCCTTCCCATGGAGCAGGTGAGGGGAGCTGCTCAAGGAGGTACTTTTCCAAAGGCATGCCACAGGGATCAGGGCTCAGTCCAGCCTTTTTAGTTAATTAATGAGGTAAAAAATGGGGTAAGCAGCATGTGAATGACATGGAGGGTGAAAGGAAGAGGGAGCCATACCAAGGGCCAGAGGAGGTCCCAGGTTCCAGCCTGACCAAACTGAGCAGGGCTGAGCTGTGTCTGCCATGGGCTCAGGTTCAGGTTTTGTGAGTAAAAGCAGGGAGCTGGGGCTGAGCCTGGACAGCCTGAGCTGGGTGTGTGAGGGCAGCTTTGAGGCGAGTGTTGGCTGCTCTGCTCCAAACCCCAGGTTTTCTGCAGGCCCATCTTGTAAATATTAAAATGCAGGAGTAGTGGGCCCAGCAAGTCTGGGTGGGGATTTGCTGGCAGGGAGGAGAGCAGAGTGTGTGTGAGTTGCATGCCTCCCTCTCACGTGCCTGCACCCGTATGTGCACGTCTCCCAATGCCTTCCAGAGAGATTTTAATCCAGAGAGCACTGACAGCCTTGCAGGCATCAATCACCCAGCGCCGCACGACCCCTGCAAGGTCAGGCAGCGTTATCAGCCTCCCCCTCGGAGCAGCGTTTTGTGCCTCTGCCAGGAGGGATGGGCAGAGGGAGAGCGGCTCCTGAGTGTGTGGGAGATTTCCTGCAATCAGAGCTTTCCAGATTCCTAGAGGCAGGGATGGGATCCAGGTCTCCCGGAGCCCCGCTCCCTGCCCTGACCACTGGAAACACTTCCTCCCCACAGAAACCTCACCGTGAAACCACCCAGCGGAGCAGGGCTTTGTAGTTTGGCAGGCACAGCACAGGCTCTGCTCTACCCAATCCGCAGGCGCATTTTTGGGGTTGCGTGTTTACTGAAATCTTGGCTTTGCCAGCCTGCAGAGAATAAAAGTTGATTGTTGAGCAGCCAGGGCTCGGCGTCGCCCTGCCTGTACGTGTAAATACCCTGCACAGCCAGGCCAGGCCGGGGGGGATGTCTGTGGGGCCGCAGCCTGCTCTGTGAGAGCCTTGTCTCTGCTCTGTGCTCAACACGGCTCTGGTTACCTGCTCTCACTGCAGCTTTTCTGGCTTCTCCAATCCTTTCCTTGGCTGCTCTGGCTGCAGGGCCTCGTGATAGCTGGCTGGATTTATTTATTTAATAATAAAACTTAAAGAGCGGGTTGTTTTCCAGGCAATGGCTGTCTCTGTGGAGCCAGGTCACGATGCGGTTAGTGTGGAGGGAAGCAGGGCTGCTTGGGGAGCTTAAAATCTGCCAATCCCACTATTCCTTCTTCCCCTCAGCCTTCTCCCAGTAACCCCTTCCTCCTGCACTGGCAGGAAAGTTTATGATGCCATGCAGGCTGTCCAGACCTTGCCACTCCCATCTCTTTCAGGATGTGGCAGGGACAGTAGAAGAGGGAGTTCACAACCCAAGGCTACAAATGGGGCAATATGACAGTAAAGAGAAGATGCTGGAACACAAGGAGTGGGCCTTTGGTTATTTCTCCTGTGCAGATCCCTACAGCTGTCACAGCACGTGCCTCCTGTCTCTCACCCTCTTCTATAAGGGACAATAGCATCCTCCCCATAGGGCTTAGCAGTGTTGTCTTCATTCTCATGGCTGGGAAGCAACCACACTCCTGTGGAGGATGGATTAGTCAAGGGTTTGAAACAAAAGTCAGAGGTTTGTGCTCTGGATCCCTACCTGAGGCATCTGCTGGTCCTAATCTGAAGGTCCTCCCCACCCCCAGCCTCACACACGGTACCCCCAGGTGAATGGGCCACTGTGCTGCTTTAGAAGGCTTTGTTTTCTTCATCCCCATGGAATCCTGAGTGGTGTGGTACTGCCTGACAGCACTGCTTTGGGCAGAGGTCAGGCAAATCACTCCCACTCCATCACCAGGGCTTTCCTCCCCTTGGGATTTACAGCTGGGTGAGGAAACCCACCTCCATCACTCTCTGACCTGGGCTGGGCAGTGTTCAGGTGCACCTTACAGACTTCACAGGTTTCCAAGAGGCAGGAATCTGTCACAGCACAGCTCTGTGCCTCAGGGGAGTTGTTCCCTGAAGGTTTGGCTGCAGGAATAAATCTGTTCCTCCACATTCTGCCCATAAAACTGATAACACTGAGATTGCTTTACACATCAGCAACAGAATGGAGACAGCAGAGGCAATCAGGACCCAAAATAATTATGTTTATCATCTATAATCATCACACAGAGTCTAACAGCACATTAGCACTTCCAGCAGGCAGTTTTCAGGAGCAGGGAATGCTGGCAGTGTTTTGGAGGATGCGCTGATTATTTTAAAGGGCACCAGCCACAACTGAACATGCCATGGGGGATTCTCTGAGCTGCCAGCACTCCCTTTTCCTGCATGTCTGGGGAACAGGAGCAGGGCCAGTGCTGCACCATCTCTGTTAGGTGTTACTGGGTGTAGTTTCCAGACTCAGGCTGTGGAAACAACAACTCAGCCTCTTTCTGACTGATCCCAGGGATTTGGAAGGTGTAATCTGGAAGAGCCTACAGCTGCTTGAACCCCTCTCTATGGAAGGGGTTATTCCAAGGCAAGTCTCTCATATTTTCCCATGTGATGCTGCCTCTGCTCCTCCCTATTTTCCTGCCAGTTCTGGAATACATAGCCCTGAACAAAGACTTCGGGGCTGAGCTCCCTGGTGGCAGAACTACCCTCCCCTGTGCTCTGCAGACCCTTGGGTGTGTGGGGCTACAAACATCCAAGCAAATCCAAGTGATCTCAGTTCATAACAGGTCCCTGAAAACATCTGCAAGCAGCAAAACCCAACACCCTTCAACCCATGTCCTGCAGCATGTTCCTCTCTCTCTCTCCTTGTGCTGCACTGCTAGGGAGGGCCAAGCTTTGCAGCAAGGGAGAAGAGGCCAGAGAAGGTCCTGGCCAGGAGGAATGCAGTCAGTCACTGCATTCAGCCTTTTGGTGGAAGGGCTCAGTAACAGTGCTTGGAAGGAAAGGCCTTGGAGACAGATTTGTATGTGGAACTAGTTGGAACCCCATCAAAAGCCCACGACGTCTCATCTCTTCAGCAGAACATCTGAGATGCTGCACATTTATCTATTTACTGGGATGTTCCAGGTTATAAAGTGGATTTATAAGCCCTTGTTTTCCATGATGATCCCCAGATGAAGGTGTAAAATCCCTCCTCACAGGATGCCAGTCCTGAGGTGTCTCTGGGTGTAAGGGAGGGGCAGTTCCCATCCTGTGTCTGTCACTGGGACCTGGTGTTTCTCCTGCAGACACCATCCCACAGCCAAGAACTGCTTTAGCAAGGCTCTTAGGAACTGCTTTCAAACCTGGAAGGGATTTTTGGAGCCAAACATTGATCTAAGTGCATTCTTACTGAAATTCAAATGCAAACCAGCCAGCCTTTCACTCCAACATTTCAGCTTTCCTTCAGATTGCTTTTCCAGGGGCACCCTCTGGCTTATCTGCAAGACTATGGGAATGCTGTCAAGACAGGAGCCATTCTCCTGTCTGGCTCAGGGACTGGGCCAGAAGGGTCTGTGCTGTGGGTATCTCATGCCAGTGAGCTGAGGAGGAGAGCTGAGCTCCAGGGAGTGCCCTGGGGCTGGCCAGCAGAGCCCTGCTGTTCCCTGTGCAATTGAGACTTGCCTGTGGTGTCAGGGATGTGTAGTTCCACACTCAGAGGATAATGGGGTGAAGGGACACTCAGGGAGTCTCCAGAGCCAGCTTCAAAGTGAGGTCCAGTTGGTCTGGACATCATCCAGTCAGCTTTTGTGTGTCTTCAAGGACAGGGATTGTTCTGCCTCTCTGGGCTGCTGTCCCAGATAATTGGTTTTTCCTGGAGCACAGGGCTCAGTACTGAGTGTTAAATCTTTTCCAAAATCTTGGCCCTTTCCTATGCTAGCAGAGGTTCTGCTTTCATAGCAGGTTTATCACTAGCTTAACACCCACCAGGCTTCCCCTGTGCTCCTAGAGCTCCTCCAGCCTCTTTGTGGGCTTTTCCAAGTGCAGAAGGGATGATGCCAGCTCCCATCCCAGCATGTACCCAGGGTGGTTTAGAAAGGCACTTTGTAACTTGGAACATCACAGTAAATAAATGTGCATCATCTCAGATGTTTTGCTGAGGAGATGAAGTGTTGTAGAGTTTTGATGGGATTCCAGCTAATTCCACATACAAATCTGGTTCCAGAGCCTTTCCTTCCCTTCGGACCATTACAGAGGACTTGGGGCCAGCCTAGATCACTGCATGCCCTGGCCCAGCTCAACTAGTCCAGGAAAAGAGTGGGACCAGTACAGTGAGGGGGCCAAATGTCCTTCCCATGCTCCTTTGGGAAGAAAAGGATCAGAAGAGGAAGATACTGAACCAGTGATGGATGCACCTGGGGGAGCTCCTGTGGTAGATCCTCAGCATGGGAACTGCAAAACCAAGCTTTGTGGTGTGGAATTGTACCAGGGAAAAGGGGGGGAGGCTTGTCCCAGAGAGCTCCTGCCAAAGTGTGAGACTGGTGGAGGTGAACAGAGGAGCAGTGAGGGGATCCTGACTGTGATCCTGGTGCTGTGCTGGCAAACTTGCTGTAGAGTCACAGCAAAAGGAGGTTTGGAAGACAAGTGAGGAGCTTTGTGGGTGTTTTTCCCTGCTAGAAGCATGAATAAAGAAAAGCACGACAGTGCTTCCTTGGAAATCTGGTGGGTGGCCTGGTGCTATGAGCTGATAGAAGGTGGGGACTCATTCCTTCATAATGAATGAAAGAGCACAGATGGGGAGAGGCAAGGAAAGGCCTTCAGCACTGGTATAATTAACTTACTCCTGAGAACACTGGGATGGGCTTTTCTCCTAATATGATAGAGAAAAGAGAGGATGCTTGACTGAGAGTAAGGAGAGAATGGGAATTGTGGAGGTGAATGTGGTTGTCTGTCTGTTCCTGAGACACTTGAAGCAAAGCCTCCGGGCCAGCTTCAGGAGCAGACGGAGAGGATGGATTCCCTGGTCTTGGGGGGGTGGGCTGCACCTCCTGGGGGGCTTCTCCAAGCTTAATCCACAGCCCTGAGCCCTTGGCTTGGAGGAGGAGGTGAGGAGCCAAGCCCCCTTCCCAGCAATAATGACTTCACACCTTGACTTTTTCCCCACGAGCCTTTTCTCTTGCACACTAACGAGTCTGAGCCTACTTCATTGTGCCTCAGTAATTGTGCTTTTAATTATGCTGTGTGTCTACCACCATCTGTTGTGCTCTTTTCAGAATCTGTTTCAGTTCTGATATCCCCTTTTGAGATGAAGGGACCACGAGTGCCCACAGTACCCAAGGTGTGGATGAATCATAGATTTGTCTGTTCTGTTCTTTGCTTTCCAAATGATTCATTCCACTTGATCTGTTTCTTGATGGTTGCTGAGCCTTGAGCTGACATTTTCATGGAACTGACAGCTTTATGTGGAAAAATGAGGGCTGAGAGGAATGAAACCGGTGTCTGTTGGAAAGAAGAATCCCGATCTTTTCGAGATGAGTTTATTTGGACAAGGGCTATCAGAGGACTCTGAAAGGAGAGGTTACAATAGCTCCCAGTGTGGATGTCCCTTGGAGAGGCCAGCATGCAGTTGCTGGTGTTGGCACGATGCTGGGGATAGACGGGTAAGGGCAGCATGGCACACGTGCCCCTGGAGCAGGGCTGCAGGGCACAGGGACATCGAGCCAGGAGAGGCAGCTGGAAAGGCTCCAACTGCAATAAAGGAGATTAAGAAAAGCAAAACAAGGTTAATGAGCCAGAGAGCTTGTTAGGAAAGGAGGACAACTGCAAGTTTGGGCAGAGGATGTCCAGCAGCATCTGGGAGGGGGTTACATCCGGGGGTTGCAGTGAACTGGGGTGCCCAGCAGCATCCCAGGCTGCCCCTCACAGTTCAGTTGTGTACGGAGGGAATGGCTGGAGCTGTGTCAGGGAGGGTTAGGTGGGAAATCAGGAAAAGGTTCTTCCCCCAGAGGGTGGTGGGGCACTGCCCAGGCTCCCCAGGGAATGGCCCCAAGGCCACCACAGCTCCAGAAGCATTTGGACAACCTGGGGGTCCCTTCCAACTGAGGATATTCCATGATTCTGTGAAGTTAAGCTTGTGGATCAGATGGTCTTGCTCACCCACTTTAAGAGGGAAGATGGAAGGTGAAAGCAGGGGAGAAAATGGAGCGTTTGGTGGGTGAGAAGGACAGGCTGAATGCCGGTGTATTTGGGGTGTAGGGTAAACGTGGCTGAATCCGAGGGCTGGAGTCTTGCAGGAAAGGTGGCTACAGGAAGACCAGGAGGTGATAACCCACAAGTGGCCTGTTCTCATTTTTAGGATAAAGGAATAAAACTGTAATCTGGGGAACTCTTGATGTGGTTCTGGCACCTTTTGGCTGGGTAAGGAGCATCTTTTCCTTTCACAAGGCAGAGTGGTTTCCTCTTTATCCTGTCTGTCCCTGCTCTCACTCCTTTCCCCTGGTGTGCAGGGCTGTTCTGGCCCATCCCACTGCTGATACTGGGCTATGTCTGGTTCTGAGCACCTTTTTCTCAGCAGGGTGACCTCTTATTTTGTATTCTTTGCCCTCTAGAGCTCTGTCACTGGTTGGGCCCACAGACCCAGCCCTAACACCCCACAGTGTGGCTTTGTCTCACTGCTGTGCCTGTTCTGTGCATCTGCAGGATGCTGCAGTTGGCTCTGGTTTGGATCTCTGCATGGGATGTGGCAGAGTGGGTATCATACATGGTGCCAGACCCTCAGTAGCCTTAGGAAAGTCTTGTTCCATCCCAGGCCAGAGAGAACATCCCTTGACCTCTGGCAGCTGCTCCTCATCTTATCTTCTGAGCATCTTTTAAAAATATTTTGGGCTGCCCTGATGTGATTTCCTGATGCCCTTTCTGCCCTTGCTCTTTCCCCTGGGCCTGCCACCTTGGTGCTTCCGTGTCACCCATGGGCCTAGGAGAGGAAAAGAACCTCCTGAGCCTTGGTTTGCTGTCCCTGTTCCAGCTCCTGGACACCTTCCACCTCCAGCTTCTCTCTGAGGGAAAGGATTGTCCTTCTGCTCTTGCTGGTTTCCTATGCAGGGAGGATGGAGAACATAAATAGCTGTCAGATCAGCTCAGGGGCTCTCTCGCTGTCCTCCCTGCATTCTCCTGTACCTGCAGGGTGAGGAGCCAAGCACCAGTCGCAGGACAGGACTGGAAATGAGGTTCCTTCAAAAACCACTTCTATTGAGCTCAAGGCCAGAATGGGAAATCCACTGTGTTTCCATTAAATCCTGTCTGTATCAATCCAGGAGTGGGGCGAGAGGTGCCGGGATCCCAATAGGCCACTAATTAATTACCAACCCCACTCTCTATTGGCAAGGCAGGGCCCTTCTGATGGTTAATTAGGGTGGGAGCCAAGGAGAGGCTCTGTCTCAGAGGCAATCCGTTAACATTCCCTCTGGCTTCCTTCCTCGCAGACATGTCCTGGCACTGCGAGGGGAAGCCAAGGCTGAGCATATGGCTCACTGTGGAGCTCTGACCTTCCCGGAGCGGCTGGAATTCCCCTCAAGTGTCACTCAAAGCTTACCTGATGTGACATTCCTGGGAAAACAAACCCTTGGTGAAATAAAAAAAGGGCAGGACTGATGGTCCTTTCGGGTAGGGGCCCCGGCCAGCTTCGTTGCCCCAGCTTTGACTTGGAGGAGGAGGAACTTCGGCTCTGCCACTCCCTGTGATAGAGCCGGGCCCTCGAGTGTTCCTCAGGGGCCGTGGCTGTGCACGAAGGTGGATACGGAGGGGATGGTGCTGATTCGCCGTCCTCAGGGCAGTGGCTCCAGTAGACTTTGTCGTTAAGGTGACTACTTGAAGAAACTCCAAAGCTGGCCAGGTAGTAGTTCCTGATAGAGCAACCTGGTTCATTTTTCTTAAAAGTTTGTTGGCTCGTTTTAAATTATTATTTTCTAGGGATTTTTTTACTCCCAAGGGTCTTTTCGGCTCTAGTTTGCATATTCAGCCCCTTTTCTTCTCTTCTTTTTTTTTTTTTTTTTTTTCTTTATCTACTACTCTTCAGCAGGCCAGCTTCGAAAGGGGTAAGGAGGGGGTTGTAAATGCAAGCCCTGATAAGAGGCCGGTTTCTTCACAACTAAGTGCTTTTTTTTTTTTTTCTTAAACTGCAAGAGGAATTTTAACTTACAAAGCTACAACAAAGCACAAAATTACATTTAAACAAAGCTACAATGTAGTACAAAATAAATGGATAATTGTTAAATCGATAATCTGGTCCCTTATTTATAACACTTGGCCCAAGTGCCAGCAGTTGCTCTTCCCTCATGTTCTTCCTTCCTGTGCACCGTGGACAGCTGAGAGACCTGGGGTGGTGCAGCAGGAAGGAATCCCCACCTGTGACTTCCCTGTGGGCTCTGTGCTCCGAGGTGATGAACAGCAGCACAGCTCCATGCGTGCTCCCTGCATGGCTCTGGAAGTCCCAGGGGCTGCAGGACCATGGATCAGGGTACCTGAGGCAAACACCATACAGGTCTGTTGGGATCTCTCCTGTCATCAAACACATTTGGGGTGAATCATGGTAGTTCAGAACTGTCCGGCTGTTCTGGGAGTGAAATCCGTGGCTGGCTGGCCTGAGAGAGACCTTGGATAAGTGAAATGTAAATGCTCAGAGTGGCTTGCCAAGATCTGAGTGGGAAAAACCTTCCCTGGAAGAGGATTTCCCATCTTGTCCCAAGGAGTCCCAGCTGCTGAGTGTGTTTTGTTGTCAAGGCCTCGTGTCTGGGATTTGCGTTTCCCAAGACCTTGAAACCCATTCCCCTCCCCAACTCCTCGTGGAGCTGGATGCAGCCTGTCTCCAGAAATCCAGCTGTTTGCTCCTTCTCTGGAATCAGAGAATATTGCTACTTTTTTTCCTGGTGATCTGCAGTGACCTAATTATTTAATTTGCATTGCAGCCTCTTCCTACAGCGCTTGCCAAAGAGCTCATCAAAGCCTCACAGCCCCAGCGCTGGGGGAGCTGGATTATTAATCTCTCTCTACTCAAGGTTAGAGGAGATGTTTCCTCCTCTCATGGACAACTCTTCCAGACAAATCTTTGGCCTTTCCACTCAAGATCAGCCGCTGGGAGGGCATTGGAGTGATGCTTATTCTTAACATCAGGTTCCTCCAGGCTGCACTGGAATATCACACAATTAATCCTTGGCATAACTTGATCCATTTGGTTTTGGGATGACTGGAGGAGTGTCTGGTCTCCCTTGTTCCTTGATAAAAGGAGGCTCATAAATAACCAAATTCCTCCTGTGTCAGGGAGATTGGTGCTGAAGGCTAATGCAGGGAAAATCTGTCACCTCTGGCTGTGATTTCCCAGATCTGTCATGTCCAGGAGCTGTGGCAGTGCACGGAGCAGGGGGGATGTGGGAGGTGGTTCAAGCCCATGTCCTGCACTGGGATTTCATGTGTGTGCCTGTGCTGTGTGCAGGAACAGCTGCTCGGGCCTGACTCTGCCCAGAGCGCTGCTCCACAGGAGTGCAGCATCTGGGAAGCAGTGTCCAGCCAGCCCCAGGCACTGCCTCCCTTCTCTGGGGGGTTCTGTGGGGGCAGCATGGTGCAGAGCTGCCTGTGGGACCAGGACCAGCAGTGGGTCTAAACCCACTAAACCCCCTTGGCCACCCAGTGACCCCACTCCAGGAGATCATTTGGAGGAATGTCAAAGGACAGGGAAATAGGAAGAGAGCAGGAGACACTGGGAGTGTGTTGGAAGTTGCTGTCAAAGTCAAGGGAGCTGGATCTGGCTGGTACTGGATCCAGCATATGAGTAGGGCAGGAGACAAGTGAGGTGGTTTAGATCCCCCCCATTGCTTCCTTACTCTGCCACTGCCACTTGCTCCCCCAGCACCACCATCCCAGGACCTGTGCCCTGCCCAGGGGCTCCTCACTGTGCAGTCCTTGGGCTGGAGAGCAGCACCCAGCTCCCCCCATCCCACTCTGCACCTGTGGACTGCTCCTGTGCCTGCTGGTGCCCAGCACGTGCCTCTGCTCCCGGGCAGCAGCTGCCAAATCCATTTGCTCAGCAGGTGTGTTCTTGCATTCACTAGGAGAATAGGCTTTTGGGAAGAGAGGGGGGAGAGAACAGAGGAAAAAGTGGAGGGAGGGCAGGAGGAAATAAAAGGAAGTGGAAGAGAGAGGGAAAAAGCAGCAAATGATTGGAAGAATTAGAGATGGAGTGTGGAAAGGACTGCGTGTCCCCCGTTGCTTTGAGCACTCAGCAGATCCTGTGGTGTGTCTGCTTTATTACTGACAGAGTTCTCCCTTCTGTCTGCTTGTTTCCTAATTGCTGGTCTTGTAAACTGCTTGATTTATGGCTCCGTTCATCAGTCCTGGCCCTCGGGTATAACATGCTTTTCCTTCCAGGCTGGGAAGTGAATAACGAATTAACAGCCTGCCTTAGGTTCAATGAGAAGCTGAGCATTCAGGGATCTTTATTGGGCTGCACGTGCCAAATGGAACTGCTTAATTTTTACTTCTCATTCATGGTGGGTATTCAGTGAGTCCTTGCTCAGGGCAGCAGCGGCGTTGTGGCTGCGTGGTGCCTTTGAAGTGTCCCACAAGAGAAGCCACCAAGGAATGGCTTCGCTGTTGGTTTGCTCAGAGAGCTCAATCTGCTTCCTCACAGCTTGCTCTGAAGCTGCCATTGTGTGCCATACACGTTTGTCTCACACAAACTTCCCTTCAGAACAGCCCAGGGATGAAGATGAAGACGAAGTCAGAGAACAAATGGCCCCCTGAGCCAGAGCTGTGCCCTGTGCTGTGCCAGCAGCCAGCCCCTGGCTGTCATCCCTGTACCCACCCCTAAGAAGGGGTTTGTACACCACAGTCAGTGTAGTTTAAGTCTTCACCAAGTGACCCAAGGAGCTCTGCTCCCACAGCCCTCCATGGCAGCCCAGTGCCTTCCACACAGCTCTGATCCTCGTGGCTCCATGGCCACACCACCATGCACCAGGTCTGTGGAGCAACCAGGCCTTGGGGTGATAAGCCCAGGGTGGGAGGTCCCTGGGGTTCAGGGCCTGGCTGTTCTCCTTGCCCAGTTCACAGGACTGTGGTCAGGAAGTCACATCATGTCCCCTCAGCAGCTCTGCACCACCCAGACACACTGTGAGGGACACATTGTGAGAAGGAAATGCCTGTTAAACAACGCTTTTGTGGAGGAAGAAAAGTCTTGTAAAGAACAGAGGAACTGCTCTGCAGGGCTCTTCTGTGAGCACAGGGCTCCACAAGTGTGAGCTCAGGGCCTGCAGGTCTCCAGCAGATAAAGTTAAAGCTGACAGGGCCCCTCAGGACTTGGAAGCTCTGCCCTCCTGCCCTCAACAGCCTCTCAGGATGCTGCTGCTGCCTCTGAGCTGCTTCACGGCTGTGGCAGGTGATCTGATGTGCCTGGGAGGGTGAGCTCAGGAAAATGGCTCTGTAGGATTCACCTCGGCATCAGGAGGCTGGGAGTGAAGGACAGAGCCTGCAAAGTCAAGTGCAGCATTAATGTAAGGCTGCAGCACCTCAGGGGCTGTAAAAATCCTGTTAGAGAGAGAGTTTTAACACACCTGCTTAGTCCTGATCCAGCCCTCACTTGTCTGTGGGAGCTCAGCTGGATGGAGTGCTCTCTTCCAAGGATCCTACAGCAGGGAGAGCTGCTGCTGTCTGGTTTTGCTCTTGGGGCACACAAAATAGTAAATAAACCGCAAGGTGTGGCACTTCTTTCCTCCTGGCATTAGCAGCACACCTTGATTAGATGGTCATGGCCATCCTGTGTGCTCTGCTCTTGCTCTGAGGAGCAGCTTCTGAGGAGAGAGGAATAGTGCCTTGGGGCACCATGAGCATCTGATATCATCATCTTTGACTTCTCACAAGGGTCAAGAACCTGTCCAGCCCCTGGGGAAAGCTGAGCCCTTGTGTACGTATGCCATATCCGTCAGGATCCCTCTGTTTTTATTTCAAATCCATGGTTTCTCACCCAGCTGCCTCCTTCCAACAATCCCCACAGGCTGTGACAGGACAGCAGATCTTGGAGTGCAGAGCAGGAGAGGACACAGCAATGCTCTTCGTGGGACACGAGCACCCCCTCCCATGGCTGTAGTCATGTGTTTCCTCGTGCCATGGAGTCAGGATCCAGGAGCACGAGGACAGAAGATCAAAAGAGCTCTTGCTTGCATTTCACACATGCTATCACCGAGAGTATTTACTACTAACCTCTAAACTAGTCTGAATAGGTACCCAAAGTCCAGGTGTTATCACTTCCTGATGAAAAAACTTGAACTGTGTTTAGTTCAGCGTGTGGGTGTGCTCACAGCCTGCAGAACCCGTGCCACTCTTCCTAAGTTGCACAGCAGGCAGGAGGGCTCAGGAACAGGATGGGCTGATCAGCCTGCCGAGGTTGAAGGAGCAACAGCCCAGGATCCATGCTGAGAGTGGGCAGAGGAGGTGCCTGTACCCTTCTCCTCCTTCCATGCACAGCTTGGAGTAGTTCCTAAGCTTGGGTCCAAGTCCTCTCCTCTCTGGGTGCTGCTGTGACAGCACAGCACAGGCAGCCTCCTCTCCAACCTGTTCCTCCTGCTCACGCTGCACATGAGGCTGGAAATGGGATCAGAGGGAGAGGCTTCTCTTTAAACTCGATATTCACATGGTGAGATCCTCCCTCCTCACCTCTGACCTGTTCCTGCCTGGCTGCCAGTGTGGATCTGAGCAGCGCAGTGTTTAATCACCTCATGGACGATTGAGCAGGAGCCGTTCCCAAGCTGTCCCTCCCCTGCCCGTGAGCAGGAATTACCTCGGGCTGGCTGTGCCTGTGCGTGCAGTAACGACTCCATCAGCGACAGCAGTTCCCGTTGCCTGGATGCAGGTTAAAAAAAAGCCTGCTGGTAGGAAGGGGATATCTTACAGCTGAAGGTGTGAGAGATGAGTGTCTGTTCCATCCCCAGAACGTGATGTTTTGAAGTTCCCGTATTTCAGCAAAAGGTTACGGCCCCTCTGCTGCCGGGGCTGCTCCCGCAGCTCAGGGAAGTGGCTCAGTTCGTGTGTGTGTTCTGTGCAGGGCAGGGTCCCACAGGGCTGTGTGAGGGCCCTGCTGGCAGTGCTCTCCTTGTGCCGAGTCTGGCGCTGTCGGGATCTGACCTCCGGCTCTGCAGTGCCTGCCCTGGGTCACCGCAGCGGCCCCAGGACACTTCCCCCCAGCAGGCACTGGTGGCCATCAGCCCACTGGAGCTGCAGGAAAGGATGGAGTTGGGGGGGTTGGGGCTGAGCCCTGGAATTGAAGCTCAGGAACAATGTTGGTTCTCAGGTCAGGAGCACAACCCTTGGCAGAAGAAGCTTCTGGACCAGCTGGGCAATGAGGCTCTTCCTGGCTAAGTGCTGTAAGAAATGTTTGGTGTTGGGGCTGTGGGCCTCATCTCACCAGGCCTGTGTCCTCCTAGCACAGAGGGCAGGCTGCACACAGCGTTTTAATGGCTCTCACCCACCAAAGACCTTGGCCAGATGCTGTTCCCCAGTTCTGAGCTTCGTGGTGACTGAATTCAGCCTGGAGAGCTCTCAGGGAATAGGGATTGTCGCTGCCTTCCTTATCAAGTCTGTGGAGACTTTATGGGTCCAGAATCGCTGTGCCCTGGCTCCACTGTGGCATCTGGCAGCACAAGGCTGCCCTACAGAGCACAAAGTGAATCCTTCTAAAAGTGGCCTTGGCTAAGGGATGTGTGACGTGGGTCTGCATTGGGAGGGCTCCTGAGGAGCAAGCTGGGCTGTGGTCTTTTAAAACCTCAGGAAACTCTGGATGTGAAATGTGGCACACCAGCAGTGTGCTGATAATTCCTCATGTGCATTCCCAATCCATCCATCCCTCCCACGGAGGGACAAGGAGGCAGAAGGGGAGTGCTCATGCACGTGTAGGGTATGGAAAAAGACAGTTTGTGTTGGCTGAGCCGGATTAGGGAGCAGTGAGAGGCCACCCCAGCTGGCAGATGGCACAAGGGTGGTCCCTGGGAGTGGGCAGTGACAGAGCTGGCACAGCTGCAGCTGGGCTCTGATTTTCCTGCTCGTGTGCCCACAGTGTGCTCTTCCCTCGGCAGCACTTGGAGCCTCCATCCCTTCTCCCTACCCACAGGATTGCTCGCAAACTAGAGGGAGAATCTGGTGGCAGGCCCCACAAACGTTTGGGTGCTTTCCAGTTCTCTCCCACTCTCTGTAGCAGCTCTCAATTTGCTTAGAGTCAAAGACACAGATTAACTCTCAGTCTGCCTTTCTCTCCCCTACACCACCCATAAGCTCCAGCTCTGCATCCAGACAAGGATGGGCTTTATCAGGATACCTGCCAGGTGACGGGAGACTTCTCTGATAGATCCACTTTGAGTTCCCTGCAGCCAGGCTGGGGATGCTGCACTGCTGAGTTCGCTCTGGGCATCGCCCCTCCAGGTCCTTGGATAGTGTCACACAATCATAAAATCAACCAGGCTGGAAAAGACCTTTAAAATNCCTTGGATAGTGTCACACAATCATAAAATCAACCAGGCTGGAAAAGACCTTTAAAATAACCAATCCAACTTCTGTGCATACAGAAGGGCTCACGGAGAGAGCTGCTCAGACTGGTACGGTGTGGCTGACCCTCAGCTCAGACAGGCTCCTCCTTTTAGATCCAAGACTTGGTCCCTAAATCCAACCAAGCCAGCTCTGGTTCTGTGTCCTGCTTGGAAGCAAAAGCAGAAGTTGTGGCCTGAGCTCCTGGGCTGGCTAGAGCTGCCCCCGGGCTGGCTGGGGCCGTGTCACCTCTCCTTGCTGAGGAGGCTGGGCTGTGCGGGGCAGCGCAGGGGGTGGCCCGTGATGGGCCCCGCTCTGGTGACCAGCCAGCAGGTCCCCAGCGAGGCAGAGCCCCTTTCCCACTGGCATCGCTGCTGCGGGAATGAGGAGTCCTGGCAAGGCAGCAGCAGGGAAAGGGAGGTGACTTTCCTCTCTGGTTGCTTTGTTGTTTAGGGTTCGGGTGGAAGAAAGACTTTGCCGGCTCCATTAAGGAAGCCATTGTTTAGTTGAGGACTTATTTGCTCTTTGGGAAGAGGATTGTGTTTGCCTTTGGGGGGATGGGACATCGGGCAATGCCAGTTCCTTCTTTACCTTGGCTTGGTTTAGCCAGAGAAGAAGATTCTAAAAGGAGACTTTAAAAAAAAAAAGTCAGGGGGAGGAAATAGAAACACAAAACAAAGCTCAGATGTGGGGCTGGGATCTGTGCTTCCAGCTTGTCCCTGCTATGCACACACTTAGCAAGAAAAGCTTTTACCACAGAGGCTGAAGGTGTGCCTCCTTATTTTCCCACTATTCCTGGCCTCTCCATGCACTTCAGGGGTGAATGAGGGAAGCCTGTGTGTCTCTGTGGTGGGATTCACGGCCATATGGAGATGAGCTGAATGTACAATGGCCCGTTTCCCAGGAGAAGGGGCCTGGACCAGCAGCTGTTTGGCCCAGATGTCTGGGAGGGCTGTACCTCTCGCCCTTTTATGAGAGCACCTGGTCATCTTCTTTCAGTCCTTCTGTCCTTGAGGCTGAGTGGGAAGATCTGGAGATCAGGGCAGGCTGCTGAGCAGAGGGATGTGTCACTTTGAGGGTGTTTAGGAGCCTGTTTGTCCGACTTCAGTGAGAATGAGGCATTAAATAGGACAGAGGATCTTGCCCTCCCTTCCCTTCACATCCACCCTCTTTTCTGTCCATTTTCCTCTCTCCCAGCCTCATGGGGAGGGAGCAGGGGGAGGATTCCCCTCTGTCCTCCCTGCTGTGTCTCCAGGTTGCGGCTGCCCGCGGCCGGGGCAGTGTCGGGGCCCTCCGAGCCCTGGCTGTGCCCCGCCGCCGCTTCTCGCCCCCGAGCTGGAGCGCGGTGACAGCCGGGGAGCAGGGACGGGCAGCTGGCCCTGGCGGGCTGCAGGTCAGGGCAGGGTTTGCTTTTGTGCAGGCCATACGGAAAGGAGCCCTCGTGGCACAAAGAGAGTTAAAAACGTCTCCATGAAAGCCCTGGGGCTGCCGGAGCTCTGCAGCCCCGTTTCCAGGCTGGTGCTTTGCTGGCAGCCGGCTGCCTCCGGAGCAGGGCTGGGTGCCTTCTGTCTCCTCTATTCTTCCGAGGGCAGCTCCCTGCTGTGCGGGGCTCAGTGAGCTGGGGGTCACTCTCACTTCAAGCCGTGGTTTTCCCTTCCCTTTCCAGCTCCTTAAACAACAGAGGTGTTGAGGGAATTTATACCTCTGCCTGGTAACAAGACAGATCAGCGAGACGCTGTCACGGTTTTGTGAGGGCTCCATAGATTTTTATTGCTTTTCAGTCCTTGGGTTCCCAACCTTCCTTTGGCTTGTAAATTGCCCACAAAATGCAGACACAGCTCCTATTCTGTGAGTCCCTTTGATGATTTTATTTATATCTCTGTCTTTGTCTTGTCTTTTATTACAGGGAGACTGCAATTAATTATTATCCCATCAGCTTCTATTTAGGCTGACAGTACAATGCAGTGCACGGTGTCCAACCTTGCCCTGCCCCTGTGTGCACGAGCGGGACACTATTCTGGGGAGGAACAAAGGCCTGGCAGCTTCAGAAAGGGACGTGCTGCTAAAGGGCAGCTGAGAGGCTTCAATAGCACGGGCAGGGTACAGCTGTGACAGAGCTAAAGTGACCAGACATCCCAATTTAGTTCTGATGCTCCCGATTTTATCTTCTCATCCGCAGCGTATTTTAGGCTTTTGCTCTCTGGGCGTGTTTGAGCAGAGGCAGGGCTCCTGTGTCTTTTTTCCCACGTCTCTGATTGACCAGATCTTTTCTTTTATTCATAAAATAGAAATTGCACCTGAAAGATCTGTAAACCAGTCTCTGCCTCAGTGGGGAGACAGGAGGTGCACACAGCGACAGAGATGAGCAGCAGGTTGGAGCGATCACAGATCCAGGGAACGTTTGCCCGGGGAGCAGACAGAGGGAGCTGGGAGTGTTTGGGCAAGAGAGCACCCGGGGATGATGCTCTGGCAAAGAGGGAGGGACGGGTCGGTGCTGGGAGGGCAACAATGGACTTAACAACAAGGGATATTCAACGTAGGTGCTGGGAAAGTGGTAAGAATAGTAACGGTGTGAGCAGATCTCCTGGGCTGGAGAGGGGCAGTCCCCAGGGCTGGAGCTTCTCAGGAGCACTTTGGATACATTTCTGGCTTGTTCCACATGTATGTGTCAGACAGAAGTGATGCCAGGCACAACCCTGAGATAACAATGACTGAAGACCTCCAGAACAAACGTCTGTTAGGGAAATGTCTGATGGTAATTTCAGGGCTCATTTCTTACCCAGTCTTTGGTTTTGTTCAGGGAATATCAGTTTTCTCCACTGGCCACCCTGTCACTAGAAAACCAGTGAAGCTGTTTTCACTCTTCCCTTTCATCTTCACATCTTGTGGGAAGGTTTGTTTGCCCTACAAGGATGGCACTGCGCTGATGCTGAGCAGTGCTGGTGATGAGATAAAGGTGTTTTGACAAGATCCAGGTGAGTGGAAGCTGCTGTTCTATATAAATGTTCGTTCACTCCGCTCCTGCTCGCTCCTGCTTTTTTCTCTGGTTGTTTGATGTGTTCATTTACACCTGATCTTGGCAGCCTTGGCAGTGCAGCTCTCGCTCTGACCCCCCCAAGACCAGCTCCTGACAAAGGAGCAGATCTCCAGACCAGTGTCCTTAGGAAAATTCCCTGTAGTTCTTCACTGGGATTAGCTCAGTTGTTCAGAGCGTGGTGCTAATAATGCCAGGGTTGTGGATTTGACCCCTGTATGGCCCATTCACTTAAAGAGTGGGACTCGATGATCCTTGGGGGTCCCTTCCAGCTCAGAATGTTCTGTGATTCTGAATTCTACACCAGCTCCTCTCCTGAGCAGAGTCCTCTCCATGCTTCAGAGGAAGGTGGAAGATTGGGCTACCATGCCCTAAATTTTGAGGTGTTCCTTACTCCTGCCCTCCCCACATAACGTGTGCTCACTGGCCCACGTGGCTGCCAGCCATCTCCTGCTGGGAGTTTCGCAGTCCCAGGGAATGTGGCCGTGGGGCTCCGTGGGGAAGGGAGGGCACGCCTGGGCAGGGAGGCCGGGCAGACTGAGCTGGCCCTGCCCCTGCCACGGCCGGGGTGGGAGAGATGGGAACGGCAGGGCTGGGATGCTGAGCTGGCTGTAGGAAACAGGGGAATCGTGATTCACCCCGCTTAATTCCCTTCCTGAGGGAGCAGGTTGGGTGCAGTCCTGCTCAGGTGGGAGCAGGGGGGGCTGGATATCCATTTGTGGGAGAATTGAGCTCAGCTCTGCATTCCTTCAGGTCTCCCCTGTGCTTGGAGGGTGAAGGTAAAGGCAGGAGCAGCAGCTCTGTGGCTGATTCCATGTCTCCCACTCGGATCCCTCGATTGGAAGTGAGCTCTTCCACCTCCATCCCAGCTGCATTTCTGCTGGATCTTTGATTGCTGGGATGAAATTGCAACTGAATTCTGCCAGCTTTGAAGCTTGCAGTAGGAGGGGTGGTCTTTACATCAGACATATAATTACCTGTCTACAAAATTATGAACATGTATGAGGGAAAAAAGAGGGAAAAGCAAGATCTCTGTCAAGCGTCAGAAAGGCTGTCATTTTCCCTGTTAGTTTTTGGGTTGATTTCCTCCATTCACAGCAGTGCTTAATCCAGCTGGGAACCTGCTCCAGAGATCATTGTGCCTGATAAGCTCCCTTGTCAGTGCTGACCCTGAGATCTGTAAGGACACAGGATTCGATGTTTGAAATGCCTGAAAAAATTCTCCAATCTGCAGCATCTTAGAAGCAGAAAAAATCTCTTTTCCTGTGTGAGAAGAACATCTTTTTGTGGTAGCTGAACACTGACTGGCAATCAGGATGGCAGCACCACTTGGTAAAGGCAAGTTACTCAAATACTTCATTTTGGGACTAATTACCCAGTGCGTGGTTGCTCCAGCGATCCCGTGTAATTAAGGAGAAGGTTCCTGCAGCACTGCCATGGTGCTGATGGTGCTCATCGAGAAGGGACTCAGATTTCCTGGTAGGGCACAGATGATGTGCTAATTAAGGGGTTACATGGAGTGCCATGTGTGTCCTGTGCTTGGGGACAGTGTCTCCTCCTTTCCTAGAGAGATCCTTGGATTTGACCAAGGTCCCAGGCTAGCAAAGCCTCCCTTAACTTTAAACATGTGCTTAAAACCTTTTGAAGTCAATGGTGCTGAAGGACCAGCCTCAGTTCCACTGAATTTGGCTGGTTGGTTTGGGATGAATCCTCACTGGTGCCTGTTCCTCCTCAAGGACACAACTCATCCCTTGATCCAGCACAGCAGGCTGGAAACGCCTCAGTGACTGTCACACTTCACTTTATTTCTCTTTAAACTCTTAAGAGCTTGAAAAGGTTTTTCTTTTCCCTGAGAAACTAAATGAGAGTTTATGTAGGAGGAAAAAAATATCATCTCTGGCTATATTACTTTACTGTGCCAACCAGTGAGGAGGCTTGACAGAGGATTGTACAGTGGAAAAGGCCCAGTTTTCCAATGCTTTAATGACTGGACCTTTGTTCTACCTCTTAACTGTGACCATTTAATAACTACTTGACTGACCTTACCCTCAGCATGGTGTTGAATGTGGCTTCATTGTCTTGGAGAACGGAGTTGAAATTAAAATTTAATTTAATGATTCAGATGGTAACATGATTATCCAAGAGCTGCCTGTGGAGGGGGCCTTCATGAACATCCTTTCATATCAAATTCTTCCCTAGACAAAATTTAATTTATAGAAATTACAAAAGTTTTAATTTATGTGTTTAAGTTCTCAAGTCATGGAATCCCAAAATGGTTTGGGTTGGATGGGACCTTAAAGCCCATCCAGTGCCACCCCCTGCTATGGGCAGGGACACCTTCCACTGTCCCAGGCTGCTCCAAGCCCCATCCAACCTGGCCTTGGACACTGCCAGGGATCCAGGGGCAGCCACAGCTGCTCTGGGCACCCCATGCCAGGGCCTGCCCACCCTCCCAGGGAACAATTCCTGCCCAATATCCCACCCTCTGGCAGTTTAAAACCACTTGCCCCTTGCCCTGTCACTACCTGCCCATATAAAAAGTCGCTCCCTCCTCTCCCCTCTTTAACTGCTGTGTGAGGAATCTCAACTGAACGTTCAGCCAACAGCAAAATGAAAGAAAAGTCTGCTTTGACTGAAAGAGTTGGAAGCAGATTTAGGCATCTTTGCCCAGCTGACTGTGGGAGATGCCCGAGTTGCTCTGTCCTCTGGAGAGTTCGGGGTTTGACCAGGGCAGGCTCGAGGTGGGAGGGGAAGCAGCTCCGGGAGGAAGGTGCTGTGCCTAAAGGTGGCACAAGAGGACAGGAGCAGAGCTGGAATTGCCCCCCAGGCCCCAGAGAGTGCCCGTGGGCTGTGCCCGCAGCAATCCCTGCAGGCTGGAGCTGCATTCAGCTTCCTTTAGGGAAGAACGTGATTGCCCACCACGGGGGGGAAGGGAACTGTAAAAACAGATCGTTTGGCCACGCAATAACTTCCTTACGTTTTAGGGGTGGGCTTTGGCAGTCCCCTTAGGAGGAGAAGGCAATGGTGGGTCTGTGGTTGGAAGCTCCAAGGTGGACCTGCTCCTCTCTCTCCTGCCCAAGGTGTTTCGTCAGGGCCTGTCAGAAATCACATCAAATAAATCCCATTTTGAGTGTCTCCTGCTTAATTCCTGGTGCTGTGTCTCTCTGGGAAAGGAGTCAAGTGTCCTTGACTGTGGCTGCCCTCTCTGCAGTGATAATTCTTTCGTGCCTCCACTTGTTCCTGTGGCCTCTGGCTCGCTTTTAGTCTGGCCCGTTCCCAAAGCAACCCCAAAATACCTGTGCTCCATCCCAACAGAAATGAGAACAGGAGGCAGAGTTTCCAGAGGAATGTTGTTCTTCTAAAATGTTCATTTACAGTTAGTTTGCAGCTCAATTTCTTTTTTTTTTTTTTTTTTTTTTTTTTAGGATGAATAAATTTACTGTAATAGGAGTGAGTCAGCATGGATATATTGCAGGTAAATCATGTCAGGCTAATTTGATCACTTATGCTAACGAAATAACTATCAGGCTAGATAGTATAAATCTATCTGGTTGTCCACAAGGCTTTAAGAAAATTTTGCCTGATGGATTATAGCCCAAACTCCCTGAATGTACGTTAAAATAATCTGTTATTGAAAAGGGCAAAATACTGTGAAGAAGGCTCGGAGCTCAGGGTGAGTGTCAGTGATGAGGGGGCTGAGCAGCAGATCCTCTGCTGGGGCTCTTTAATTTTTTATTAAAGATTTACGGGACACGGCAGCCTGTAGGGTCATTAAGTTTGCAGTTATACAGAGCTAAAGGGATCAGGCAAGACTTACTGGTCTTTCTTTGCAGAGAAATTACTTTCTGGCAGTAAAATCTTGCTCAAGTATGTAGGGAGGCTGAAAACATGACCCTGACTGGACCAGGGTGCTCCGGGGCAGTTGCAGAGCTGGAGGTACAAACTGGGGTTTTTGGGGTGGAGATGGGGAGGTTTTACTGGGAGTATGGGGGGAGACAAATCACCTGCAGGACACGGAGAGAATTTTCCTTCATTTTTAAAATTTTTTGGGTCCTTAAGAACCTCTCACCATAAACATTTGCCCAGCAGTGTTTGATAGAAAGTAGCTGGGAGCAGCTTGCAGAGTGATGTGCTGACTGTGCTGCTCCAGCAGTGGTGGGACGTGCCCTCCTCTTCCAACCTCTCCAGGAAAAATGCTCAGTCTTGGGAAGATGTTCCCTAAGTAGCAGCTGATTTGTTGCATGAGATTCTGAGCAGGGGAAGAGTGAAAATAACAGGAGAGTGGTTTTTCCTCTATTTTTGTCTCTGATTTAAATCAGCTCCTGAGGCAGAATTCATTTCTGGGAGAAGAGTGATGCTTTGGAACTGAGATTTCTGCAAAGCGGGAGAACACCAGTGTTTCAGAGCCAGTGGAAGTGTCTAAAGGTGGCCAGCTGCACTTCCAGCACACCCAGAGGCCACACTCCTGGTTCCGTCACCAGTGAGACACTGAACTGCAAACCTCATCATTAGCAGAAGGGCAAAAATATTAATATGTGATCCAGAAAATAAATCTGTTCAATAAATCAAAGATAGAAGTGAAGATGAAATCTGAAATCCTCGTGGAGTGGGAATAACTCATTCCTGGTGCCAGTTCCAAATCAACCACCACAGGAGAGTGTAATGACCCTGGTGTTTAGTGAAATTAAACTTGACACGGGCCAGGGCCCTGTTATTTTGGTTGGTGAGGATTTGCAATTGTTTGCCACCCGTTAGAAATGCCAGTAACCTGTTCTAAGGGCAGGCAAATGAAGATTCCCTCTGTCTGTGCACGATTACTCATCACACCACAGCTCCACGTTAATTGGAAAATAGCTGGTGGCTGAGCACATCTTACCCAGGCTGTCATCAGAGCTCACACACAATTTGTTGTACACACGGCAGCTCACAGAAAACTCGCAGGAAATTAATGCTCCAGTAGCTTATCAGATGCAAAGATAATTATTAATCCTTAATGATCCTGGTAATTTCTTTATGGGAATTCACCTCCGTTTCCTTCAGGGCCTCCACACGGTTCCCTTCCTCAGCCTCAGCTCTGGATTTTCTTTTATCCACAGCCTGACAGTGAGTTGGAGAAGTCTGAGGGTTTGCTGGTCCAAGCCAAGGTCCCAAGGCATGGAGCTCTGAAGGCTGCACTGATGAGAGGATAATCAGAGAATCACAGATGGGTGAGGTTTGGAGGGACCTTAAAGCCCATCCAATCCCAACCACTGCTGTGGGCAGGGACACTTTCCACTAGACCAGGTTATTCCAACCTGGCCTGGAACCCTTCCAGGGATGGGGCAGCCACAGCTGCTCTTGACAGCTGTGGGTAACCTGTGAGCTCCAGTCATACCACCCTGCCTCTCCTGCTGGTGGGAATCTTGTTCAGCTGAACCAGAACAGAGTGGATTTAACTGTCTGGGAAACACCATGAGGTCCTGCAGGGAGACAAAGCAGGGGCAGAGAGGCTTCCTAGAGGTCCCACCTGCACTAGGAAGCAGGAAGGTGCAATAGGAACAGATCTGGGGAGGGAAATGTCCAGTGCTGGTCCACTCTGTGTTTCGGGAGGAACGACTTGGGGTAGCTCTGGTCTGGCCCCATGGCTTGGAGCATTCAATAGCAGCGTGGGCTCTGTGGGTTTTGAGGCTCCTCCCATGGCTGAAAGGACTCCAGTTCTGCAGGCTGGACCTGCCTGCAGCAATTGGGAAGGTCAGGAGAGTCCCCTCAAAGGGGCTGCCCTGCTCCAGATAAAACAAACACCAACACAGGCACGGGAGGCACAGGGAGCTGTCAGAGCAGCTGCTCCTTCCTGGAAACAGCAGATGAAAGTTAATCTGGACATGCACAGCCTGCTTTATTGTCTCAATAACACATTCCCTCTGAAATGCTGTTGTTCCAGGGAAGCAATAGCTTGCAGTCAGGAAGCTGCTTGTTTCATGATGAGAATCGCTGCAGCTCCCAGGGGCAGGGATGGCACTGTCTGGGCAGAGCTGGCTCTGCTGAGAGCACTTGTGCCTGGTACTCCACCAGGGATCAGGTCTACGGTGGGAAAGTTGCTGCTGCTGATGTGGGATTTAGGAGCTAAGAGATGCTGTGCTGTGTGGGACACAGCACTGAATGGGAGCAGTGGGAGGTGGAGCTCACCCAGTGACTCACACGAGCTCCCAGCTGGCTTTGGCGGGAAACTGTTCAGGTGAGATGAGTTTATTCAGTGCATTCCCTTTTTTTGTCCAGGAAATACACTCCTTGTATCCCCCTGCCTGAGTCCATGTATTCCCAGTGTGTCCAAATAGCTGAATTTTCACCAGGGACAGTTGAGCTTGCACAAACCAAGGGAGAGATGGAAAAAGACCCGTGTGCATCGATGTGACAATGGATCGCTTTTTATTTTTGCTCCGATGCCAGGCCTGGATTTGAAATAGAAAAGCAGGATCCTGTTTTGTGGAGTAACTTTTGGAGGGGGCTCTGAAGGAGGAATGTAAGACGGGGCTGGAGAGATCAGACAGGAACGAGGAGAACAAAAGCCGCCAGTGCTGGGGATGTGGGAGCTGGGGCCGGATGAAGCGGGACCTCCTGCTGCTGGCAGCTCGCTGCTGCCGTGGCCAGGCTGGCATCCTGTGCAGGGGGAATGCAGGGAAGAGCTAATCTATGGAAACAGAAGGACAGACTTAGCTTGAGAAGATGAGCATGCTGAGCTGGTTTCTGCTCTGTTACACCCTGAAACCTTGCTGATATCCGTGCAGCTCCCCAGCTGGAACTCGGAGCAGACGGGGGTTCTTTATGCATTTTCTCCAGAGCCAGACTGGTGAGGATTTGGTGAGGACTGGAGAAACTGATACTGAGATTTTCAGCTCGGCAGGAGGGAGTCTCTGTTTGCTTAATTTGGGAAGAGACAGCCCTATAACTTACAGTATGTAAAGCTTAAGCAGAAGTATCCCCTTGTGTAGAGTTCGAGGCAGCCAGGAAAAGTCTTTCAGGCTGCCTCAGCCATTCCACAGGCTTCCTCCATTCCTCCACATACAAAGAGATGCCTGCTCCAAACAGTTTGTGCAAGGACTAGACTCCAGAACAGTAATCCAGGGATTCCCACAGCCATGTGTAGTGTAGCCAACCCTCTGTATAATTTCTCCCAGAGGTGAGGTAAAGAGCCCCTTCTGGAAAACACCTGACCTCATCACTTCACCTGGTGCCCTGGGAAGCTCTTCCAGTGCTGGACATTGTCCATGGCTGTTTCTGTTAGGTTTTACTTCAAGGCCAAATTTGCAGCTGTCTCAGAAGAGGGGTCATTGTTCCCAAAAGCCCTCCCCACCAACTGCCCTCCCAGTCAGTGCCTGGGGCAGTGGCCAGCTCCTGTCTCAGTCACACCCTTGAAAAGCTGGCACCTTGGGCTCCTTCAGGACATCGCTGGGCAGCTCCCCTTCCCCGGCCCCAGGGTCGCTGTTTGGCTTTGCTGAGCACTCCTGTATTTTCCCTTTCTCCATTTAAAGAAGGAGCAGAGCCTGAACATGGCCTTCCAGCAGGTTCCTGGAGCTGTGTGCCAGGAGGAGCCCTTCCTGCTGGGATCCTCCATTGTCCCTTTGAAGCACCAAGGGATCACAGCCCCCTTTTATGGCAGCTTTAGGGCTACAGCAAATCTCCCATGTCCTCCAAGTCCTTTTCCAAACTATTCCTTCCTGAGGTGTGAGTGTAACCTGTGTTTCTGGTTTCAGATTTCTTACCTTGTACCTGACAGTTTAAATCACATTTCACTGGCGTGTGGCCAGCTCTCACTCAGGTCAGATCCCCGTGTATTGATAGTGCAATCCTGGTTCTTGCTCCCCTCCCACCAATCTCGTTGGCATCTGCAAACTTCCCCATGACAAGGATTTATGTAGAGTCATTTAGATCATTGGTGAAAATACTAAATAAAATGGCAATGGGAGTTTCACTCTTCTTTTATTCCAGATATTTTTAGCCAGTGTAATATTACTGCATATTTATGGAGTCGTGGCTATTGGAACATCCAGTAAATATGCCTTTGAAGAACAGCCAGTTTCCAGGAATGCTTTCCACCTTAAATGTGCATTCCCAATCCATTATGCTGGCAACTGAGGCCTGGGAAAACAGAAATGTTAAATGCATAGGTGTGTGTGTGTGTCACTGCTGGTGACAGTCACCAGCTCATGCCCTGTGGTGTTGAGGCAGCTCACTGGCCTTCTGAGGTCCAGCAGGAGGTTTTCCCACATGGATTGCAGCAGTTTCTGGGCTGAAGCCGCTGTTGTTTGGGAAGAACTCCTGTTCCTGGCTTTATGAGTCAGAGCTAGGCCTGAGCTGCAGCTTACCACAGTCATGCAACTCTGCTGTGTGTGACCGTGTGTCAGCCAGGCTGGACACTGGCCCTGTGCTGCTGGACATTGTGGTGGTGGCTACCCCCTAAAAGGGTGTTAATGCACATTCTGAATGTTTCAGCTGCCAGCCTGGATCCCAGGGGGGCACAGGACTGCTCTGATTGCCATGGGCTGAGCTGGAGCTGCAGATTTATCCAGAGCCAGGTGTGCGTGGGGCAGTGCCAGCGTTCCCAGGCTGGCAGAGTGGCAGGATGAGACCTTTGCCACCAACCCTCAGGTGTGCAGGTTCTTCAAGACCCCTCATGGGCCAGCCCAGGAGCTCATTTAGATCCCTGATTATGAGGTTATAAACCCAGGGAGTTGGTTATAAATATCCCCTTCACCCTCCAAATCTGCATCTGTCACCTGGCTTTGGGAGGTGTGGGCATGGCAGAATCTGGCTTGCCACTTCCAGAGGACAGGGTTAGGTGGGATATTAGGGAGAAAGTCTTCCTTGTGAATGTGGGCAGGCCCTGGCACAGGGTGCCCAAGAAGCTGTGGCTGCCCCTGGATCCCTGGCAGTGTCCAAGGCCAGGCTGGACGGGGCTTGGAGCAGCCTGGGACAGTGGAAGGTGTCCCTGCCCATGGCAAGGGTGGGATGAGATGATCTTCAAGGACCCATCCAACCCAAACCAGTCTGGGATCCTGTGATTTTCTTTGATCTGCCCCTTTTGCAGCACTTCCTACGAGCAGAGGTGGCACTGTTGGAGGGAGGGACAAAGGCAGCTCTTCTGCTGGCAGCTGTGTAGCAACTGTCCCTGCAGAAATACATCTCAGAATCTCAGAACTCCTCAAAACTGGCCAAACATCCCCAGGCTGGTACAGCAGAGCACGAAGGAAGTGGCTGATATTCAGACCTTGCTCTTCAGCTGTGCAGGAGCTGGAAGCACGGGCAGGGCTGTGCCTCGGGGAGAGAGGCCTGGGCAGCCTTTGGCACGGGCACAGAGCTCTCCTGAGCCGTGCTGGAGGAGAGGAGCCGTCATGTAAAGGAGGTGACTTGGCCCTGGTGAGTTGGCAGCTGGAGCTGCCTCGCTGTGCACAGCCCCCATCCCACTGTGGGGTCGGCTCTGGAGGAGGGGGGGGCTGGGGAGCTTGGCAGGGCAAAGGAAACCAAAGGGAGTGGGCAGGAACGGAGGAATTCTCACTGTGCTCAGTGTCCTCCAAGTGCTCCAGCTCAGGGCTATTGCTCACAGCACACAGGCAGGAGGGAACAGGGAGGGAAGGCAGCTGAAGGTAGCTCCTGCTACTGTCGGCTCTGTATGGCCTGGGAAGGCCTTGGGCAGCCTATCCCCCACTCTGTCTGCTTTTCATTATTGTTTTTATAGCCAGAAATAAGAGCTTTATTGGCTTTATTCATCTCCTGTCAGATGCCCAATCAACATCTGGCAACACAGCAATTCCCAGAAAGTGCTGACCTAGGGAGAGCCAGTGGAGCAGGAGGTGTGCAGGAAGGTCTCCATCCCCCTTCCCATCCCTGGCTTCCCTTTTTGTTATCTTCCCAGCCCAAGTGGGATGTGTACCTCACCTCACTGGATTTCAGAGCACCAGGTGCCTGGGAGATCCTGGGCTTGGAAGGCACCCAACAAAACGCCTGGGGCATGGAGATACGGGGAGGAGGAACTGAGCAGGAGACAGAGCATCCCAAAAACTGCTCCTGGGCTGGAGTCAGCCCGTGCATGGGGAGGAGATTGGATGAATAGGTCAGAAAGGAGCTGGTCCATTCCTTTGAGCAGTGCTGGGCCAGGGTAAGGGATGCACACAGCAGGGCAGAGCAGCTCAGCTCCCCCTCCTCCCATTGTTTGCATTTGCACAAGACTCCAAACTCAGGCATGAAAATGCAGGGACCCTCCCCAGGGGTCTTTGATAGAGTTGCCTACATGTTAGAGGATTTTAAGATCCAGCAGAAGACTGAATAGAGAGGAGCCCATTTTTATTTACTTGGGTGCATATTGGACTCATAATAAAATGGGGTGTAACAAGCCAGAGGCAAGTTCTGTTCCACTCGGAGATTAGCCGGAGTGTGGCTGCTCCAGCAGGTCCAGCAGGTTCCCTGTCAGATCCCTGGGCTCCCACACTGGATCTCCTGAGCCCCCTTTTCCCACACGGTCTCGCCCTGTCTTCTCCCTCAGGTGTGGGTGGCTTGGTTTGTGCTGGATTGTGGGACTTGCCTTTCCACATCTTGCCTTTTCTTTGCCCCCTTTCCTACATTCCAGCTCCAGCCAGTTGGTCAGAGCAGTTCCTCCCTCTTCTCTGCCAGATTCTTCTCCCCACAGTTTGGTCCTTTTCTGCTGGGAAGTTCCTCCCGTTCCTGTGGCACCGTTCCTGTCCCTCTGATCGTGCTCCTGTCCCAGACCAGCTGCTGCCCAGCTCTTTGATCTGCTCTCCTGCCCCACAAATCCTGCATGGACTCTGCAGCCCCTCTGGAAGCCCTTCCCAAACCTCCACCCTGAGACAGTGTCTAACCAAGGCCACTTTGTGGCTTCAGGTGGTTTTGTCACCTCATGCCTGCACTTCGGTGCCTGTGATGAGAACGGGTTCCCCTTTCCTCCTGCCCAGAAATGGAGCCAGGGCAGATGGTCTTTGGCTCCAGGAGGGAAAAGCTGTACCTCAACATGGTTATTCCCCTTGGAGTAGCAAACCCTGCCATGAAACAAGGACTCAGACCCAGTAGCCCAAAGCAATGTCAGGTACCTGCAGCCCGCTCCCGTCCTGCGCCTTTCTGGGACATGCAGTGTCCCCAGGCCCCCAGAGCTGGGTGTCTGTGCCCATCCTCTGCTCCAAACACGCGGCAGGAGACACAGATCACTCAGAGAAAGGTCCCGAGCTGCCTCATCAGCTGCCCACTCATGTGAGCAAATGCCACCAGTGGGAGCCGAGACATCGCAGGCCAGCCCAGAATGCTCCTTTAAAGACATTTCAGCGGCTCAATTAAGTTTCCACTTGTGTGTTTTCTTCCCCCCCCCGTTTGCTTTCATGGTCATTTAAAACAAATAAAGTGAGCAGAACACGGCAGCGTGATAACCACCCTTTAATTCCCTTCCCACGGCTCTCCCGATTATTTGGTGATTCAGCGGCAGCGGGGGGAACGTTTTTGGAAGGCAAGGCGGGAGCTTCCCACAGGGACGACAGCTCAGAGCCCAGGGCCCCCGAGCACTGGGGAGGAAATACGTGCCTCGGGTTCTCCTTTTCAGCGCCACGGATGTGGAGACCGCAGAGCAGAGCCCGGGCCCTGGAAGAGCCGCGGCCCCGTTCTCAGTGCCCTCGTTGTTCCCGCATTGTGCTCTGGGGACGGGCACCAGTGCTCGGGATGTATTTCACGCTTCTGTGCAAACACAATATGAGATGAAGAATTCATACCCTCGCACAAGACCAGAGTGGATTTTCTCATAATAGGGAAAAGCAGCCAGATCGGAGCCTGCCAATTCCTGCCCCATGCTCCCGCCTTCCCTAGGAAGTTCAAACAAGCCTTCGCTTTTAAACTGGTGCAGAGAAGTATATTACATTTTTTAAAAAACCAACACAAATCCTTTTAGATCTTTCTTACATTATTCCCCCCACCTCTGTCTCAGTAGGTGACTTTTCCAGCCCTCCCCCACTTGGTCTGCTGGCTCTGAGTGGGGGGCGGAGGAGAATTCCGTGTGTTTTATGTGTGAACAATTAATAGTGGGCCTGTGTCTCACTGGAGGAGCGTGTAAAACACACGCCAGGAGGGGGAAAGGAACAACTTCCCAGCCTGCTAAACACTCCAGAGCTTTTCCTGTCCTGGAGGAAAACATGATGGGGGGGTTTGCTTATTCATCAGCAGCAGTAAATAATGGGCCTCACCTTGAGCTCTCCTTCACCCACTTCTGCTTCTCCCCAGCCTCCAGGCTGGCAAGGAAAGGAAATACTTGTTGTCCTCTGGGTGACAAATTGGGGGTTTATAGCTGTTCACGTTTTAGCTTTTGTTTCCTCCCTCAAAAGCTCTGTTTTCATCCTGCTTTGTGTTTCCCAGCCCCCGAAGCCCGGAGTGCTCCTGCCAGCCTGACCTGGGAGGTGAGGCCTGAGCCCAGTGCCTGAGCTGTCAGTGCCACATCCCAGCCGGGCACTGCGCCTGCAGGGGCTTCTCCTGGCAGGACAGGGTGCTCCTGAGCCATCCCCTGCATTTATGATCTGATCCCTCAGAGCAGCTCCGTCAGCAGCTTCTCCTCCCCTCGTGCAGGTCATGGAGACGTTTCCATCCCGGGGCGCCCTGGAAGTCCCAACAAGCCACGAGTGGTCGGGACGTGCCGAAGCCTGTTATCCCAACACTGGATCCCTGAAACCTGTGCTTTCCCCAGCACCTTCAGAAAGTGTCCTGAGTTCAAGTGATTCAGGGAGCACATTTCCAGTCTGTCAGCGGGCTGCATCCATCACTCCCCTGAACATGCACCAGATTGTTAATGCTCCAGGCCAAATACCACGTCTTTTTTAATGCCTACCAAATGTAGTGCGTGCTGCTGGCTTTATATTTATAATAATTATTAAAGTAATGGCAGTAGCTGCATTCCTATAGGCTAGAAGTGGCCAGGAACAGACAAAAAAAAATGATTCATTGTTCCAATTAATGCTCGAGCTCACACCGGTGATTAATTAGCCTGGCGATAGCGCTATGCAAAAGATCAGGGTGAGAATTAATAGGGAGACACGTGCTGACTTTTAAGATGGTTCCAGCACTCTTTAGTGCCCTTCCTTGGGCCTGTTTAATTAGAGGCAGCGGCACAGGCTCGCTCCGCACCGACACCCCCAACGGCAGGCACTGTGGAATATTTATATGACAGGGTGCCGTGGAAAACTTCAAAATTAAATTCCCATCCAGGCCTCTAAATATAATTCTGAAATGTCAGAGATGCTGGGAAGAACGCTGGCACTGCATGAGGTTGCTGTCAGGGAGAGGCAATAGTGTGCCAGATTTATACCGGCCTGAATAGGCAGGTGACTTTTCAGCTGCTGTGTTTAAGGAGCCCGAGGTGCTCTGATGGACGTATTTCACCTGGTGGGAGGCACAGGATCCAACGGGAACACGTGCTGGAGCCTTGTGTGCCAGGCTTGGGTGGGGGAGAAGGAGCAGGGGCAGCTCCCAGGAGTCTGCGAGTTCCCAGGAGGCACAACCCACTCTGGAGCTCCAACCTTTGAAGGTGAGCCCTGCTGGCAAAGTTTCTCCTCCTGGTTTTATCCATCACTCCTTCTGCTGCCTCATTATCTCTCCCTTCTGCACACTGGTGCCTCCCACCACCCCAATTCATTTTTCCCAGTTGCAGCAGCTATTGAGTGGTTTATAGAGATGGGGTTAAGCCAGTCCCCCCCGGCTGCTCCCAAATCGCTGACGAGGCCGATTCCTCTGTTCACACATCAATCTGAGAGCACCAGCAAAGTTCCATCTTGGCTGACTTAATTGTTAGGAGCTGCAACCCCAATGTCTTTGTAAATAAAATAGTTTAATCTCATGGGGCCTGCCTGGAGAGAGGGGAATAAATACATCAATATGTAAATGGATCCACAAGAGAAGGATGAACTGGGACTTTGCAAAACTGATAAAGCATCTTAGGAGACGTGTTGTCACTGCACTTTGTGCATACTCTGATGAAGCAGACAGCGAGGCTGGAGCTCAGCCTGGGCTGGGGAGGGAGGGAGATGCAGAGGGAAGGAGGGAGGGAGGGAGAAGTGTGGGCACCAGCACACCGTGACTGCAATTCTTGTATGGATTGATTTGACTCAAATATATTCCGAGGCTGGTCTAATTGCTCCTTTAGTCTCAGGCTTTGATTTTCCTGTTGTTTTCACATCTCTGCCACTGAGTCTTTCCTGCATTTCAAGCAGCCTGGCTGGGGCAGTGTCCAGCCTGAGCTGCACCTCTGTGTGACCAAGAGTCAGTGCCTGTCCTTGCCCGGCCCTTCCACAGAGACTCTGCAGCAAAGTGGGCACGTGTTAAGGGCAGCAAAGGTCAGGCTTTTGCTGTGTGGGTGTTTTACCTGAGTAACAGTGTCAGGGTTATTCTGGAAAACAAAGCCTGAAGCTTTTGGGATGCCTTGTTCTTGGCAAGCCTATGCTGGTGTAGCATCACAGGAGATGGGAGGGACTTGGGGAGAGCAGCTGGAAGGAGCACAGGCAGGAGCAGTTCCCTTCCCCTTGCCTTGCCTTGCCTTGCCTTGCCTTGCCTTGCCTTGCCTTGCCTTGCCTTGCCTTGCCTTGCCTTGCCTTGCCTTGCCTTGCCTTGCCTTGCCTTGCCTTGCCTTGCCTTGCCTGAGGCCGGGGAGCAGCCGAGCTCTGCCCGCCGCGCTGCTCCCTCTCCGCGGGCGCGGCTCCAGCCCTTGTTTTGCAGCGCGCCACGCGGAGTTTTATCACCTTCAACAATGAAATCTGTCACCTTCAAGCTGCCTTATTGAGATCTGGGGACTCGTGCCCGGCCGCTGTAACCGGGCTCTGTCTCAGGGCACCGCGTCCCTCCCCAGCGCTTACGCCCACGACCGACTTGAGGGAACTTTAGGGCCCACATTTGTGTTTTGTCCCCGGGATCAGATCGCTCATTGATCTTCTTTCTCTCGCTCTGCCTCCTCCTCCTGTCTCATGTGCGTCTCAATCGCCGTCTCCTGATGGCTGCTCCAGCCCCGCTCCAGCTCGGAGAATAAATCCCAGCAGAGCCGCAGTACAGCCAGCGTTCAGGAGGAGACCTGAGGTGTTAAAGCAAAAATACGTGTTTAAAAGGATGAAATACGTGTTTAAAAGGATGGCACCGTCGCGTTGCATGCGGTACAGAAACACAGGTGTTTGAGTCATTGGCTGCTGGACCTTCGTGAGAAAGTGATTTAATAGTGAAGCCAGGGAGTGCTGCCTCTTCAGGCACGGGTGGCTTGGATGTCGCCAAGTGGGCTTTGTGGGAGCCTTTCTGGGGACAGTTTGGTAATAAATTGACTTTTATTAATCTGCTTTAATTACCTGCTAAGATCCGAATGTTTGCTGCATTTCTCTGGCTCCCATTGTAGCTGCATGTTTGCTTTAGAGGGTGAGTAGTTTCCCCTGAAATGCAGTTATGTACGTTTGCATACACATTGGTATGGGCTAATTATAAACTCACCATCAGTGCTGCAATATCTGTACAGCAAAAGGGGTTGTCACTGCTTGGAAATGCCTGCTTTGGTGCAGAAATCAGACCTTTTTTGTGAAATCATTTGATCACATCTTTGCGGTTTAGATTTTCAATGAATAATCAATACCTGCAACAAAAGATTTAAACAACAACAAAAAAAAAGGTGTTCATTGAAGTTTCTCCACAGGGAAAAATCGATCCCATGTATTATTAAATACAAAGAGACTTATGTCTTGAGTTTCATCTTGCCACAGCTTATAATAACCCTTCAGAAGCTTGAAGCAGGGCTTTTTTTCATTAAACACAATGGTGGGTTCCCCTGCTGCCTCTATTACAGGCACGTGTTGGGAGGTGCCTGTGCCCAGCAGCTTTGGCCTGGAGGGCTGAGCTCGTCCCTGCCCATTTTCATAAAAAATGGGAATATTCATTTCCAAAGTGGCTGTGTAAGGGCTGCCAGCACGTGAACAGTGACAGGGAAGCACATATTCTGGCTGGCAGGTTTAAACCTCTGCCTTCTGAGCACCTGGGTAGAGAGGTGGGGCCATGAGAGGTCACTGGTGACGAAAGGTGCAGAGGGTGATGCTGCAGCTCATTCCCTGGTGCCCCCAGCCTGTGGTCCCTGAGCTCAGAGAAGTCCCCCATCTCTGTGCAGTTGCTGTGCACTTGGACACTTTAGGACATGCCAGTGGCCTGGGGCTGGGAGTACAAGGATTTCCAGCACCCCCAGCAAGGAGCTGGGGAAAAGCCCTGATTACTCTGTCCTTAATCGTTGGATTTTCCAGAGGGGGGAATCCAAGGCAGCCAGGCAAACTTGGAATAAAGAAATGCTTCAGTCCTATTTTCATTCCCCATGGCCCAGTTCCTGTCTCCAAAATGGAATTACCAGGGTGAGATGCAGCTGAGTTTCACCTCTGCCACCCTCCAGCAGCTTCCACTGCAGCCCTGGAGAGCTCTGGGGATGCTCCTCCGTGGGGTGTGTCTGGCTGGTGCTGCTGCCTCCAGCCTCTCCGAAGCCAGGGTGTCCCACTGCCTGACCCAACTGCAGGGATTTTGTGACAAGCCAGTGCAAACCGCTCCTCCAGCACACACAGGTTGGCTTTGCAGGGCAAAAATAAGCAGCAATGCAAATATCATACTCTGTTTTATTTCCCCCGTCTTTTTTTGCTCTTTGCTTCAGGAAAGCAGGAGGAGGCGGGGCAGGATTGACACTTTCTCCCGCCGAGGGCTTTTCCTAAGACGCCTGCTGGGAACACTCCTGTGTGTTTCTCTTTAGGTGGGAGCTCTTTTGATTTTCTCGCTGCCGAAGTCGCACCGAGATGCCTGGAGAAGGATTTGCTGCTTGCTTATGAAATCCATTCTCCCTCGAGGATCTGCTCTTTCCGGCTTGATAAACTCTTAATTCTTGCTGTCTAATAACACCCAGGGACTGTGTTTTGTGCCTTGATGAGTGTTTGGTGATTGATGTTCATTTGTGCTTGCAGGAGATCAGTAACCTCATTTCAGTTTTGCCAGAACATCGGCACAAGAGCTCTGAGTCCTTCCCCTTCTTGGTCAGGTGCAAATGAAAGAGAAGGTAAAGAGGCCTGTCCAGACCTGGGGCTCGAGTTCTCTCTGTGCCCCACGTTGTGCAGGGGCACGTGGGAAACGACGCACTCGGCTATTTTTGCTGTCTTTGTGTTCTCTTGTTTTCATTATTGGTTCTGTTCACTGTCTGGGGTATTTGGAAGGAGCTGTTGTAACTTGGCATGGGAGTAGATTGCTTAAATATTACCTCACAGAGTCGATGTAAATTTAGACTAGATAAGACTTGGACCCCAAATACCCTTTTTAACCCTTTACTGTCTTTTCCAAGCCCATTCCCTCTGCTCTTTCTGGGCTCTTACAGCTGTTTTGAGAGGAACATGACTCCTGTTTTATTACTTGTCTGTGATGCCCCAACAGTTTCTACAGGGCCAGCAGAGAGATCTTTCACTCGCCCCTGCATGTGCACACACACAGGTACGTCCTCTGGGGAAGGATTTGCCAGCAGAAGAAATCCCAGAGGAAAAATGCCCATCATGATGAATTCACAGAAAATATGCAATCCTACATCCACCAACTGTGACACTGTTCTCAGAGAATAAATATCATTTCCCTTTAAAAATCCATTTTCTTTCCTTAGGAGACAGGACACGTAGAGCACCTGCACTGAAAGGGAGAAGGTGAAGGAACCTGTGAGCATTCCCTGCCTCCTCTGCTCTGATGCAGATTCTAAACACGGGTCTGGTTGTTTCCTATATATATTTATTTTTCCTCTCTGCCTTTTTGCTTTGAAGTATCTGCCTGTGTTCTCAATGAAGAACAGCTGAGAGATCAGGAAAATGGCTTAAGAATTCAGCAGGCTGTGAGCTATTTGGATTGAAAACAGTGCCTGGGAGAGAGTTCTTCACACTGCCTTGCTAAACAATATCCTCCTGTCACCATCGGAGGTTGCTGTCCTTTGTTTGTCACCTTCCCTCTGACTCTCCCGAGCCTTCAAGGAAGGAAAAAGGAGGACAAAGGAGGCTCCTTTTCTTTTTTCTTTGTTAAATTCCCCCAAGCCCTCATTTAAAAACCCACAGCACAGCCCTTATGGCCCATCTGCCGTTGTTTCAGGTTTGCTCCATGGCTTTGTTCATCATTTCCCTGTAAAGCAAGCCCTGGATCCTTGGGAGCCACGAGCAGGACCCAAGTGCCACCCTGAGCTGCAGCTCCCCCTCTGTGTCCTGCCAAAGGGGAGCTGCCCACAGGACACTCAGGCACAGCTTCTGGAGTGCCACTAAAGCCACTTTTGTTCAGAAATTCCTGTTGTTGTTGTTCCTGCTGACCTCAGTGGGCTGTATCTTTTCCAAATGTTTCTGACGTTTCTCACAGGGTAATCTGTGAATGTCACAGGCAAGAATTCTGCTGACTTCAGTTTGGCTTCTGCTCCCCATTGGATGGGCTCCTCTCTTTATGGGGGAATGCCTCCAGCCAAAAAGAGAGGCAAACCCCCCCAGCCCCCGAGCTAAGTGAAAGCAGGCCCAAAGGGAAGCGCCTTCCAGCCGCAGTGCCTCTCGCTGGCTGGCTTCTGTTCCGTGCTTGGGGATGTGCCAGACTCCAGTGCCTCCGTGCTTTTGATTCCTGTTTATCCCCGGCAACATGATTGTCTGTAATTATGTATAATCTCCTCCTTGTTTACTCTTCCTCCTCCAGGTCTGAACGCGAGCTCGATGGCAACTCTCCGCTCCGTCTGCCAGGGCTGCAGCTCCAACCGCTCCTCTTCATCCTCCACCTTCTTTTTCCAAAGTAACAAAGCCATTGGATTTCCTCCCACCCCTTCCCCGCGGCTCCCCTCCCCCTCGCTGGCACCGGGGTTATTTATACAGAATGTGGAAACAATTTGCAGGAAAGTGAACAATGTCAGCGGGCCGAGGGAAGGGAGACAAGTTTGTTGTGCACACGGAGAGCCCCAGCAGTGAAACGCTGCTTTTTGGGGGGCACAGGGGGCAGACTGTTTTCCTTTCTCCCTTCTCTCACCATCTCCCTGAGCTCTTCCACCCTGCCGGAGTCGAGGCCAAACCAGAGCAACCAGATCTGAGTTGGTGTTTCGGAGGACGCTCAGGTTGGATCCCGCCCTGCACCGCAGCTCCGTGAGGCCGTGTGTGCTTAATCCCCTCCGAGGTTCTGCTCTCGGATCGCTCCCGCTCCTGGATTAGCATTAATGAAGAGCATGTGTGCTCCAGAGGTCCTGCTGCCGGCCCCGGGAGCTGCAGCACTGCCTGCTGTTAGACACAGCTATTCCCAGCAGCAGCTCGGCTCAAGGAGGACATTTCTGGGAGTGAACGAGGCAGGAACTTTTTGCAAAGTCTAATTTCAGTCTTTCTGCCCTCACCTGCTGAGTGCTGCATTTCCAGGGCACCCCAACACCTTGCTGGCTCCACTGGGAGTGTGTCTGTAAATCCAGCAGTTTCCTTGAGTGCTCTGGGGCTGGGGGAGCTGAACCAGCACTCACTCAGCACCTCTGAGCAGTTCTGGGCTCTTCAGACCTTGCTCTGTACTGTGAAGTCCTCAAAGAGAGATGATCCAAACACACACATCCTTCGGGGACGGGCTGCTGGTGTTTCAGAGGGAAGAGAAGGTTACCCCGGGTTCCAGGTCAGAGCAGAGCAGCTGCCCTGGCCACAGTGGAGGCCTCAGCCAGCTCCTGCCCTCCTGGGATCCTCCTTTCCCAACAGCCTCCGGCCTTGGGACAGGATCTGTGCCTTGTGCTGAGCTGGTAGGGCAGGGCCAGGAGCTGCCAGGTGGGACAGCACGTTCCTCCCTAAACCAGGCAGATTCCTGGCTGAGTGCAGCTGATCCACTGTGGTCCAGGGGCACAGAGGCACAGTCAGAAGCCCACAGTCTCGTGGGCTTTTCCTTCCTGAGAATCCATCCTCTCCACCTTCCAGTTCTTCCTGCTCCTTCTCAGTCCCTGTCCACGCACAGAGTGGGACCTCCCTGTGGGTGTTTGCTCTTTAACCCACCTGTCTGCTGTCCCCCATGGAATGGCCAGTGTGTCTGGCCAGGCTGGGCCTCCCCAAGCTCAGGGCACAGCAGAGCTGTTCCAAACACTGTTCCCTTCAGCCAGCTCTTGGCTGAGCTCCCAGCTCCAGGTGTGAAGCACAAGAAGGGTGGGAGCAAAGACACTTCAGCCACTGAAGTTTTCTGGCCGGGGCAGTTCAGCTCTTTGGGTTCTCCTGAGTCTCACTGACTCTGAGAAGGGTCCAGGAGAATAATTTCTGTTTTCCCTCCCAAGCCAGGCACCAACAGGGACTGAGAGGCTGCAAGTGGGAGCAGACAGAACCCAGACCCAGCAGTGGGGCTCGGTGGAGCAGGGGGGTCACCAGTTCCCACTGCAGCCACGCCGAGTCCGGGAGCACAGTGTTATCCACAGCCCGGCTGCTTCCCATCCCTGCTCCTGGCAGGAGCCTGGTGGTGTCTGAGCACCTGCCCAGGCTTGTTCCACACTGTGCTTCCCTGCTGGCAAAGGGAAGGAGAGGAGAGAGCTTGAATCCATCAGCCTCCAGAGAGAGAACCCCTCCTGCAGGCTCGGGCAGGCAGGCAGCAGCTCTGCTGGTCAGGGGAGTCTCTGGGCAGCCCACTGAAGGCCTCAGGGCAGACACAGACATTTCCAGCCTCTTTCTGACTCCCAAGGGCCTCCTCTTGGTCCTGGAAAGATGTGGCCTTGAGTTACACTGTATGGAGAGCTCTCGACTCACTTTCCACAGGTTTGGGCTAAGTGGAGGCTTGAAGCTCCTATAGACACTAAACTGCAGAGACCAGAGGGACCAGGGTAATGTCAGGGAAACAGCCATTGGAAGACTTGTGCTTTTTCCCTTCTAGTTCTAAATGTTCAAATTCTCACAAAAATATGAGATAAACTCTCCTTGGAATGACTGTGCTGCTCAAAACATTTGGAATTTCCTCTTTCATCTGATTCTTTCTTCTTTTTTTTAAATTATTTTGAGGGCTCTTTAGATGAGAACAGATTTGTATTCCTCTCTCCCTGCTGCTCACTTCCCACCTGAA
>JACBWW010000089.1:1133640-1153477 GCA_020086605.1 Lanius collurio
GGGTGGAAGAAAAAAGCAGAATAAGGATGCTCAGTTCCATGGTTTATTGAGCCCAGAGGGATTTCTACAAACCACATGGCATGAGGTGTCAAAGAAATGAGGGATGAAAACCAACGTGGAACAGCAGAGCAGCCCAAAACTCCCACAGCCCAGCGAGGCTCCAGACATGTTGGAGAGGCTCAAACAGCCCCTCAATGTGAACGTGCTGGCCAAGAGCAGCCCCTCCACCTTGTTCCTGTCAGGAGAAAGTCCTGAGTCTTGTCATGGGTGTTTTCTCCTTGGACAGGGAGGCTCTGCACATCCTGTGGGCTCCGGGAGTCACGGGGAGCTGAGACTGATGAAAGAGGGTTCTGGGCTGGCAGTTTGGGGAGGTTTGTGCTGGATCTAGGGCTGAAGGGCTGTTGTTTCTGTTTTTCTTGGGGATTGGGAGGGGAGAGGTTACTGAATCCCTGAGTCTTAATGTAAAATGATTAGAATCTGGAACAGATTCCAAACCAGACATTAAGGGACTACTAAATGTACAAAGCAGCTTGGATACCTATCACCAGAGTTCATCCAGTCCTGGAAAAAGCCTCTGAAATGGGCAGTGCTTTAACAAAGTACAGATGTCTGGGGACTCAAAATACAAGGAAAAATTATGAGGAGGAAGAGATAACACTTTCTCCATTTCTTAGAGAGGGAGGAAATGCTGGAAAGTTATTAATTTTATTCCCAGGACTGTGGTAGCTGGACAAGGATGCAAGGTGAAGGTGATCCCCATGACCTGACACTTGCAGAACAAGGGGGGTCCCTGCATCCTGCCACGAGCCGTTCTAGGGAGATCTGTAATCCCCAGCAATAACCTCGGAGGTTAATTGGCATCTGGAAATGAGTTTATTTGGTAGGTGGGCTAGAGGGGGTTTAATTACATGTTTAGATCAGTGTTGCTTCAAGCATTAATTTTGCCTAGGAAAGGAGGGCGTAATGTCAGGAGTGACACTTCCACACTGCTTAGATTGGGACACAACCAGGGGGACTGGGGAGAGCCCGTGGGCTGTTGGGGAGGATGGGAACGAGCTCTGAGTGAAAGCATCCCTTCGTTGTTTTGGGCCAGGATTCCTCGGACTTCATGTAAGGCCCAGTTCTCTGAGAATGGCACTCAGCAGCTTTTGGACAGTCAGGCTGTCAGAAGGAATCCCTCTGAAATACACGGTGGATTTCTTTTTTTGGGCCTTATTTCTCTTCTCTGCTTTGTGTCATATTCTCCTCGCAGCCTTCCAGAGCAGAGTTACTCTTCCACTTGTTCTCTTTTGCCTCCTGCTGAGTCAATTCCTTTATTTTCCAACATTATTTGTACTGTAGTCACTCCCAGAATCTGGGAAATCATCCTCAGAAGTCCCCCCATCTCCTGAGCTTACTGCCAACTCTCCCACTAAGGCTTTGAATTCTTTGTTATAAAGAAGAATAAAAGGCCAGCAAAGTGCACCTCGACACCCATTCAGGTGCCATTACCCTGTAATTCTTTAAAAACTCCGTGTGCATTTATAGTCACTGGGAAGTGCTGGAGTGGGAAGCCTCTGGACTAAATTGGTGTTTGCACATGAAAGGGAACCAGTCCCGCGTGGGGCAGCGGGCTCTGGGTGGGTTTGGCCACCGGCTCGCTCGGTGGGCTCGGGGCAGTGCTCGCCTGTGCCCCTGCGGGCAGTGCCCAGCTCCAGCTGTGCCCGTTTGGACGAGGAGCTGCTCGGGCCACGGCCCGTCCCCCACACGTGGAGCTGGAGCCCGAGGCTGCCCAAGCAGGGGTGGGAGGGATGCCCAGACAGCAGGGCAGGGTGCCCAGACACGCTGCCCTGCGAGCGCGGCTGGAGCCCGGCTGCTGCGAGCTGTCTCTGTTCCCAGGCTTTGGCTTCTCTCCGGCGGCCAGCAAAGCGTTCACCACTTCCAGTCACAGCGGTGAGGTGAACTGGCACCTTCCCAGTTCCACTGGGAAACGGGGGAAGTCACTAAACTCACTTTGCAAACTCAGGCAGAGCCCAATCGGATCCTCCCTCCTGCCTGGAGCTGTGCCACCTCCCCGCAGGTGAAAAGCTCCTTGCAGTTCCGAGCCATCCCATCGTATCCCATCTCATCCCATCTCATCCCATCCCATCCCATTTCTGCTCTGCCCACGCTCCAGCCTGCTCCAATTTTCTCCCCTCCTCCCTTGTCTGAGGAGCTGCAGAGCCATCCCTTGGCTTCCCCTCTTCTCCGCAGGCTTTTCCAGAGGCCTTTCCTCCCGTTGTTTGTTCGTTCCCGCACTCCATCCCGTCTTTTGCCTCCCTCCCTGGTCTGATGCAGCATCTCGCTGGTCCTGCCTTGCACTCCGAGCAGGGGTATTAGATGGATTCCCCATAGAGTATAAATTGAATGGAGAGAAGTGGCTGGTTTCTCAGCAATAATTTATCTGATTAAAAAAATACTCCCCAAACGCCCCCTCCTCCGCCCGTCCTACGCCCCCTCCAAAAAGCACCATTGGCACCAGGGCTGGTGTTTGAACTGCGTTATTCAAATTGCTGGGAGGGGGATTTAGATGGGAAAATAACTGGCAAAGGATGGTTCTCGGGGGATTTTCCCCAGAGCGCCGGCACTGAAATTTGGAACCTGGGCTGTTGTGTGGAAGAGGCAGAGAGTAAATAATTCTGAGGCAAGTACCTGGGTGATTTGTACCTCTGCCCCCGGATGCCACACGCACAGGGCTCACACGTGTCTGCCCACCACACACAGGGCATGGAGGCACTGAATTCCAGCCAGCTGCTCCTGCTGTTCCCTCTCCCCTCTCTTTTTTTCTCCCCTACCTCAGGGCTGATTCCAAATAAAAGAAGGAATCTGCCTCACACAATGTCTGTCGCCTTGTTTGTTATTTGCACGGACTTCATTCCTTCCAAACCATTTTCTTCTCCAGCGTTCCTGTTGTAACTGTGGCATGGAGGAGTCACCCCAAGGCCGCTCTCACGGGGCCCGGGCACTGGGTTTGGCTGGTGCCTGTTCCTGTGAGGGTCACAGGAAGGGATTCACAGGAATTTACATCCCGAGAGCTCCCAGAGCGCCGGGATTTACACCGGGGGCTCCTTGGTGCTGTCCCACTGCCGCTGCCACCCGAGCGCCCACAAACCATTCCAGGGCCTGGCGCGGTCCCAGCTCCCCGGGCTGCCGGACATTCCTCTGCCCTCGCTGCTTTGTGGCCACCGGGTGAAACGGGAACGGCCCGGCCGGAGCTTTCCAGCCTCGGAGCACCCTCCCAGCGGCCGGGGCTCAGGTTTCCTGCGTTTTGACAGGAGGGCTGCTCAGATGAAACCTTTCTCCGCTCCTTCTGGAGGATTTACACTGCCACAAGTCCTCATTTTTTCCAGATGTTTTACCTAATAAATCAAGGAGTCTCACCAGAGGATTGGGATCCAAAAGCTGTTACCATGACTTCAAAGGCACAGGCTGGAGTGGAAAGAAGTGGTGCAGACATTTTATACCACTCTGTATGTACTGATCATGAAAATACACTCTGCTCCCAGGACTCTTTTCCTGTGGATACCAGAACTCCAACCATGATTAAATAAAATGGTGCTGTGCTCCTTCAGCCAACCTTGGCTGAAAAGAATGGAGCTGCAGGAGCCTCAGCCCGTAGGGCTGGCAGGAACCAGACTGGGGCTGGTCCTGAGAGGGGCTGAGCTCTGCCAGCTCCTATCCAAAATTTAGGACTGTTAACTCAAGGCTGGACTCCCTCCATCTTTTCAGATCAATATTCAAATGCATATTTTCTCCCAGTGCTGGTTTAAGCAATTCCCACATAAAGGAATCAGATGTTCATCTTCTTCAGATGTTGGGAGAGAAAAAGACAAAAAGAGTTACATGGCTGTAAAACGTGATTGTGACTATTCAGACCAGTTTGTTCCTCGATCAAGAATGTAACTTTTCTTTTTTAATGTAGTGAAGGCTTTCTTTTTGCAGTGTCTACTCAGTGTCATTTTCTTCTGCTGTTCCATTTCTAAAGATAACTGTGTTTGGAGAAGCTGTTACATGTTTTTATCACTCCATAGCACAGGGTGCTGCAGGAGCACAGAATGAAGAAAAGCAGCTGAAGAAAGGAAAGCTGATCCTATGGTGGGTGAGCAGCAGGCCCACAAGGGTTGGCTTTTGGTTCTCTGCTTTCCCAGAGCCCTGCCCTGGCATCAGAGGTGCCCGAGCTCCTCACCCTCTGCCTTGTCTTCCCTTGCATCCTGCTGGATTTGGAATCTCAGCATGGTTTGGGTGGAAGGGACCTTACAGCTCCTCTTGTTCCACCCCCTGCCATGGGCAGGGACACCTTGAACTATCCCAGGTGCTCCAAGCCCCGTCCAGCCTGGCCTGGGGCACTGCCAGGGCAGCCACGCCTTTGTCTCCCCTCCCCACCCAGTGCTGCAGGACTGAGGGGCCAGTGCCAGGCAGGAAGAGGCTGCTGGGGCCAGGAGGCACAGGGTGGTGGGGAGCCCCTTCAGCACGGACTGAGGTGCCCAGGTTGAGGGCTGGGTTTCAGGAAAGTTTCTGGGCTGTCTCCTTTGCAGGGCTGCCCTGCAGCACAGCCATGGAGAGGGGAGGCTCTCACAGCCTCCTGGGGGTACCTGCAGGTGATGTGAGCAGAGCCTTTGGCTTGTGCTGCCTCAGGACTCTGGGATGTAAAGAAGTTGTCACTTAATGGAAGTGGGAACTGTAGCACTTGGAGTGCTGGGAAAATCCTGTGCACCCCCAGTAGGCACTGTAGTTATGTAAAACACGTTTGGGACATGAATTTACTCCAGGAGACTGTATTTTGTATTTTGTGTGTCCCAGGCAGTGAGGAGCAAGAGGACTTGTGGTTCTGCAAGATGGTTAACCAGATCTGAAAACCTCACCACGGCTGCACAAGGGTGGATGTGTAGGAAGAGGGGGTGTCCCACTGCAGCCAAGTGGAAGGGAGAGCCAGGTGTAGATCTCCTGTGCTCTAATGGTATGTTCAGACTGAAAAATATCCTCATCTAAGTATTAGTATTCAAATAACAGTCACCACAAATCCATTTGTTCCCGCTGTAGACTTCAGAAGAATTGCTGCTTGTCTTCCCTCCCCCACGAGGCTGAATCCCAGCACCCCAGACTGTCGTGACTGCCTGGGATTGGTGACATCTCCAGTGAAACGTGTTGGAGCATCAAAACAGAGTGGGAGCAGCACAGCCTGGCTCTGGGAGCCAAAAATAGGTACTATCATTTCTGAGCTGAAGCCTCCCTTCTCCTTCCCCAGCCAGCCCTGCCTCTCTGGCACGTGCAGCACATAATCGTGGTGTTCCCATCGGACCAAAGGAAAACCACGTTCCTAAAGCAAGCAGGGCATTAAGTGGTGGCCACGCTTTGGAGGCAGAGAATGTTAGGACATGGATCCTAAATTAGGGAACTTTGGTGGTGATGGTTTGCAGATTTTCTGTGGGGAATGGGTATAGAAAGGAGCATGGCTCATCTCCTGCAGTGCCATGTGGAAAAGTGTCAGAGATCCACCCTCAAATGGGGAGCTTGAATTCCCTTCACTGGTCAGTTGGTCAGATCCTTGTAATTGAAGGAGTGAGTGATGAATGTAGCACACTGGATTGCTCTCTGGATCCTTTCTCTCCTTTATTCTGTGACTCTGTGAATCTCAGTCATGCTCTCACCCATTTCTTTTTAAGTCTGCCCACTATCTGGAGTATTTGTCTGCTTCTGCCAAACCCCAAAAGCTCTGTTTCATTTAAAAAAAAAAAAGAGATCATTTGGGAAGGGTGAAGTTTGATTCACGAAGATAATGGTGTTTGAAGGTGTCTGCTCCTTTGGCAGTGACTGATTCAAAGGAGTTCCATTTCAGGATGTCTGTTCTGCTGCTCCCAGGGCTGCAGAGAGGAGGAGGAGGGATTGTGCGAGGCCATATAAATCAGGGGCTGTTATAGGGATGTCAAACACAACTGCACCACGGGGTGCTAATGGTGAGCAGGCGAGGAGTCAGAGCAAGTCAGAACCAATGAAGAAAAGCCACAAAGCTCCTGTGTCTGGTTCTCCATGCTTCCCAAAAGTGCAGTGTCTGCACACTCCTCTTCTGGCCTGGGAAAAGCGCAGGCTGCTCCACTGATCCGTATCACATTTTCAAAGTGCTCCAGTAATTGGATGAGTAGGTTTGGTGGGAACATCTTTGGTTCTCCCATCAGGAAAGATCTAAATGAAACTATGTGAGCACATCTCCAGCCCAAGTTGTTTTCCTGTGTCAGTCCACTGGCTGTGTGCTCACCTGAGGCAGTGGTGACCAGGCCACTGGACACACAGCAAGGGCCTGTTGGATTAAACTTCCACTGGAATGGAGGAAGAGCACTCCCAATTTTTGTGCATGCAAATAGGAGGTTCCTCCTTTTTCCAGCAGCAGTTAAATCCCAAAGCTCTGACGCCAGTCAGTTCTGGAGTGCTGGAGTAAGAAGTGATTTGGGATCTCGGTGTGCAGCTTTTGGAGAAGGGGCCAGTGCTCAAGCTTTCCCCCTTCTTCAATCCCATGAGCATTCCAGGTTTCCAGAGGTTCCAGCTGGCTCTTCCATCCCCTGCTCATCTCTCAGACTCAAGGCTGTGTGATGGACCCTCAGGTTTGTGGGTGCAGAGCACAGGGGGATGTCATGGGGGAACAGTTTTCTCTCCCACAATGACTGTGGGATCTTCACAGCTTCCCAAACACCTGTTAGTCCAGAGAGAAGCTGAGCTCAAACCAAAATGAAGCTGTTGGAGCTTTAAAACGGGCCATGAGACTCCCTTACAGAAGGAATTCAGGCTGGTGGAGGGTTTCAGGGACTGGGTGTAGGTTGTGAGCCAGGATCGTGGCTGACCACAAGTCCGTTGGACAGGCTGTGCCTGTGCATGTCCCTGCGAGCACATTCCACAGGGGTTTCTGCACTGGTTTCCATTGTTTCTCAATATTCCCACTAACATTTCATGTATTTATCTTGGTTGTGGGTAATTTCAGCAGTGAAAGTGCTGACTCCGATGTCCTTCGGGGACATTGGCTTGGGACAACCCAACAGTTCTGTGTGGGCCTGCAAAAAATGTTCTGCCCACTGGTCTCCAGTCCCAAGAACATTCCTGATTTCTCTGCGTATCCTTATGCACAGCATTGACAGCAAGACATTTGTGTAGATGAATAACCCAGCAATTCCAAATATTACTTATTTTCCAGGACTTCTGGGTCACTAGAACGATGGCACAGGATCCAGATCCCAGCCAGTGGGGTTTGTGTCTCTCTTCCAAATCAGGCCAAGCAGAACCTGCTCCTCCTCCTCAGCCAAGGGAGTGTGTGAGGAAGTGGGAGCTGGGAGAAAGGGGAATGTTGTCTGGATCTCATGTTGTCCTCTGGAAGGTTTTAAAACGATCTTTAGCTTCACTACAGAAAGGCTCCTTCTGGAACCAGGAGAGCTCACACTCAAGGAGCAAAATCAAGGTCAGCTGCAGCCCTTGAGCCCAGGATTTACCCTTCTCAAGCATCCTACACCTCTCTGGATCCCAGTGTTAGATGGGATATTGGGAAGGAATTCTTCCCTCTGAGGGTGGGCAGGCCCTGGCACAGGTTATGCAGGAATTCTGTGGCTGCCCCTGCATCCCTGGCAGTGCCCAAGGCCAGGCTGGACGAGGCTTGGAGCACCCTGGGACAGTGGGAGCTGTCCCTGCCCATGGCAGGGGGTGGGATGGGATGGGATTTAAGGTCCCTTCCACCCAAACCCTTCTGTGATTCCATGAACCCTCTCAGTGCCCTCAGGCTGACCCTATTATTTGATGTCCTCTTCCACCCTATTTTAGTTAAAAAACAAAGCTTTTCTGTGCTGTACCTTCCACTGTGGCTCTTGAAGAGGGATCACTAGCTTGACAGGGACACTGGGAAACACCATGGAAGTATTGCTGTGCTCCACTGGGAAAACAAGGACATCTGAGGCTGCATTTAAGCAGAGTCTGAAGTGAAACTTCCACAAAATTTAGGCACCTCAGTCCAAAATCACGATCCTGGAAAACCTGCTCTTGGCTTTCCCTGCTGCAGGAACTGTCTGGGCAAGGCAGACTCTTAACCCTCAGTGTTTAACTTCTTGCTCTGCCATCTCAAGGCACTTGAGGAGATGTCTTCCCAGACAGACCTTCCCTGCTGACAAGACTGACTGGCATTTCTCCCTAAAATACTTGGATCAAAATGGCCGTGGTCTGGTGGAGGAAGGCAGGAGCTGCTTCTGCTGGGCTGGCCATGTGTCCCACAAACTCATGTCTCCTCACCTGTTTTGGAACAGGCCAAAAGACCCCAAGTACATTGCCTGGGAAGTATCCCATGTTCAAGGCCAGCCTTGGAACTCCTCCTAAAGCTCCTTTGAGGGCCCTCATGCTGCATCTCTTGGGAACAAGGAGGACTTCCATGACTTTTCTACAACCCCAGCCCAGGGGTTTGTGTGTTGACTCTGAGTGACATCATCACCCGCTGGAGTTCGGGGCACCAGAAGGTCCCAAACTGCCCTGCAAACAGGGGACACGAATGGGGCTGAGCAACCTGCACTTAAACGGCCTCAGGCACCAGGGAATTCACTTCCCAGCAGCCAGAGCAGTAAGGACAGAGAGGCATCACTTCAGGGTGCTTGGAGCAGGACAGGGGACAGCAAAACCCAGCTAAGTCTGTAAGTCAAGACTAAACTATCTCTGATTGCAGCCAGGCAAAACACTCGAGTAGACAGCCTGCAAGTGCTTTACAAAAAGTGGAAAGCAAAAGCTTTTTGTACAAGCATTAATCTTGGTGCCTCACTGGGGTCAGCTGGGAGTGCAAGGAGAGAATTCAGCACAGTCAGCACCGGGCTGTAAAGATCTATGTCCGGCTTTGCATTTCATTCTGTTTGTCTGGGCTATTAATTAGCTCCGTTCAGTTTCCCTGGGAAGATCTGTGTGTTAGGGCTCCTGAACACTCATAAAGATCCGTCATTGATTGCTTGGGCAGCTAAATTGGGTCGACACTTCACTACTCAGAGGTGTCTTAACTTTGCATCCTTTTCTGCTGGGGCAGGAATAGTGGGGATGACTTTGATCTTCTTGGAATCCGCTTGTACACGTTGCTTTCCTAATTTCATGCCTAGGTATGGCATTTCCATTACAAAGGAATTGTGTTGTTGAGCTCTGCTGGTCTGGGTCTTTCAATAGCTGATCAGAGCTTCTGGTCATGTGCTCGTGCTCTTTTCCCTCAGAACAAAACATCCTCTGCACAGATCCCGGGCTATCAAAGCCCCTGAAACAGTTCAAGTGCCAAACACAACCCTAACGGCAGCCTGAGAAATGATGTCTCCCAGTGGGGCTGTTGAATATGCACAAACGTATGGTCTGTTTTCCAACGTGCCTGTCAGAGCCCTGCTGCTGCCTCCAGCAGAGAAAAATATTTGTCATAGGCCGTTTCCCCCCAAACTTTACTGCTTGCAGGAAACAGAAAATGTTCTTTTCCAACATATTTATTTGTGTTTGACTGTAATCACACAGGGTTATGTTTTTCCCCTCTCTCTGGTGACCCAGCAGTGTCCACTGCTGTCAGTTCTGTCATTTCCTCTTACCTCTCACAGAGCTGGGAGCCTTTTCACCCCTTCCTCTGGTGTCAGCTGGACTCCAGGTAAAAATTCCATGTAGGAGTTGAGCTTTAAGGTGGGTGTTCTCCACTCAGATTTACTGAGCACCCTGTGCAGGTTTCCCTGTTTTTAAAAGTCCTCCTTCTCTTGTTCAGGTACCTGGGGAAGATGTTCTGATGTGAACAAGGCTTTCCAACACAACTGTAAATGCTGCTGATTTTTCACACCGCTTCTTTTGCTGCCTGTGTTTCCCCATACATTGAACAAGGGATCCCTTTGGTCAGAGGGAAAACCCCCCTGTGGGAGCTGACTTAGAGCATTGTCACTGCTCAATTCCCAAAGTCTGCTTGTGGCTTTTGGTTGGGGTTCATTAAGTTCCTAGGAATTCATAAGTTGGTGTACACCTTTAATGTGCACTTATCTTTGTGGTTTGGACCCTCCTGCTACAGTGTCACCCCACCCACCCCAGGTCCAGGAACTCCAAACAGGGATTTTGTCCACACTCCAGGCTGTGTTGGCATTCCCACATTCTTGATCATAGAATCCCAGAATGGTTTGGGTTGGAAGGGACCTTAAACACCACCTTGTTCAACCCCCTGCCATGGGCAGGGACACCTTCCACTGTCCCAGGCTGCTCCAAGCCCCATCCAACCTGGCCTTGGACACTGCCAGGGATCCAGGGGCAGCCACAGCTTCTCTGGGCACCCTGTGCCAGGGGCTCAGCACCAAACACAGCCAAGAATTGCTTCCCAATATCCCATCTTGCCCCACCCTTCTTCTGGTGTCCATTTTAGGTGAAGTGTGAGATACCTTTGTCCCTTCTAACAGGACAGGCATCCTTTACTTGGCTCGACTGAGATTTAGTGAAACCTTGCACTGGCACAGCCACCTGCAGCCAGGAGCAATACCAAGTTCTTCTTCTTCCTGGTACAGAAACTGCTCACAGCGATGTACCTGCTCTTGGGTTTGAGTTCCCACTGCTCCCTTCCCACAGCAGGAGCCTGTGCACAGCAGGTGCTTCTTCAGGAGCCTTCTGGAGGCACCACACCCCAGGTACTGCTGCATTTGCCTGAAATTGGATGCAGAACTTAAAAAAAGGAGAGAGAGTAAGAGAACAGGAGTGGTTTTGAGGATTTTCTTCCTGATGTCTTCTAATGGTACTTTTTTACAGCTTTGTTTTTAAGCTGAGCATAATTCATGAGCTCTGCTCTTTAGTAAACACACATGTTAACAACAGCAGTAGCAGTAAACATAAAAAAAATGTCAGTCATATTATTCCTTGTGGTTTCCTGTGCTGCCTTCTCCAAAGGCAGTGCTTCCCAGGATGTCCTGGCAGCCTCAGGAGTGGTGGACACTGTGATGACATCCCAGAAGGAGCAGCTGAGTGCTACTGATTGCTGGAGGCTGGCAGGAAAATGCTGGACTCCCATCTGAAAACACAAACTCAACAGATCACGGAGAAAATGCCAGCCTGGAAGAGGGGTCAGAGGCAGATTGCAGCCCTTTGGGACTGGGAAAACAGGAGATTTGTGAGAAAGCTTTTCTCCCTCTGTCAAATCTCTGTTATTTGTTACCTGCCTCAGAGGGCTCACGGCTGAAAAATACCCTTGCTTTGCTTTGTGGAATCTAAATGTCCACATGATACAGACATAAACCTCAATTTCTTCTCAGCGCTCACCAGCCCTTTTTGGTCATGGAAGGAGAGTCTTTGAGAAATTGATTTTTGTTGAAAACCTACACTTCTGTGCTTTCAGAAACGAAGGGCACTTCTGATAACAACTTCTGATAGCCTGAACATCTTTCTCTACCAGTTCCCCACTTTTAGCAATGTAAGTTTGTTCCAAGCATCTAAATTCTCTCCAGTTTTTGGCAGTGATGCTTTTTAGCTGAATTCCTTTGGTAATATGAAGGCACCTTGCTTGTGCACAAAATGTCCATTGCCTGCACAGCATAAGAGCATTTTCCTCCCAGACTCCCCTGCCAGCATGTAATTTCCACTATGGGAGGAGTAAGAAATGCATTTCAACTTCTGGTCCTTCTAAGAGTGTCCCTCAAAAAATGTGTATTAGTGGGGAGGGAAGCAGGTGGAGCATCAGCCTGGGCAACATTTACAGTGTGGTGGTTCCTGGTCACAAGGACCGGGATCAGCACCTTCACCTCGTTTTGGGGCGGGGCTGTTCAAACCCCACCAATCACTGCTGCAGTCAGCGCCCAGCCTGGGGTTTCCTGCTGCTCCCTCTGCTCCGTTCAGTGTCTCTGAACACCTTTGTGTCTCACTTGGACACAGTCACATTCTGACCTCTCTGAGACACATTTCATATTTCTCAGAATCAATAACTTCCGATGCATTTGCAGGAATACGGGGCAGTCGATAAGTCCCGTCAGGTTCCGTTAGGAGGAAAAGCGGAGCGGTGTAAGGATGACATTTCTCAGGGAGCTGCTATCTGGGCATATTTGTTATATCAATTTGTCCGACTTCAGGGCTCAGCCGGGGGCTGCAGCCTGTAGCACTCATGTGATTTGGTTTTAAAGCTGCCATTCGGGTGCTCAGGCAATAACAGCGGTGGCAGAGCCCCTGTGTGGCAGCAGATCCAGCGATCCGGGCGTGCCGAGTGCCCAGACCCGTCAGGGACATCCGAGGGCTCCCTCACCCAGGTCCCACATCCCTTCGGGGCTCCTGGTCTGCTCTGCTGGCTTTGACCACCGCCCCCCCTGGGATGAGCATAGAAGGGTGGGAGAACGATGATGTTTTTGCAGAAGTGTTTCCTGAAGGGATGTTTAAACAACAACAACAACAAAATAAGTGAAATTAATGTCTGTGAGAAGGGTCAGATCAGAGCTTGAGGAGGCAGACTCTTCACCTGTCTGAAGGCTGCCCACTTTTTCCCTGCCAGAGCTCTCAGTGCAGCACCATTCCTTGGCACAAAGTGTGTTCTTTGCTTTTTAAACTGTCCTTGAGTCCCCACATTGCTCAGTCCTGCAGCTGAGAAAGACTCAGACAGTGCTGATGGGGGCAAGAGGGTGGGCTGGTAACACTAGGAAGGGATGTTGGCTAATTTACCCTGGTTTTAGAGTTGTTTAAAAATTGCAGGAGGTTAGAAATGATATAAAAATAAAATTTATGCAGAACGAGTCAAGGCATAACTCTGCTTTTAAACCAGGAACTTCTGGGAACAGAAGCTTGTTTCTTTCCTCAGTAAATGAGGGCTGTACCCCTGCTATTGCTCTCTGGGAAGAGACCCCCGTGCTCTCCTCTGACAGCTGCAGCATCAAGGCTTTGTCCAGACTCTTGCAGTGTTCCCAGGTGCTGCAGCACAACCTTTCCTGGCAGGAAGGTGCTGTGGCAGGCACCACAACCACAGTGCACAGACCCCACGGCAAAAGAATTCCCCCAGGACTCCAGGCCTCCCTCAGTGGCAGGAACCTGGGGAATGGAAGCCCTTTGTAAACCAGGTCTGAGCAGTTTAACTTTACAACAGTTTGAGCACATTGTCCCTTTGTCAGACGATGTGGTAAAAATGAAGAAGTCCAATATTTCCTCCATGAAAAATCTATTATATTTATAGGAAATTCCTTTGCAGCATCTGAAAGGGGGATGAGGTTTGTCTGAGCATTCCAGTTGGAGGAAGCAAAGCCAAAACTCTGACTTTAAAGGGCTGTCTGAGAGTGCATGAAACAAGATCATTACAGCAAACAAGACTGTCCCTGTCCCAACCTATTGTCCAATGTCTTTATTCCTTCCTGTTTCTGTGGCTCATTGTCTCCCTGTCTTCACCACATCATAGCAATGACTGGTTTTGAATTGTTGAATTAGTGGACTGAGGTAATTTTGTTCATATTTACTGTTTTGTCACAAGGTTCTAACAGCACTCTGTGCCTCCAGTTCCTGCCATTTAAAGCAGAGGGACACTTCAGCCACTATGTCCAAGCAATGACTTCGGGAATTGTTTCTGTATATTCAGTTTTAAACACCTAAAATCATAGTCTGAGATACAGACCAAAAGGAAGGACACCTGTGGGAGTTGTAGGTGCTGACACATCAGTCAACTCTCTTTGGTCTCCGGTTTTGTGTGGACTTGCTCATCTAACTCTGGCTGATCTGTTTGTATCTCTCACAGGTAATGTGTCCTTTCCATTTCCGGAGTCCCCCAGCACAGCCGATCGCAGCCATCTGACCCCAGACCCCGGGTGACCCCTTCAGGTAGCACACAGAGAGGGCTGCTGTTGGCTCCTGCCGTGGGCAGAGGGGCGGTCTGTAAGGTGTGCTGGGAGGGATCCCGGGGAGCCACGGGCTGGGCGATTTTCAGGCATCCTCTGCCGTTGGTCTAAGGTTGTTTCTTTGATTTCCCAAGCCCAGAGGCGAATGACTGTTTCTATGTGCCAAGCATCAATTCTTTTCCTTTTGTTCTTATCCTTTCTCCTCTCCACGGTTTTCCTCTTGCTTTGAATTCTCTCAAAGCACTGCAGTCTCCCTGGCACAGGAGAAAACGCGGTGGTGTTTACAGAGCAGAGGGAAGCACTGGGACTCGGGAGATGTGAAAGGTGGCCCTGCTGCTCCACCTCCAACACCTCTCTGTGGTTCTGCTTTCTGACTTCCTGTCGGGATAACCTGGACTAAAACCCCTCTGTGCTTTTCCTGTGGGATCCTACAGTGTCTGCCCAACCTCAGGTAAGACCTTTAGGCACTCCCATTATATGAATGAGAACAAGATTGTTGGTGTCAGTAATTAACATTCTTGTGGGATTGTTGGAAATGCTTTGGGATAAACACCACCTGGAATCCTCGCCTGGTTTATGTGGTTTTTAAGATGCAGAGGAGACTGATCCTGTTCGCACGAGAGGGCAGGGACCATCTGTCTCCTCTCTTACTGGATGTGCAGAGTGCCTTTCAGTCCAAAGATGAGTTGTAGTAACTCAGGGAGAAGTGGGACACTGGGAAAGTGTTCCCATGGACAGTGGGAAAGAGGAATGGAGACTCAGTGGTCAGAGTGTCCCCAGTAATGATCTCATCTGAGAACAACAACTAATGACAGCCACCAAAGCAGGAAAGCACAGTCACTGAGAATGCTGTGAGCGCTGTGGCACGGTGTCATCCCACGACAGGCGTGACGGACATGAAATCCCACTCTTCTGACATGGATGGCAAAAATCCTGTTCACTGCAATAACATCAGGCTTTCCCCTTGGGGGTTACCTGCAGTCCTTCTGGATCCCAGAGAGCCACATCCCACATCATTATGCACTTCCTGATAACAAATGCATTACCCTTTTCTTTTAAATTGTGGATTGGATTCTAGTAAACACTGCATTTTAGATTCTAGGTTCCCTCCACCTACCTCTGAAAACCTTAAATAAACAAACACTGGATTAGAACTCAGCAGCTCCCTTGCTCAGTGACAGAAGCCTGTAAAAGCATTTTACACCAACTGCCCTGCTTGTGTTTCAGACTCTGTCAGCCCAGGACTCAAGGAGCTCCACCTTCCTCTCAGACGTGCCGGGAAATTCACCTCCATGATTGGAAAGTCTGCCTCCATTTCTGACCCTCCCTGACTCCAGTGAGGAGCTGGGACTGCTGTTGACATCAGGAATGACAGAAGTGTGTGCTGGCGTTGGAGGGTTTCTGGCACATGACCTGTTAACCTAGAATTTGCTCGGCAAAGTCCAGAGGATGACTTTTAACCTCAGAGCAGTTTGCAAAACCACATCTGTGATCAATAAATGTGAAAAATAAATGAAAGAAATAAATCTAGCCCATATTGAAGGATCAAAGACAGCACACCTTGCTGGGCACTGGTGCTGGAGTTGGGATGGAGATTGTGAATAATTGGGCAGGCCACGTTGCCAGAAGTTGTCCGTGGATGGAGCCGATGCCTCACACAAGGGAGGCAGCACAGAAGGTTAAACTGAAGGTATCTCATAGCTCTAAGTCTTAAACTTAATGAGCCACGTCTTTATTTGTGCTGCAGCCCCTTCTTATCCCAAATTGCCTTAACCAGCTGCCAGAGGATGCCCGGTAACGGAAAATTCTCTGGATAACAATAAATTGGTGTAACGATTCAGTGTCACCTCACATCCTGCCAAGCAATAGAGAAATCACGATGAGAAAAACAGGCACGGCCAGAGTGGCACTGAACAGTGCAATCCTAATTCCATCACCCTTCTTGTGGGCCACAGATAACCCAGTGCAATTTCCAGCCGCTCTGAAGCGGCTCCAAGTCTCAGCAGGAGTCGGGAAAGCTCCGCGTAGCCTCGGGACTGAGGAGTCGGAAGGATCAGGGGAGTTGTTGTTCCATAACCTTGCCTCTGCATCAAAATCAGGGGCTGCCTTGGAATGGGAAGCACTCCAAGCAAAACACAAAATTTTAATCACCGAAATGAAGGTCCTCCTCTGGCTCCCTCTCTGGAGAATAGTCTGTCTCTGATGAGCATGCACAGACTCCCAAAGAAGGTAAATTTTGGATTTAAATCTCTACGTCAGTGTGTGAAGGACTGTGTTAAGTCTTGGCTGTAAGGCTGAGATATCTCCAAGAAGAGAAAAACATTTTTTCCACTTAAGTGGCTGTGGTAGAGGAGGTAAATATATTGTCTCCCACTATTAAAGGGCGAGGAAATCATTTATACATGTGTATTACACATTTGCACCTAACAGTGGTGCTTTTTTTTTTTAAATTCAAGAGTCTAAAAGTTTAGAAATACCAACATTAAGGTGGCCTGTGCAGCTGTAATTTGTCCCTTCCATGCATCTGCATTATGATAAAGTATTTAATTGTAATTAGATCACATGCTGTTCTTTCAACAGGTTCCTGGCCTCACTCATTGTACAGAATAGACTGTGCTCACTAAGTAATAATTTTATTTTCTCCTCGCTGTTCACTGTGTGGCCCGTGCTTTATTTACAGCAGACTATTCAAATGCTGTTCTGAAGACAGATTTATTCATTTCCTCCTGAGCTTTTCCATGGGACTCATCACTATGGTATCCAAGTGCTTCACAAACTCTAATTCATTTTCTCAACACTGGAGCGAGAGCTGGTGTTGTCCTTATTTTACAGACGAGGAACTCGGGTGCACAGACAGAACAGTAAAAAATATCTTTTCATTTCAGAGATCCAATTAGAAATACTCAATGGCCTGATTTTGTCAGAAAATAGAACATGGCCAAGCATCTAATTGAGTCAGAAGTTGTATAAATTCTCAGTTATTGCAGATTTATCTGCAAGAGCTCTTCACTTCTGCAAGTCAGGCTTCAAAATGTCAGGCCGGGCACCTGAGCAGCGCTGACTGCACGATTAGTGCAGCGCAGGGCAGGCTCTGCTTCGGGACTGTGCTTTGCACCCCACAGATTCTCGAGGCTAAAAATCCCTCCTGGGAGCAGCAGTCACCTGCCCCACCCACAGTGCTGTGCTTGCTTGCCCTGCAGTTCCTCACGAGGTGCATGAAACACCTACCTCTGATTTTTACAGTAAATGAGGTGGAAGTTGTTGAGGCACTTGCCTGGGTTCTCTGACCACGGTTTAGTGTCTGAGCCTGGCTTATCCTTCTGCACTGGCCACCTTTATCCTGGTGTTTGGGAAGTGGGGAGTGGGTTACTTTGCAGCCTGAGCATTGTTGTTTTATTGAATATGTACTTCTTTCCCACACAAAGATAACCCCAGCAATGCAATCCTGGGTTGGCATCGATGCAGGGCCTCAGCAATGTGGAAATTGCCCCATGAGGGATGTCATGGTTGGCACAAGCTCCAGCACTTCAAGGGGGTGAGGTACATTCTCAGTGTATTTCAGGTACCTGCTGCTGACTGTTTTCCAGGTGGTCTTCATTCCCCTTCCTAAATTCTCACCTTTCTGCTCTGCCTCCCCCCCCCCCCAGTTTCTGTCACTCCTGTTCCTACATCACTGTCCCTAGTGAATTCCCTCTTCCCACAGACCCTGTTGCATCCCACACCCAGCCTCGGGGTCCTCCTCCCTTGCCCTGCTCCAGCTCTTCCATCTGATCCCCGTTGCCCAGCAAGCTCTCCCTCAGCCCTTGACCAGACCAGAGGGACAGCTCCCAGTCCTCCCAGGCTGCATGTCCTCCTCCCAGAGACTTCTCCCATTCCCACTCTGGTTTAAAGTCTTCTCCCAGCAGCCTGGCTTCCAGACTCTTTCCTATCAGCTTTGCTTTATCCCTCCCTTCAGGCAGACCTGTTTTTCCTTCTGGCTCCCCGTTCCCTTCCATCACCCTGGAGAACCTGTCTCTCTCCAGAGCCTCTGTGCCTGCCAATTTGCCCGTCCCAGACTTAGTTCCCATCCCCACTGTGTGTTTTCCAAGGAGCTTCCTGCTCCGTGTTTCCCAAGAGGACTGGAAGGACAGGTTCCCTCTTCGCCCTTCCTACCTGCAGCCATGGCACGGTCCAGAGCTGGAGCTGCAGGTCCAGCTTTGATCCCACGGCCCTGGGCTGGGATGAGGATGGAGCTGCTGGGGAGAGGAAGTAGCAGCAGGCTGAGCACCAGCAGGACTTTCAGGATGGTTTTCATGGTGGAGTTTGAGGGAACATCTCTGGCAAAATGACTATTCTCATTTTCAGACTAGAAAATCCCTGACAGAAGGAAGAGAAGGAGAAACGTTTATAATTTAACCCAAGGTATGAACTTCAGATTCTTATATTTCAGCACAGTGGTTAGTCTGGCCCTATTAAACACGACTGAGGGTAGGATTTTATGATGGGAATTGCTAACCAGCTTTAATAGGAGTTACACTACCAGTCCTGCCTTTTAATCACCGCTTCCATTTTCAGGATAAATTGCAGCTGGTTGCTGGTAATCCTTGTGACATATCAGATAGCAGCGTAACTCGGCAAGGGTAAGCTGGAGAAACCCAAACATCCTTCTGAGGAGGTAATTATTCCATTGTGAAAATGCCCCGGGATATTTTTAGTGGCCAAACCCCCTGTTTCCTGACAGAAACATAAAATAATGAGGCAAGTTTCACAAGGAGAGACGCCTCAGACACCTGTATCAGCTGGTGCTTTGCAGTCACGTCAGTGTTTAATTCACTGTGCGCATCCCTGCATCCCTGTACAGCAAAACCCACACCTGCGTTTGGGGCACCGCACGCTCTGCCAGCGTCTGCCTCGCAGAAAACCCTCTCCATAAACAAATCTGCAAATCCCGCTGGATCAGGGAGAATTTCACGGGAATATAGAGCTGCCTGCAACAAGAGGGACACCCTTGCCACACACACCGAGGTTAGAAAGGGAAACTTTCCTTAACGGGAGTCTCACAACCAGCGTAAAAGCCTGGGGGTTTTTTTGGAACAAATGATTTTAATTTAGTTTTAAAACATTTTGCAACATGTTTTGCGGGGGATGTACCCATGTTTCACGTTGTGCAGTGCCCCAGGGGTCCGGCTGTCTCCCGGTTACCTCTAGCCCCTGGTCCCATGTAATTTATGTCCCGAAAGACATAAATTCAATTAGATTCAATTAGTCAATAACAAAATGAGCAAGGACACCGTGTGCGTTGTAAAAATATAATTTAGTGGGTAACAAGCTGAGATGGAAAAAATATCAGGGTACACTCCAGATGATTAATGAAGGAGGAATGTATATTTACAGATTTTATTGTGTCCTTTGTAAGGAGACTGGATCCAGCAGTAGGGCTGGAACCGGCGGGTAACGATGCGGCATTCCAGTGATTCGGATGTGAATGGCAAATGCTGTATAAAACTAATTACCCCCGGGAGGATGAAAATACATTGCATTTGCCTCTTCAGAGCATGTCTGGCCTTTTTTTCACGTTATTTATCTTTGAGAAGCATGTTTACCGGGAGAGGCGACATCCCGAACAGAGCAGCAGAGTTGCTCCCCATGAAAACAAGTTTCCGCCAGTTCTTTTTCTACGTTTAGTTCGATTGCGGGTTTCTTGGCGGCCCTGGATTGCTGGTTCCCAGCCCCACGGCAGAGCAGGGCTCCCGCTTCCCACCCCCTCCGGCTCGCCACAGAGCGGGGATACCCGGATTGGTGCCGAACCCTTTGGTTTTCCGCGTTTTTACCCGTGGAGAACGCGCAGGTCCGGCACCCACGCTGGGCTGCTCCTGGAGAGGGGAAAGCACGGATTTATGGCGTGAAAACCGCAGAACTTCACGTACCGAGCGCCTGAGGGGAAGGGGGGGCAGCGCGGCGCCCCTCAGGAGAGGGCGGCGGCCCCGCCCCCCGCGCGCAGGCGCGGTGGCGCGCGCGGAGGGGGGGGGCGGGCGCGCGCACAC
>JACBWW010000089.1:1153836-1201945 GCA_020086605.1 Lanius collurio
TCTTAGTTCTTTGTCTCCATGGAGAGGAGACACTTAATGGATAGTGGGTGAACTTCATTTTAATTCCCACTATTTCCCACCTAGTTGCTACTCTTTCTTCTTAAATGCAGGATGTCCCACCTATGGGCAGGTGGGAGAGGGACTTGCAAGTCCTCCCTGCTCACAGGAGAGGGAGTTGGCTACAGATGTTCCACGGCATCAAAGCTCTTCCCTTGGAGTTTGGATGTGAGGGGGGTAGTGCTGTCTTCTGCCTCCTGCTTTGGGTGAAGCTTCTTCTCTTCAGGATGCTGGGAAGAGCCTCCTTAGGCTGGTGCTGAGGGCTGGAGAGGCAGAGGAACACCAGCTGTAGGTCCAGGTGGGGCTTTAGGTGTGGGACTCACAGCTCTCCATGTCAAGGCTGAGGTGCTGCTTGCTATGTCCACAACAGGGGGTTTAATGCAAAAAAAGGCCCGTGCTGGTGTTTTGGTGTTGGTAAAAGTGCCATAAATGAGCAGAAGTTGCAGATTTGGAAGCCTACATTCTTTGTATGGAGTCATGTGTGTTGGAGGGACATTTGATCCTATCTATAAATAGCTCTTCATGGCTCTCTGAAGAAGAAAAGAGTGCAGCAGAATTATTTTAGGAAAAAAAAAACATGTATAACTTCATTTATTTGTGTATCTGCAAACATTAGTGTGTTTTCCAGTCTAGTTGGTTGCTTTGCAGATAAGCTAAGATGAGCTCCTGATTTCAGAATTAGGACAGTGTTTCACTTAGCTGAGGGAATAAAACAAATCAGGAAGAAGCAAATTAAGCTAAGTCCTGTCTCCTATAACTGTAACTGAGTTGAGATGAGCATAAAGACTTGGATCTATACAGGATTGCATTATTAGGAATAAAAATGAAGCTGGTGTCACTTAATTTTTAGTAGGAAAGCTGTGATAGCCTCTATACACCATTAAGATTGCAAATGAGATTATTCAGAAGCAGGAAATTTGTTCTGTCTCTCCCTGGTATTCTTGAAGTCCTTGGAATCGATGTGTGTTTTGTTTTTAGAGGACAAACTGCTGGTTTGGGAAGTCCTACTGGAGCAGAATTAGCAATTGGTGGGCCTGCAGCTGCAGGAGGAGCCAGGCTGAAGGGGTTTGGGAGCTGCTTCCAGGTGCTGCTGCCAGGGATGCTCCTCCTGGGAAGTGACAGGGAGTGTGGAGAGCTAAGGATGGCAGCCCAGATCTGCTGGGGACCCTAGAAACAGCAAGTCATCATTTGTTTCGGTTTTGGATGTGCTGCTTGATTATTTCTAATTATATCCCAAGTTAAAAATAGAGCAGAAATATTCAGGTCTCAGTTACGTCCCAAGCCAGTTAAGCACCGGTCTCCCTGCCTGATATTGCTGTTCCATATGGACAGGTTGCATATGGCTTTTGCAGTTTATTAGTCATCTGAGAAAATTACTTGACTTGCTTATGAAGCTTTCCTAATAAACTAACACTTCGGTTTCAAAATTGTCAGGTGTGTGCACACCTGTGCTTAATGTTCATCACAGTGAAAAGCAGCAAACAAAAAGTGTCATAAAAAAAAAAAAAGCTTGGCTGAGTTGCCTTGTGCTAACTTATCAGTGTAAGTAAGGAAGTTACACGTGGTAGATGTTTCCTTACACAAATAAGAATATTTGGTTGTTCCCGATGATAAAATGCCCCTGTGATTGCAGTCATTAACCTTCAGTCAGACATTGGCTGAAGACTCTGTAGGCACCTGGCTGGGGTTTGCTGCATGGCCAAGAGAAGGAGAGTGATAAAAATGAGTGAGGAAATGAAGTGGGAATTTAGGAAAACTACCCAAGGAGCAGTACAGTATTCTGCTTAAGTTTTGTTTTCAGCTATAAAAACATTTAACTTGGGCAGCATCAGCCTGAGCATCACGGGGGGTTTGAAAGTGAACTTTTTTTTCATCTCCAGTTTCATGGAGATAATTTGGTGTGTGAAATGTGCCAGTGTTTGTAGCCAACTTCCCTGAGCATGCAGTGGTTTTATAGATGCAGGATGTTGAGAGGCTCACTTTGCATGGCCTGTGAGGAGGGAAAATGGAGTTGTTGCTGGTAACCAATTAGTGCCCCTTTCCCGAAAGGGATCAGTGCTGAGCTCGGGACATCACTTTGGTGGAAGGGAAGCTCCACTTCTGCTTACCCAGTTTGGGGGATCTCAGGGGCTTCAGGGGGGCCTGGATCCCGTGCTGGATGCAGAAGGGATTATTTACCTTCCTCCGAGGGTTCAGCCCCTGAGAGCTCCCGAGTGTCGGTGCAGCCTTTGGGAGTGGCAGTGCAGGCTCAGGCCGTGTTTGCTCCTCTGCTGGGCTCGGAGGGGAGAGCACCCCGGGGTGCTGCCTGGGCTGTCCTGCTGGAACACAGCTCTGTGCCTCCAATAGTGACACAGAAGGCCTGAGGCTATTGATTGTTAAAACAGGCAAAATAGTTCTTAATAGAGAAAACGCCTCAGCGCAGTGGAAACAGTCATATTTTACTGATTGGGTGCTATTGATTTCGTCCTGCAGGGAAATTGCCAAGATGAAAGTGGTAATCCTGATTAATTCCATATAAATAGATAAGCCTGATTTGTGTGTGTACAGTTGCAGGGTTTGGTAGGAAAACTGAAAGCCTGCTTTATGTGGTCTATTAGGTGCTTTAATTTCCAAGGGTTTTACCATTTAGTATTCATGCCAAGGAGCATCTTAATTTTACAAAATAAGCAGACTGTCAATTTATGATAAATCCTTTTTGCATCAGTTAAAATACTATTTTTTTTCTCATTAAAGCTGCCCTTACTGAAGGCAGTGAAGGAATTGGAATGTTCTGCTGCTAAACTTTCTTGGGATTTTGGGTAATTCCCTGGAGTGAGTAACAACTGCAAGCTGTTTGATTTGTGCAAAAAGAGAAGAGGTTTAATTTTAGTGAAAAATAATAAATTACTCTAAAGGAATTTTTTTTTTTTTGTTCACCAAGACTAAACTTATCACTCCACTTGTTGCTTCTGAATGTTTTGGGATTGGATGTATTAGAAGGAAAAAATTACAGTAAAATCCCTAGAGGTGCTGTTCAGACAGGACTGTCCACCTTGGGAACTCACTGGGCTCCAAATACATAAACTTAGGTATTTTTAAATGACATCACTGGTTCTAATTGCCAGTCTCTGAACTTTGCTGGCTCACCTTTGAGTTTGCTGTTGTGATACGACCAGGACCGAAAATGGCATTTTTGGGAAGGAATGTACTGGTCATTCAGTGATGTAACAGTGCTTTATTTCCCATCCCTCTGACATTGTAGTTTTCATAGTTTTTCAGTGAGAAATCTTGTTTTAAGTTGATCTGGAAACAATGAATTGTACAATGGAGCTCCTTCCCCCTCAAAATGTGTTGTTTGCATGTGTTAGCAGTGAGGTTCCTTCACTGTGGAGCTGTTTGTGCAGCTGGCTTTGGTGCTGGTTACCACTGAAGAAATTCAGATGTTCTGCTTAGCCTCAGTATCTTCATTTGCACGTTTTAAGCTATTGATTTTCTTTTCCTTAGTGCACTGCAGAGGTTTTGGCTCGTATGATGGACTGGTTTTTGATGGTGTGGATTTTGATGATTCAGTTCTTTTGGGTCTCTTCAAAGCATGGCAGCTTGGTGATAATTTTTGGTATCCTCTAGTCATACAGTTTTGTCTGGAGATCTTTTAAAAATGAAGAAGCTCTTTCATGATTAAATTACCCACTAATTCATCAGTCTGCTCAAAGAACTTGTGTACTACTGGCTTTTGTGTTGTTAGATCAGATTTTAATTGTTACCTGTATGGGTGTGAATCTTACTGTATTTTTATTATGTTTTATTTTACTATTACCTTAAAATCCCATGCTTTTGTACTTCTGCCTGCTGATCTCTTAAAAAAATTTCACTTTGTCTCTCCTAGTATGCACCTATGTACTTGATATCCTTTGGGTTTTCAGTGCTTCATCAGCATAACTCTGTTGGGCTTTGCCATCTGTTTATGTTTTTTTAACTTTCTTTTTGGCTTAGAAGTGTGGCTAACTTAGGAGGAGTTTTAATTCCAGCTCATATATATGGACTCTTAATACATTTGTTTTTGTCTGATGCCTGTCTTGGATGTCTTGAGGCTGTCAGGTCTTGTGACACTGGGTCAGAGCTTGTGTCAGTAGCCAGCACAGTTGTCTGCCATTATTATTACTATACTTTGATGAATTTATGTGGTTTGATGTGTTTTTAACTCTCGTGACATGTGTCCAGTGTTGCTGCTGACCTCGGGGTGAGCAGCACAGAGCACGCTGTGTTTGGCATTCAGCTCTAGCAGTGTGGCCTTAGCTGCTGTTTCTTGCCTATTTGCATATTTAAGTTAGACTTGATCTGGTTTTGAAGAGACTTTGTGCTTTTCTACAGCTTCTGTTTATTCCATGTTCTGCATGGAGTTTCCAGCCATTTAACGAGTGCTTTTCTGGGAAAGTTTTAATATATTTATTGGGTACTTTATGATGATATTTTGAGCCGTGGTGAATCTCAGTTTGTCTTTATGTTTACATGACATTATGAATAGATACAGTATCTTTCTGTATTTTAGATTATATATTTATAACACAGCACTTCTCCCTACGTTGTCTGGGAAGTAAAAGCCACAGCTCTGATTGTGCTGGTCCCATTTTTTTCTCTTTCATCTTCCTTTTGGCAGAGCTACCTTTGTGTTACTGCCATCACTAACAGACTTGAGCACTTGGAGGCAGCTTCCAGGTTTTTTTTCATCCCCCAGTTCTCAGTGTAATTGTCCCACAGCTTGCTTCCACTTGGGCTGAGATGGAGTCAAGCCCTGGATAAGCTTCATCTTTCTTGGCTTTCCTCTGTAGTTAATGAGCCCGAACATCTGCTCTTAACACAGCTCTGTGGTTCGTGCATTGAAACCTTATAATGTAACTGTAGTGAGGAAGGGAGAGCCACAAATAGAGGTGTTTGGATATTCTTTCTAAAAGTAGAACAGGCTGCCAAGAGTCATTTAAGTCATTAGACCTGTCATGAATTTTAAAATTGAGAAGTGGAGTCTAACTTGTCTCCAAAATTTTAAGACAGGTCACATTGCTTAAAAAAAATAATCAAAGAATCCCAGAATCATTTAGGTTGGAAAAGCCCTCCAAGATCGAGTCCAGCCATTTCCCTGGCAATGCCCAGTCCACCACTAAACCAAGTCCCCAAGTGCCACATCCATGTGTCTTTTAAGTAACTGAATAATTGCTTGAAATTATGGCTGTTGTAGTGTTGTGCATAGCAGAGAGGAAAGCTGGGTGTGAACAAGAAGATGAAATATTTCCAAAAGTCATTTATAAAGCCAAATGTTCCTGTTTGAAAACAGGCAAAGAAAGAAGTATAAAAAACTGGAAATAAAGGAAAACTGCATCCAGAACCCTTTTTTGCTGTGGTAGGACACCTCAGTGCCAGTGCCATTGGGATTGGAGTTTTTAGCAGTGGGCTGGCTGTCAGTGCTCACCTTGCAGAAAATCCAGGTATTTGTTATCAGTTTGTGAATCTTTCATTAGAAGTGTGCTCAGGCAGATAGGAAACATAGCTGAGATGAAGCTGGAGCCAAATGTTAATCCTGTTTTGGTGTTCAGTTTGTGTCTGAAGCTGGCAGTGCCACTGCAATGAGGGGGCACTGTCCCCTTGCACTGGCTTTCCTAAGTGTTTGTGGAGGATGTAGAGAATTGGATGAGTTCCCTGCTCTTCTGCCTGCATCAGTGCAGTGCTGGCAGAGGGGAGAGGGTGACACGGGCACAGGGAACGGTGCCACTGGGAAGCCAGGCTGCTTTTCTGGTGGGGGTGGGGATTGGCTTAGAACTGGAGTATGAAAAGCACTGTGAGCAAAATCACATTGTGTGTCTCATGTCACCATTTTAGTCTTTAATTTTATGTATTACAGCATATACATTCCAGATCTATAGACTGAAACTTTCTCAGAAAGCCTGCATTATTGTTTTTCAGTGAATTTGCTAATAAAATGTTTCATAAAAGTTCATTTGGATTGGTAACAAATTCTCAATTCAGCTTTAATTACTGCTTTAGTTTGTAACTTTTTTTTTTCCCACGCTGAATTTCATTTGTTTGTCTGGTTCTGAAATGGGAGTAAAGCTACAGGTTTCATCTTAAAATACTTAGCCTTGAGGAAAAGAAATGCAAAACTGCCCAACAGGTTGTGGTTTCAGAAAAGGATGGAGGCCTGACAACTCTGAATACATTTACTTGCAGAAGTCCAGAGAGACCCTCGATTAATGATGCTTGTCACGTGTAGTGCATCATTTTTAACAGCTGTACTGTAGCTTTTTGGGGCCTGGACTTCCACAGTCATCCCTACATCAGTAATGAAATCCTGTAAGGACAGCACTTCGTGGAAACCTTGTCTGAAGTGTAAGAAAAACTTAGATGTCATAGGGTGTGACGATATGGTAGCAAAGGGACACGGGAAGCACTCTTGATAGCCAAACCAGCCCCCCCAGGGTAAGGAGAATGGCAGCCAATTTAAAGACTCAGGATGACATTGCTTGGTTTTTCTCAGGGAAAAATGAACGTTGAAATGAAGTGCTGGGGCTGGGCACATCCTGGGAGGCTGGTGGGGAGCTGAGGGCTGCTTGGGGGTGTAGTTCATGAGGTGGAAAACTCTCCCTGCCTGCACTGTGGTCTGTTTTGCCATGTTCTTGGTGGTTCTGCAGAGCAGTTAAGGGGGGACAGTGTTTTGAAATGTCTTGGTTACCCCTTTTTACTGAAGGAGACATTGGTAATACAGAGGTAGAAGTCATGGGGCTGATGGGCCCCCCTCTGCCAACCCCTGTAAGGGTGCAGAGCACGGTGCCTTGTGTGAGATGGTAAAGGGACACTCCCAGGGATTCCACCTGAAATCACAGCAGGCTCTTCTTACTCATTTGCAACAGCAAATTCAGTACGTTTTATGGGACACTTTTCATTAGCATTAAGAGCTCTTAGAGAGTGCACCACAAATTTTGGGTGGGACGGCCCTCCATCATTTTCCCAAGTTGCTTTCTTTTCTGGAATCTGACAAGGCTTGTCTTCTGTTTGAAGTGTAAAATACCTTATTTATCCGAATCTTCACATGTTCTTGTTTGCTCATACTCACTTCAGGTCTTCAGAGCCTTAATTTTAGGTTCTGTAGTTCTTCTGTTGCTATGGATTCTTTTTACTTATCTCGGGATTTGAAGTTAGGGTAGGTTTTGAAGAATACTGGGTACTATGAGATAAGAGATGGCTGAGATACCTGCAGTGATTTGGTAACCAGCTTGTGTTGTGGTTTTATGTAACTTTTTGGAGATGAGGATAAAAGAAAACCCACACAAACCATAGCTGTAGAAAGTGGGGTGTCCTGGTGGCACAACTGGAAAACCTTGGCTGTTCTATTGAGTGTAAATTTGTGTTCCTCCCCTTCCAGTGTGTTGCCTGTAAGTACAGATATATAGGATTTCTCGTAGGTGATGTAAATATTGTAGGTCTGCTCTAGACTGAGGGGCCAGAATCTGCAAGGCAACACCACAGCATGTGAATGGAGGTTTTGTGTTTCACATCTGAGACTTTTGGAGGGGAGAGAAGTTGACTTCTGAATGTGGAAGGAGGAGAACCAGGCATCAGAGGCATCCGAAGCAGGATCTGATACATTCCCCATTCAGGGGAGTGCTAATTAAAGGCTTTTCCTGGTTCAGCTCAACTGGAATCTCGTGTGCTCATGGTAACGGCATTAACAGCCCCGAATCTGAAGTGTTGATTTTCTAAAGTAACATTTTCCCAGTTGTTTTCTTTGCTGTTGTTGCCAGTTTTTCGTTTCACCGAGGAAATCAGTCTAAATGGAAAATGCCAGCATTCACAGGAGCTGAAAATATATCTGTGCTAGATCTGATCTGTGTGTGCAGTTTGGTTTGTGCAGTTTGTTGTTCACTCTGGCACTTCTGTGGAGGCACCACTGCTCAGGGCTCTGTAGCAGAGCCTGTGCTTTGGAGCTTCATCTTTGCTTTCACATTCATCCTGGGCAGACTTTATGACTTTAGTGTAGCATTTTCAAGCATGTCCTTTACTGATTTATTAAAATAAGAGCCTGTAAGAAGTAGATTTTTGCCTTTACTTTTATCTCATGTGATGTTAAAGAAACATTTTCTCTAAGTTCAGCCTATTCAAGTTATTCTTGTTTCTGCAGAAGGCTTTGAAGGATTATCAGGTGCTTGTTTCTGTTATTATAGATTAATATATGGAGCATATTGATTGCTTAAATCTAATTTAACTCCTGCCATGTGAGTAACTTTTATCATTCTTGTATGCTGAAGGGCTGTTGGTTATTGTGTGTGAGCACGATGAGGGGAGGTGATGGTGTTCATTTAAAACAGAAAATAATAACTGGCCTTTGTAGATTGTGCCTCACAGCCACTGGTGGTACCGAGTGCCTTGTGGAATCATTACCAAATGCAAAGCTGGATTCACTGCCTGTCTTCACTGTGCTTCCCTGGGGATGCAAAGCTGGATTGAATTAGTAAACTGAACCTCAAATCACAACACATTCAGTGAACTGCCTATGTTGCTGGCATCTAATTTCTTCTAATTTGTGCAGTCTTTCACTGTAGTAAGTGGATGGTAGGTTATGTTGATGTTTTATATCAATAAGCCAAAGATTGAAAACTTATTTGGGTGGCTTGTCAATACAACAAACCCGAGAAGTGGTTTTAAGTTACGGAGTGTTAAATACCTTTCAGGTACTGGAAGAACGGGGCCAGTCTCTTCCCTCGTAGCCAGGGAACTGTCCTGGATGTTACTGCTGGTTTTCTGGAAACTTCCTCACACAACAGCGGTTTCAGAAACAGGACTTCATCTTCTTTCAGGGCTTCCAGAGGTGCTGTGTGGGTAAGGAGCCATTACCCATCCTCTGCAAAGGAGCAGGAATATGGCTGTTTTAAGGAAGCTGTTACAGCTTTTTAGGTAGAGTTTTGGAATTCTGCTAAAAGAGCACCTTTTGCTTTCTCACCTGGAAAATTCCTCTTCAGGCAGTTTTCCTAGAGACTGATAGGCAGGTGTTGGATGCTGACCAAACTGGGTATCACTGTAAAAGCAGAGCCACATTTAATTCACTCTTCAGCCTTTTATGATAGTAACAGTTCTATTTGCGCAGACTTAGAGCAGTTGGAATCAGAAACATCCATGCTCCTGGCTGTAATTGCTTCTATACCCTTCCAAGGCTATAACACAGCCTTCAGTGGTGGCTGTGCAGATGTAATTTCATTTGGAGGTGCCATTTCCTAAATGCTTTTAGAATAAAAAATATAATGCTTGTTTCCCAGCCTTCTGATCTGCATGTGAAGGGAAAGATGGATTGAGGAATGTAGCTGGAATGGTCTCTGCAGGGATGTTACTGCTCCCTGTGAACGAGGTGGGGGAATTAAAGAGTGAGCTTGAATAGACCAGTAGGCAAAAAACAACTTTTAAAACCTCCAAACCCTTTGGTTTATGTAACTATAACTGCCCGGCATTTTTTGTATACCAATACACGTGACTCAAAACCTGATTAAGACAGTGTAAATATTTGGCAAAAATAGCTCATAAATGCTATCTTTGAGCAGGCTTTTGATGCAGGAAAGGAGCAGCTGGACAAATTTGCATTTACAAATCATTTACCTTAGGAGAAAGCTCAAGTTCAGTACCTTATCACAAAGGCATTGCACGTTAATTATTTATCGTGAGCTTTGATGCTGGGGATCTTGCTTTAATAAACCGTTCTGGGGGAGGTGGCTGCTGTTCCTCTTAGCTCAGCTCCTCCCTCCCCTCGGGGTAAACCCTGCAGTGCCTTTTCTCAGAGTTTGCCTCCCAAGTTACTGCTAAGTTGGATTTCACAACTTTTTGTTAAAATTAGAAACGTTTCTGTGATGTGTATTTAATTGCTGTGGCTCTGTCATCCCTGTCTAACTTTATAATCTCTATAAAGATAGAACTGGACCTGATTTAATTTCTCTCTTTTACATATGTTTTTGCACTTTCAAACTTTGCTTTACAGAAAACGATCAATAAAAAAATGTTTATCATGCAAGTCTGATTAGAACTGTCTATGCCATCTGTACTTGGCTTAAAAATAGAAATTTGGTGTTCTCAACACAGAAAATGTAAACTGCTCTGGTCAATAGGACAGTCACTTCAAGCTTGTAAATTCTTGAGAAACTGCACTGATAACTTGGAGATATTTTTGAACATGACTGTAACACCATGTAAGATCTTTTTGGAGTACAAAAATAAAGATTTTTCTTAGACTGTACTTCTGGAAAGTGGACATAACCCTGGTTTGTGTTATCCACAAGCTAAACTTAAGTAGTGATTAGGAAACTGTAAGTCTTATAGTTAAAATCCGTGCTCGAGTTTAATCAGAAATTCTCTGTATAAATCTGTTTTCTGGTGGCTTTTGTTTTCGACCCTGGAAAAATCCTGTATTTCCCTTTACCTTTTGTCTTTGGGAAGGTGTTTGAGATGGGTAATGTACACACCGATGAGGAGTCATGGAATTGTTTAGATTGGGAAAGCCCTTTATGATTGCCGGAGCCGTTCCCCAGCACTGCCCATGTCCCCACATGCCACATCCACACGGCTTTTCAATCCCTCCAGGGATGGGACTGCAGCGCTGCCCTGGGCAGGGCCGGACAGCCCTTTAACTACCCAAAGTGCCCCTGCCCTGGGGGCAGCTGGAGCTGTTTGCTCCAGGCCCTCGGGACGGCCCCCGGCTCCCCCTCCTGCCAGGGGGTGCAGAGGGCAGCGAGGTGCCCTCCGAGCCTCCTGTTCTGCAGGTTCTGCCTGGCCGTGCATGCACGGGGCTCTGGGAGGGTGTTGGAGCTGTGGGGCTCCTGAGAAGCCACAGTACTCTCCTTCCACCCCAGAATTCTTAAGGAACCTGTGTGCTCTTTCTAGCTGTCAGCAATTAGCTTTCCAAGTAAACATTGAAAGGATTTTTAAATACGTGAAGAGGAGTATAATTATGACAATGTTACCACCTTAATGTGGCCTGGAAGCCACACTGGGATTGAATACTTTTATTTAAATATATTTGCTTGGCAAAGGAGGTGAATGCAAAATCCAACTCTGAATTCTGTGGTGAGGGCCTCCTTCTTCAGGACCATTTTCTTTGTTAGCCTGGTGCTTGGAGCCTTTCTCAAGTGTTCCTCATTGTAGAAAAAAATGTTTTTCCTTTCTTAATGCCTTTTTTTTTAAAGCACTTTAACCCTTCACCACTCTGTATGAAGTTGAATAGGAGAAGGATAGAGTAGGTGGCTGTGCCCAGGATGGAAATAGGAAGAGATGTTTTACTTTCTAATTTTGCTTGTTCTCGTGGTTTTTTTCCCTTAGTGTAAGTGCCAGAGCAGGAGTCTGCCCTCCTTAATGAACACTTCCAAACGTCGGCTGCATCCTGCAGGAATGTGAAAGCACCAGCGAATTTTTAGAGGTCTTAATTTGTCAGAGGCTCAAACCCCCACCGTTAGCGGCTGTAATTGAGGGTCATTCCCGCTATTGTGACGCCCCCAAAGCCGTCATCGGTGCCTTTCGTGGGCTGGGGGATGTTCTCGAGTCGCTCCCTTCCTGAGGGCTGCCCTAATCCTGTTGGGGGTATTTTCATTGCCTGACAGAGCAGAGGAATGTCTGAGGCCGCCGCAGGGGGCTGGGGAGAGCTCTCGCCCATCAGCGGAGCGGCTGCCCGTCCCTGCCCTGCCCGTCCCTGCCCTGCCCGTCCCTGCCCTGCCCGTCCCTGCCCTGCCCGTCCCGGCCCTGCCCGTCCCTGCCCTGCCCGGCCCTGCCCTGCCCGTCCCGGCCCTGCCCTGCCCTGCCCGGGGGGCACGGCCGGAGCCTGGCGCATTGTCCTTGCCGGCAGGAGGAACAGCGCTCAGCCGGCCCCGCGCCCTTGGGCACGGGCAGAGATGAGGATGGATTCCTGCAGCTTGCTTTGCCTTCCTGTATCGCTGGGCACAAAGGAGCAGGGTTCCAACCTTCACCTGCGGTGATCCCTGCCCTGCCCTGCCCGCCCTGGCTGGTGGGAGTACCAAACCCACAGGTTTGCACTCCTGGTAAATTCTAGAAGGACTGAGAACTCAAACTACTGCTTCCAGCGTGGCTGTCAAAGACAAAGCTTTTCCCAATCCATTGTGGCAGCTTTTTTACATGGTTATTGTTCTTAATGCACACTTGCACTGGGAACGTTTTCATAGAGAAAAGCTGTTTTGTGGATCTTATGCAGAGAAATAAATCCTGATTCTTACATGTTGGGGAAAAAAAAAGTATACCATGAGAGCTAAATGAGTTTTGTTACCCCATAGTCAAATGCAGAAAAGCCTTCAAGATGTAAATATGTTCAAATTATATTTTAGTCAACACAATTGATTTTGCTCACGACTTGCATCAAAAAAGTAATTTTTTTTTATATTTCTGGGGCTAAACAGTTGCAATATTATTTTGAAACATTGTAAAATGCTGGGTTATGCACAAGTTACAATGAAATGTAGCTGCTCATTGCTTGGTGTTGTTTATCCAACCGTTACTCAACGTTGTAGCTCTTCGATGTAGCCTTTGCTTGGAGAGTGTTCTGGATCTCACTCTTCGATGTTAATGATGCCAATATTAAGTCAATTCTTTCTGAGTAGCTAATCAATATACAGAATTATTTTTTAATGTCCCAAAAATTGATTTTAATATTACTTTTCTGTCTCTAGCTTTCCTGGGTTCTCAGGATGTTATTATGAGAAACAGGTACAAAAATGTCTTTCACATGGGTATTAGTTTTGTGGCATGGTACGGATCTGACAAAGGAATTAAACTTATTAAATGTATAGTCATTGCAAGGATTTTTCATGTGGGCTAGGCAATCTAGTTTTTAATATATTAAAGCAGGAGGTTTGTGGGACTGTGGCACAGCAAACTGCCTCGTGTCTTGAGAGCTCCACAGAAAACTCTGTAATTATGTTCACTAACCTAGAAGAAAACAACCTCTGAATTTGACTCGACAGCTTCTGTCAGACACAGATGTCACAAAAATATCTGAAGTCCTTGTTTTGGTACATTTGCTAGACTTTTAGTACCCACCCAAAAATCTCCATGGCATCAAAACTTTAGGTGCTTCTTTAAATGGCATCAGGTAGAGATAGAGGGTACTGTGCATGCACATTTGTGCTGCTAAAATTTAGAATAAATCCCATCATTAGCTCAAAGACGCAGATGAAACCAGTTTAAAACCCAGACTTGTCTGTTGCTGTGGAGTGGCCCCGGTGAGCTCACCTGGTAGGGTTGCAGTTTGTCTCCTCCACTTGCTGTTCTGGGGTTGCTCTGCTGTTTGTTTTGCAGAAAAGTGGAAATAAAAATGTCAGTCTTTCCATAACTGTTCTCATATGGAGGGAAATCGATTTGTCTTGTTACTCTGACAAGTGGATTTTATTGTAATGTGTTGGTGCACCGTTGTTTTGTACAGATCATACCATTCTTATGCATACAGTCTGGTCACATAATAGTTTATTCATCACTAAAATTGTTCTGGAAAGTGTGGAGCTACCAGCAATTGTCACTTCCCCGAGTCTTTCTGAATGGCTTGAAATCACTCTGAACTCTTGAACTGTCTTTTCTTGTTCCTCGGAATATTAACTTTATCACTTGAGAAACGAGCACAGTTTGTGTGCAGAGAATACGCAGTATTTCATCCTTTCAATCCCCCAATTTTACTTTGCATGGAAATCAAAATACGAAATTCCAAAAGCCAGTGTTCTCACGTGACCGTGGGGTGTAAGGTGACCTCCTTGGCTCTGCTCCCAGGCCAGGAATGTATCGGTTCTTTGAGTTAGACTTTGAAACAGGTATTACTTTACAATTTAATTGGCTGCATACATCTCGAAAAGGATATAAACCAGTGGGTTTTTCCACTATGGAGACATAAAGGCTTGTTTCACAGGAGAGGAGGAATAAACAAGCTGGTACAAGGAGCCCTGTATGAACTGAGCTATACTGTATACTTCAGGCAGAAAAAAAAGTCAGATTTTTTTTTTGCCTTGTGGGTTTTGGCAGTGTAAAACAAAACAGTCAGTGTTCTCTTATAAAACTGAAGAATTCTTTTATATCTTGAAAACATATTTAAAGACCCCTCCCCATGTCTTTGTGCATCGCTGCAGATGTTGTTCAGCCTTAATTTTGCTGGAGGTTCTTCCTCAGTGTGGCCCTGTTCAATGTGTGCTGGTGACAATTTCAGAGCTGGGGCAGCCTTTGAAACCAAAGGCCACTGCCAATTAGAGACAAGAAAAAAGAGAAATTCAGAATGTTTTGAGCTGTAAACTCTTTGTTTTGGAGTTTTTTTCCTTTTCTCTTTTTTTAATAACTGAAAGTGATCTAATTAGTGTCTGTAGCTGGATCTGAAAGGCTTTTGCTGACCTATATTCAGCCCCCTTTCATCAGCTCCTGTGTGGGGAAGATCTCGGTAGCAGTTATTTAGCAGTCAGGAGCCAGACGTTGCAGGGAGGGTGGATAAGCCTCTTAGTTCTTTGAATCTTGTTTTGTTAGTTGTTTGTTCATTCCCGACTTCAATATTTGTGGCTTATCTGCAATTTTAATCTGACTTTACTGTTTTGACCCTTCCTTCTTTGTAATCTGTGGCTTTTAATGTCTAAAAGGTCCTAAATATTTGATCAAAATAAGACCTAATTCCCCTTCTGAAGGAATAAATCACTTTAAAAGTGGCAGAAAGAGAAACCATATGCAGGGAAAATGTAGTTTGAGGGGAAAGAGAGAGCGTGCAAGCAGACCCAATCAATTACTGAGGCTTGGCACTAATGTTCCCTCTGCTCCCCACTCAGCCACTTGCAGGCTTCTGGGGCAACTTTGGGAGGTTCCATTAATCTGTTAAACACTGAGAGCTCTGGGCACAGAGCTTGGGCCTGGGCATTTTCTGTACCTCTCCTTTTGTCCTGGGTGCTGCAGTTGGGGCTCCAGGTGCCCTCTGTGCTTGTTCCTGTGGCAGCTGCCCTGAGGTTTGTTCTGGGACTGCGTGGAGTGGAGAGCAGGGATCTGAGCTGGTGCTTCTCTGGGATCTGAGCTGGTGCTTCTCTGGTTCCCAGTCCCAGGTAGGATGTTGAGATAATGTGTGTCCTCCCTAATGCTGATTTAGCAGGGTCTTCCTGCTCTCCACATTTCACCAAAGAGAATTTGTTAAAGCTGATGGTGAAACCACCACATCTGAGTTACTCAGACATGGGACTAGAGGATAATCTTCTTCATCTGAATTCCTGAGAGTTGCAGCACTTGACATCTTCAAAGCTCCTTAACGAAGGTGATAAGCAGCCTTCATCCTGGGGCCCAGTTAATCAAACTGATAAATGTCCAAAGGAGATGGCAGGTTCAGGTAACATCCATAGCAAAATAGCTCCTAGTTATTTGCTGGAAGAAAGACTTTTAGTTATGAAGTTTTTCACTTGTGGATTTGGTTGCCAAGAACAAGTTGGAAAAAAATTATTAGAAATTATCACTTTTCCCTTTTTTACAAAATTTCATTTTCAAGCAATTCCTGACCCATTAGCTCCTGGAAATTTTGTTTAATCTTATCTGAATATTTTCTGGCCAAGTAGTTAAAGTATTATTTAAACACAGGCTATCATTTATAGCTGATTTTTTTTTTAAATAAAAGCAAAATATTTAAAGTTTATCCTCGTTTAAAGTCAACATTTATGTTAATGCATAACTAAATATTCTGGCAGTACAAGCCTGACATTTAAAAGAAATTCATATGAGTAGGAGGGGAAAGTCACTGGATAAGAGTTGGCAGTTGAGTTTAAGTAGTAGCTGCACTCTGACAGACATCAGGCTTTAGGCTACTGCAAGGAAAGTTCAGTAGATACTTCACTCAACTTTAAAATATTCATCAGGAGCAGGAAAATCGAGGCAACTGTGTCTTCTGCTCCAGTCTGGGAGTGAAGAAGAGTGTGTGGGAAGTGCAGATCACAGCACCTCGTGATCAAAGCTCTGCAGCTCCCAACCAGAGAGGATTTTGTTCAACATATCTCACATCTGCACAGCGTGGCAAAACTGCGAGTCAGGAGCCTTTAATGTCTGCTGTTTAAAAAGACTCAAATAACACCCAAACAACTTCTCCCCATGTTTACAGCATTCCAGTTAATTCTCCAGAAAAGCAGCTTGACACTGGTATTAAGTAATTTTATGTCATAAATATTTCTTTTGAATGTAATAACATGTGAAAAGTAGTACAAATGGGTTTTAAGCAGTTCTGATGTACATAAAATGTCTTTCTCACCCCAAAGGTTAAGATTTGGTGCCATAATTGTGGGTTGTCATCTTGAAAACTATTGGCCTGGCTTTGAGGGGGAGGAGCTTTTTGGTAGTAATACAGTGATGATTTTTAGAACAATCAGATGATGGAATGACCCAATAAAACTGTTTTCAAGTTTTTTCAGAGTAACAGGATTAATAGATTGATCCAAATAGATCAGTTCTTTAGTTTGGCTAAGCACTGAAAGGCCCCCACCTGTGAAATCCTCCCTTTAAAGTCCTGGTGAGCTAAGGGGTTTACTTTCAGGTAGAGCACTTCTGTGGAAAAGAGTCTGCTGGAATTTTAGTCAGTAACTGGTACATTATGCAATAAGATCAGCTGCAGGTAAAACTTTATTATGTAAAAACAGAACAAAAGGGTCTGTTACACGTGCAGACACGTGGCTGTTTTGGACCTTAAGATGAGGGAAAACCAGGGGTTCGGAGCAGGAAGCATCAGGTCAAATGTGTTGCAAAAGAAGTCCTTCTCCCCAAAACGAGGGTGGGGATTTACTCCATATTGCCTTTCTCCTTTCAGACTTGTTCTCCAGCTTCCTTTTCCATTTGGGGTCGGACACCCTGCTTGCAGACAAATCAAAAAAAGCATTACCTGACCAGTTCATTCCTTTTCTCCTCCTTGGAGTGAGAGGTCTGGCCAAAAGAAAAACCCATTGTTAGGGAGCCAGGAATGGGTCTGTGTTCACTGTAGGAATGTGCTTTTAATATTCTTGGACAACTTGCCTCTCAACAAGAATTGTTGGTGTTGGAGCTGCAAAGACTGAATCAACTTCCTGAGGGGAAGCAATTGTAAAATATCCAGGAAGTTGTTGGGAAAGGCGAACTTCTGCTCCTGCCTGCTTGCTCTGAAGTGCTCAGCTCTCAGTAGCAGCGGCCTGCACGCTGCACAGTGCAGGAAAATGGAGCTGTTTTCAGTGACAGCAAACTTCCCTGTAGGCTGGGGGTCAGAAATGTCACATCAGGCACCCCGAGCTCAGGCCCTTACAAAGGTTCATGACCATGCTGAGGAGAATGGCTCCTGGCAGAGCTTTGCAACGTGCAGGACTCTGCACTGCTGAGAGGAGGGGGTCTCACTGTCTGTATTTTGTTTGTTGGTCCAGTTCTGGTTTTGAACACCAGCTTGGCAACTTCACTGTACCACTGTCTGGGCAAAATAGGCAAACCAAAAAAAACCAGCCAAGGCAGAGGCAGCTGTGAGAAGGGGCAGAAGTGAATGTTCCTGTGTGTAACATCTGCTTTGACAGAGCCCCCCTGGTTTTCCTTATCTGAACTTCACCTCATCTGGAAACAGCCTTTTGGTGGGGGCCTGTATTGTGCTTTCTCCACTAACACTTTTTATCAGTGGCAGAGTGACATAAAGTGGTTTTTGTTGGTTTTTCCCTGCTCTGTGCCCTGTCTCACCTCCCAGCCAGCCCTGGTTGGGCTGCAGCCGGGTGGGAGTCCCTGTGCTGCTGCACTGCTGTCCCTGCAAGCTTTATCCTCACTACATCACATGGATTTTAAAAGGAAGGAGAATTCTTTCATGTGATTAAATACTCCTTTTTTTTTTTTTTTTTAAACTGAAGTCTGTAAGGATGAAGAATGTCTTAAGTGATGAAGTGTGTTCTTTGGCTGCTGTAATGGGCATGAGCTCTTTTTTTGTGTTATTAAAGTAAATCAGACCTGTCAGTATGTAAGTACATAGTCCCAGGTGGAATAAGGATTGGGTAGGAGCTGCTGCAAAAGTGTATAATCAGTCTGTCCTCCTGCCTTACGATTACATAGACAAGAAATCATTTTTAGGTATTTGAGTGTGAGCATTCTCAAACTTGAGCAAGTTTGAGTTCAGATTTGTCTTGAGTCTTGAAAATATGTAAAATTGTCTCTTGAATTTGAGAAGGTTCTTGAGGAGAGCTGAAAGGCTTGGGAAATTTTCAGGGTTGAAGGAAAAACGTTAACATGGACTTTGCTGTATATTTTGTGGCAGTGCTTTCACCATTTGACAGCTGAAAGTAAACTTGTCCAAGCTGTCTGAGGTTGTTGCAGCCTTGCTGTGGGTCAGGATTCCCCTCAGGAAAGGAGGTGATAACCCCATATCAGCACTGACCACCAGCCCTCTTGTGCTGGGCACTGCTGCTGGGGTTGCAGTTTCCAGGAGCAGCTTTAGTGTTCCTGTTGCTTTGGCCTCTACAACACAACTCTGTAAGGAAGGAGGGAAGTAATTAATAATTCTGCAAGCTGTGGGATGAATACTTTCTGAACATTTATAATTAGCATTGAAATATTGTGTGAATATTTTCATGGTCTAAAAAGTGACCTTGTGGCCATTTTCATCTTGAGAGCAGCAAACCCTTCCTTTATTTGGTTTGGTTTTTATTCATTTATGGAACTTCTTTGAAACCATCTTTGTCAAATGTGCTCAGGATTTGCAAATAAACTTGGACTTTCTGCAAGAAGGGACTGTGTGTGCTCATATATAACATAAATGTATGTAATGGTGTACATAATTAATGTACATATGTACAAAATGAGCTTTTTTTGCTTCAAAGCAGCAGCAGTACTGATACAGATACAGCTGTTGGGTGGACAGAAGGATTTTGGACTGGCTGTTTCCATCTCTGACATGCAGACAGTTTTCACTGCTTTGCTAAATTATGGTTTGAGCATGGATTTTTGGGGTTCTTTTTTTAGCCTTGGCCTCTCAGTGGGTTCAGACATTTTTAACAGCTTGTAGAATGAGTTAGCAAATCTCAGTGTTGTTCTGTGCAGTCTCACAGTAGCTGTCTTTGCCTGCTGGAACTGGACTAATTGGGGTCTGATTAAACTGATTTACTTCTGAAGAGAACAGAAGTCTAAGTACATCACTAATGAACTCTAAAAGGTCATTTAATTTGTTTCTTTTCCTTCCTTCTGTGCATTTTCCTATCTAAACTGGAAACTGCAGGACTTGCAGTGAAGTATTTTGGGCAGCACCAAATTCAGTGATAGCCAAACTTCTGAGGCCTTCAGGCACAGTGCAGTGTAAGTGGTGCTTAGGCTTGAATGTGCAGGGGTTATCTCATCCTCCCTGCCCTTCTCACAGGTTAGGAAGTGATCTGATAAAAGAAAGGAACTTTGACAGTATTTCATTCTAGAATTAATAATGTAAGAAGTGGTGCTAGAGTTTGATCCAATATTTATATATTTCTGCTATCTAAGAGTTAGAACAGTCTCATGAGAACAGGCTAAAATCCACATTTTTAGTAATCTCTTAAAGCTGAAAGATCTGTGGAGTCCTTTAGAAAAGTTTTGTAAAGAATTCAGTAGTGAGAGTTGTGCATATCCCTGTTCTGTCCAGTTCTTTGTTTTTACTGGAAATACTTTTTTTCCTGCTGCTTCAGAATTTTGCTGTTGTTCCTGCAGTGTAATCCTCGGGGAAGGTGGTTGGGGTGTTAGAGACCAGGTGAAACTTTAACTTTGGGCTGAGCACTCTTGTACTCACCCAAACTCACCTGCTCGATCTTTAAATGCAAATCACACATTGATGTCTCTTGCTGAACCTTCCTCCTTGAGGGCAGTCAGAGCTTTTAGTGTTGTACTGCTGGCACCTCTGTGGGCTGAAAGTGAGGAAGTTCTAATGTATGGATTCATCTTTGCATGGATCTGGTCTTTGGTCAAGGATTGGCTTCTGTGGGAATCCTCACCCAGCCCCCAAACCGGTCCCTGGGAGAGAAGGACTCACGATTGTAACATGCCAAGTATTTTTCACTCAGTTGTCTGGTACTTTGCTCATAAAATTGTTAAAGTATTGCTCACCGAGGTTCTGTGCAGGGCTGGAGCTTCTGGGGTCAGCAAGTGCAGAGCTGGAACCTGCTGGGAGAGGGGGAGGAGGGTGCTGGGGCAGCTCAGGTTGGGACTTGAGCTTCCCTAAGCCCCCCTGAGAGCCACAAGCACAGGAACATGGCAGAGTGTTCTTGACATGCTTCAGTCCACGGTTTGCTTTGGATTACCCAGGATGTGGGGAGCTGCTGTCTCTTGGAATTGCAGTCCTGGTGCCCCGAGCCTTGCAGCATCCAGTCTGACACAATGTCTGTGGATTTGGGATGGAGAAGCACATCCTGTGTGCAGAAGAACCCACAAGGAGGCCGACAGAGCCTGGTGAGGGCTGGCTCAGGCCCTGGGGAAGCTGCTGAGTCCCAGCAGAGGCTTCCTGGGATGTGCCCCATGGAAATGCTGTATTTCCCTGCACTGTCAGGCCGTGCTGGCTCTGGTGTCCTTGGGTGACTTGGAGCCTGGCTGTGTTACAGCCAGTGCTGGGCCAGAGCTGAGGAAACGGGCAGCAAACTTTGTCAGGACTATTTTTGGTAATTCTGAAGTAGAGAATGCCTGAGCACAAATAGACCTCCCCATCCCCTAATGAAAGCACTGGGCTTTAATTTGACTTAGTGTGCTTTCTGGTTATGCTAAATTACTTTGATGTGGCCCTTGTGGTTATGTATTGAAATTTTATTTTTTTTTTTTGCAACAAATTGTCTCCTCTGGCTTAAAACCTGCATGGACCAATGCTGGAGCAGAATTTGCTGGTAAAGCCTCAGTAGGTGTAAGGACAAGAAAAAAGACTTTGATTTATTCAACTGTAAGTCTAGTAAATATTTACTAAACGTAGTTTGGGGCAGGGGTAAGACTTTTGAATGAAAAGGCAAATTTCAGCCTAAAGGGAAATTTTAAATGCAGGCTCTAGTTGTGTTTAAACAAAGTTTTCAATGGTATGTAGGTAGGAGTCCCTGCTGTGCAGGATTTATTTTTAATTACCAATGGGCTAAGGTTTGCCACGTGTTGGGTTCCCAACAGTGCCAGCATTGGGACTGCTGATTATGAAAGTTTTCCATGAGGATGAGGTAAGCTTTAGTAGGTTTCTGAAATTTTTACCCAAAATACCTTTGAATTTCCACCTGTCAGTGTAAGAGTTTAGTTTGCTGTTCTCCTCCAAGCTTTGTGCCCCTTTGGGAAGCCCCTCTTCATGTTTGTAGTGGTTTGTGTTTGAAAGTATTGGGGATTCTCCTTAGACCTCATCCTTTTTTGTCTCCATGTCAGAATGGTGCAAGAGATGTCCTCCTCAAAGAGCAGCACGGCAGGGACAGTGTCAGGTGGGCAGGGAGCCCTTTCCCCTGGAAAGGTGCTTTTGTAAAGCCTCAAACAGCTCCTGTAGCTCCTCTGAGCTGCACCAAAGGCAGATGGAGACAGTTACTTCAAACTATTTATTTGTGGCATAATTCACTGACTGAAACGCCCTGAAGTGGTGCATGTTTGTTTTTAAACAATCTGGCCTGGGATTGTCCATGAAATAATGCCTTTGGAATATCTATGGATAGTGCCTATCCTTATGTACTATTCTTAATCACCACAACATAAATTATTTGCCTTGGACCATCTTGAACAATTGCCCACCCTCCCAGTGTGTGAGTTCACTTCACCTGAGGTTAATTGAGAAGAATTGGTGCAGCCTTTGTTCTTGCCAGGAGTGTGATGCACGGAGAGGTCCCGGCTTGCTCTTGTAGCTGCTGCAAGGGGGAAGCAAAGCTTTGAGTGGGGCTGGAGTGGTGGCTGAGTGAAGGGGTGGGGAACACATCTGGAAGGACAGCCAGAGCTCTGGGATCTGTCACTTCACGGCTCTAGGAGCACAATAGAAATGTGTTTATTTCAGTGGGAGCTCAGTCCTTTTTAATACTTTGCTGCCCAGCCCTAAGCACCAGAACTCTGTCTTTGTCTAAATTTGTCTCACTCTCCATGAGAGGTCTGCTATTGTCTAGGAAAATAAAACAGGCAGTCTGAGCACCTGTTTGGAAGATTGAAAAAAGAGCCTTTATGTATTGCTTTGTAGCAGTTGCATAGTTCATGGCTGGACTGCCATCTTTCCCAAAATCAATGGATGGACAGTGACGTCAAGCAGGTTGGATTTGGTCATGCAAAAATTGAGGGCTTTATCAGCTGAAGAACTTCCTGACAAAATGAGGCATCAGATGTGAAACCTCACAAACAGTATTGCAGATTCAGTGCTTTTCTTGTGTCTCAGTAGAAATTTGTATTGTTCCAGTTCTACTGATAACCATTGACCTCAGAAGAAATCGGGTCATGTCCTTCAGCAACAGGGGCCTTGTTAAGATGCACGCTGAACAAAACAGCTGAAATCCAGGATTATCCAGGAGAGGGGGTTGATTTAAGAAAAATGGCCTTATAAAGGAATCAATTTAAGCTCCAGATGATTGCATGTCTGCATTTTATTTCACTGTTTGATACTTGGAGTTGTTAAAACAACTTTTAATGATCTGCTAATTTGCAAATGAATTATTTCACTTTGAAGCCTTTTGCAGATTTAATAACTTCAGTAGTTGTGCAGTGACAGCAATATAAATGTGCAGGGGGGGGATGGGGTGAGCACCCAGATGCTGTCTGTGGCTGTCCACAGACACCTCCAACAAGTGGCAGTTGCACCTGCTGGACATTCTGTAGCTGGACATTCCCCAGGGGCAGGGTAGTCCCTGCAGGGGGGGTGTACAGAGGGGCTGCCACTGCTTCATCCCTCCTTTCCGAGGATGACCAATCCCAGTGCCCGAGCCCATGGAATGGCAGGGCTGCTGCCTTTGTTCATTGCTTCCCATTGGGTGCATTGGGATTCTGAAATCCCCAAGGCTTGAAAAGAATTTGTGATTAAGACCTTAGATAAGTTAGAGGCCAATTAAAAAATGTATTTGCTACTATTTCAATTTATTGAGTTGTTACAATAAAAATGCTTATTTTATAAGGCATTTCTTTAAAGGAAAGGAGGAAAAACCCAATCCTGACATTCAGAACTCTTACATTAAGGTCATAAATAATCTTGTCCTTTTTAAAGTCCTATGTGTGCACATTCAGCAGGGGTAAAAGCTGGTGTCACAGTGGAAGGGATTTTGGTTAATCTAGCTTGTTGCTGTGCTTTTGCTCTACAGAGCTGTATTAATTATTGACAAGACTGGCCTAATCCAAAGTCACTGCAGGCTGAAGCATTAGCTTACCCCATAGCCTGCTGTGAGTAGGGAAAAAATGAAAATTAAGTCTTTCTATATGTGAGTACTGTATTTTTTGAAGTTGGAAGCATGGCTTGTTGTAGAGTCGGGTATCAGTTCGAGGTAGGCTCAGCCTGGGTGTGTCCATAGCAAAGCTCAGCTTCCCTGGCAGAGAGCAACCTTCATGTCCACTGCAGAGCCAGCCAGGGCAGCCTCTGCTGCTGTGCTTAGGAGGGGGGAAGTTCAGAGAATCTGCTGCAGAAATGGGCTTAAATATTGGTTATTGGTAATTTTTAGCACTCAAATTTTGAGCCACCAGCAGTCGAAGTTAAGGTAATATGATGTTTTGGGTCTTGGTGTTCCAGAGAAATGGTTAATTATGTTTGGAAGGTTGCATTGCCTTGGGTTTTTTCCTGTTGAGCTGTGCTGTGTTCCAGAGTCCCAGTAGCTTTAAAACACTTAATTTGCATCACTGAATCAGTTATCCTCTCACTGACTTTTTAATTTGCTCCCTCCCCCCATCTTGCAGATTCACTGCTTTGTTTTACATAAACACTCACCCCCCAGTGCAGGATACACAATAAACTGGTCAGTCATTTCAGTTACCTTTGTAAGAGCTACACAGAGCTGTCACCTGTGGTTTTAGATTAACAGCAGGATATTTCTGTTTATATATGAATTTCAGAGAGTTCCCTTGTTTCATGTAAAGTATCTCTTAACGTCTAATCCACATCTGGGAAAAAAAGGCTTTTTGTAGAGGCTGTCAAGAAAGCATTCTGCATATTCTTTATTACATTTTACAAAGGGATTTGGACAAATTAGGGGAAACTGATTTTGTCTCGGTGATATTTCATTATTTAAGTTCTTTGTAAAATTAGATTTGTGATGTGGAAGTGGTGGGTGCCTGAGGGAAGTGAGCTGTTTGCAGGGCATGAGTAGGCTCTCAGATCCTTGGAGGGCAGAGAACTTACCTGCTGTGGGAGCTGTGGTGCTGAGGAGATGCTGCTGCCTGGACTGGGAATGCTGTGGGGAGAAATTGCTCAGGCGTGAGGAGGTGATGGGAAATAAGAAAGCCAAGTTGCTGCCAGGAAGTGTAAGGAGGAGGTGAATGGGTGTTGGTGCTGCTGCTGCCTCCTGTTGCAGTGTGGGTTTGTGGGGCTCTGTGGGCCTGCTGAGGAGCTGTGCTGCAGTTCCTGACCAGGAGCTCCTGCTTCTCAGCCTTCACCCCTGGTTACCTTCCCCCCTTGTAACGCCTGTTCTGCATGAACGATCTGGTTCCTGCTTCTCAGTGGTGGGAAGGGTGACTTGGTTGGGATCTTGGCTCCTTTCCCAGCCCTGTGAATTTGGGCAACTCTGGTGTTTGGGAGCCCCCCACACCACCCAGCCCCCTGGAGGGGCACTGCTGCCTCCACAAAAGGTATCCTGCGGTCTCTTTGCCTGTCTTTAATTTCTTGCTGTCCTGGGGGACTTCATAAAGATCACTTCCTCCAGCAAAGCTGCTGACATGGAGCAAAAGCCATCAATAAATTATTCATATGCTGTTCATTTTCTGTGTTTAGGAATTAATGCAGCTTCACTTCAAAACTCTCTTCCGTGGCTGAAGTTGAGTGAAATTGTTGCATACTAAGTTACTATGTTTTCATTTTGGGTGAATTACTCTGCATTTTGGAACTGTGGTTTTGAAACAAAGTTGCATGAAACCTCCCACTGTAAAGTTAAATACTGTTGGTAGGTCCTACTGAAAAGGATTCATGTGGTGTACATTAAAGAGGGCTGTTTTTTTTACAGTCACTTATATAAAGTGAAGTTGTATACTGCTTATGAGATAATTTGTGATACTTTAATACTTTATGAAGCAGTACCTTCACACTAGGTAATTCTGAAGTACTAAGATTTTAGTTTCATTAAAGAACAAAACAAAACACATAAGCCACACACCTCAACCTCTCCAAATCCCCCAGGCCTGTGGTGTTGATTGCTTCTATCCCATTTGTCACGTTATTTTTCAGGAGCGTGTTTTCTTTGTAATTTGAAGAAAGTGTGAAATTATATTCTTTATCTCATTTTAGCAATTATCCAAGAGGCAAAGACCTAGATATGCACGTAACATATATATCTATATAGTAATTCTGTAATACTCTCACTCTTCACTTGTCCTTGGTTTTCTTTTTTTAAGTCTTGGACCGTGCTTCTGCACTTGTGGGAAATAATCACTTTTCTTTAGATCACAGATTTAAATGTTTGTGAAAATGTCCAACTTTCTTCCCTAGGCACTTTATTTTAGGCACTGAAACACCAGGAAGAACACATTGCAGAGGTGGACGGGGAATTTATGTCTTTGAAATGACATAAATTTCAAAAGATGTAAAGATGTTTGAAAGCATCTTCCCTTTTGCAAGGCCAGCATATGAGCAGTGCTATTGGCCTTGCTTATGGGAAGGAGCAACAAGCATTAGTGTTTCCTGCCTGGTTACTGAAGGAGCACTTTGCAACAGCTCAGTCATCTCAATACCACTTTATTTTTTAATGTTAGCACAACTTGTTATTGTAGTTTGCATTGAATTATACAGAATAAAAGAAGAGAGTCAATATTTAATTGCTGTGATGGCCCTAAAAGGGTCGCTGTGATTTGACAGCATTTGTCCTGTTACTTTGCCTTGGGGACAACATGTAATTCACTGCAGCTTTTAAACCAATTTCCTTCTCTTGCCAGGCTAAGGTTGGAGCAGAGCCCAAGGCAGACCCTGAAGTGGGATGAGTCACTTGGTGAAACCAATAGCTGTGTTGAGGAGGAGCTCCAGAGAACCACACCCCATGGTGGGGCTGGAGCTCTCCTGGAACTCAGAGCAGATGGATGAAGGCGTTGGGAGTGGTGAGGAGTGGCAGCAAAAGTGTGGGCAGTGATTTACCCCCAGCAATTCCTGTGTGTCAGCTGTAGGTCCTGGGGGAGTGCAAGGGGAACGAGTTACCAACAACGGTCAGGCCCTGGTGTTTTCACTTACAGAGTAATGCCAGAAAAAAGCTGCTGTTGTACTGCTGAAACTGAACTGTAGGTCTTGCCCAGTGTGGTGTTATGTGTGTTTTCTTAGTCAAAGTGGAGACAACTCTAGGAAGTGCATCCTGCTTAAACAAAAATTAGGCTTCCAGCTGGTCCTGATGCATTTCTCTGCATCCTTTTGTGTTACTGCTTCTACACCTCTCCATCCCAGCATCACGTGTTTTGCACATCCCGGAGCTGTTGTGCCCCAGTGTGCAGGTTCTCTGCTGCAAGGAGTGCTCTCTCCTTTATTAGTGCACTGCTGTGCTGGATCACTCAGAAAACAGGAGTGGCACTCTCTCCTCTCCCTGACTGGAGCTGGGAACTGTTGATGTGCTCCCAGCTTTACAATCTCTTTGCATTCAGTACCTGGTAGCCAGCAGTTACAGGATTTATGTGTGATTGCTTCCAAAAAACTTGAAACCAGTGTGCCTTTTTAGGATGCAGGCTGTTCTGTGAATCCCTGAGAATCTTTCCAGTAGCAGTGGTGGGGAGCTTTCCACACTTGTTGGTGATCCAATCAAGTGGTCAATTATGTGTGTTAAAACCAGTACCTCTCTAATTAAGGTTTTTGAACAAGGAATCAAAATACACTAAAATGTTTTATGGCATCATTCTGTGCAAATACCTGCTGGTTTTGAGTTGCATTCAAATTCCTCAACCTAAAAATTAGGTTTTCTTGAGCGGCTTTCCATGTCACTGACTTTTGTAGGCATTTGTTGAGTTGACTTTTCAGTTTGTAAGTTTTGGCCTCTGTTGAAGAAATTGAATCTGAATTTAGATTTCTAATAATTTTCTTCCTCATATTAGGGCAGAATTCATATTTCATGTTAAATTTCTGTGGTGTTGTGACTGTAGAGGGGTTATGGCACACACATTTCCATTTGTACTGGCAGCACTGGACTACGTGGCACCTGGGGACATGGTTTAGTGCCTGTTTGGTTAGGCTTAATCTTAACTGTCTTGCACAACCTAAATGATTCTGTGATTTTATAATTGCTCAGGATTTGAGGTTTTTTGAGCACCAGCAGATTGATGCCTGTATTCTCCCAGTTAATATAAGAGGAGAGGTGTGAAAGGTTGGCCATGTCTTTCATTAAATATTTTGAAACCTGTATTTGTCTTAATCACAAAGCTGTTATTTTGTGCCCTTTTTGAGGTGTTTAGAGTCTCTCACTGCCAAGTGCACCAGAAAGCTCCATCTCTAAGGAATGAGGAATTGGTATCCAAGGGCTCTAAGGTTACAGCTGAAGCTGGTGGGAGGGCTGGCATCAGCCTGGGATGGTCAGTGACACCAGCAGGTCCCTCATTGCCTTTGGCTGAAGTGCCTGTCATGTTGTTCCTGGGAGGGGGCAGGTGTGGCAGTCGTGCTCAGGGTGTGCCACAGAGATGGGCGCTGGGGAAGTCTGAAATGGAGCTGTTCCACCCAAACCTCCCAGGCCTGGAGCACTGCTTAGTGCACAGTGTCTTTGAGAGCAGGACACACATTTCCAGGGATCGGTGCTATCAATAGGGCGGATTTGAAGTGGAGCTTCTCCGTCTGGCCCAGGATGAAAAGAGCAGTTGTGTTTTCTGGGAGCAGTTGTGTTCAGCTCCGTGCACAGACACTGCACAGAGCTCGGGGTGATGCGAGGTGCAGTACCACACCCAGCTGTAAATCGGGGAATCTCAGTGTGTGCCCTCTTACAGGGGAGAAAATGTGAGTCAGTTCTGAATTCTGGCAGAACTACCCACTGTGTGACCTCACTGAAGGACCACCACGTCCACTGGGGCGTGGTCTCTTTGAAGGAAAACCAGTGTTCTTGTTCTGAGGTACGGGGTAGGTTTGCAGCTAAGACCTGGGCCATGCTGAACACGGTGCAAACACAGCACGTCCCTGCCAGAGTTAAATAAGGAGAGAACAGGCCTTGGGAATGGCATTGAAGTTGTACAGGAGAATTTAGCAGAGACTAAGCCCCCAAATCTTTCCTTTTTATGTTCAGAAAAATGCCGGTGGTTTTGTGTAAACATCTGGCTGTTTTGTGTTTGCTGCTGCAGCCTCACTGATGCGGCGTCTGCTGCTTTTATTTAAATTCCCCTGAAGACGCAAATTAAAATGAAAACCCCACAAACTTCCAGCCATTGCTGCTGCATGTTGCTGTGGAATTCTGCTCTTGAAGAGCTCGCTCTTAGGCTTTTGTGGAGCCTTTTCCTTCAGGGACTGAAGAACACGCAAGTCTGAAATGCCTGAGAGGAAGTTGGAGCGACTGTAGGAACAGACTTGTGGGACTGGGAGTGTTCCGTAGCGAACACTTCCATCCTGGGGTGGGAAGGGATCTGCTCCACTTGGGGGACAAACTGGAGGGACTCAGAGGAGAGTTTGGGGTTAGTTTGGGGGACCCCAATGCAAGCATATCTTTGAGGAACACATTTAGCTGAGTTTGGAAGGGAAATTTGCTCCTGGGAAAGGGAAGCTTGGCCTTGGAAAGAGCTGGAAAGGTGTGACTTGCAGCAATGTCTTTCTAGCTGACACTGGATGAATTTGTCAACAGCAGCATTACAAAGCTACTTTATTTTACAAAATTCTCAAGCTTCAAGAATATCTGTTTCATGGATGTGGAAGATTAATGCTGTTTGTATTGGTGATGCCCATCTTTGCAGATGGCTTGTTTAAGAACACTTGTTGGATTGATTTTAGTTTTTGATTAAATTGGTTAAATAATAGCTTCAGCTTTTTCAGTGAGACTATTTTAAAGGCAAACTGGCATCCTAGGAAAATGAGCAGCTCACAGTAGCCTTCAGTTTGCACCCAGGAGTTGAGAAATCACTTGCCTTTGAGTGTGTGGTGGTGGTGTTAATCCACATCTGGCAGTTCCCTTCTGCATACAGTTAAAATCCCATCACTGTTCTGTGGAGGATGGAAGCAAAGTATCCAAAACACCATTATTGAATCTCCTAGCATGGAAAGCTTGCTGCTGCTATCTCCTAATCTGTTATGTTCTTTCATTTTTTGAAATTGCACAGCTTAACCCCATTTTAAAAAATACTATTTGAATTATATAAACCTGTCAAACTTGCTAGATATCATTATAAATATAATTTCAAATGGAAAATACTCTAAGCTTTATCTTTTTTCAAGAATCTCTTCTTACTTCACTTACTAATGGTTTTATTCTCTTTCCCAGAGTTTTTTTTTAATTAAAAAACCAACAAACCAAATTGTTTGGTTTGGAATCAGCCTGATGAAAGAGGGACAGGTAAATCCACCAGATAAAGCAGGTGAAGGGGAAAGTCTGATAAAGCAAGCACAGACACTTTAGGTTGGTATCTGCAGGAAGGCAACTGTCAACAAGGAGTGCAAGTGCTGCCTCTTTGCAGCCTCTTTTCTTTCTGCTCACACCTCGGGGAAAGGAGGTTGTTGTCCAACACTGGAGAGGGAAGATTGATTATTTTAAAGTGCTTAAAACTGTGGCCTTTTGTAGCAGTAATTGGGATGTATCTGAGTTTCCATCAAGTCTTACTGGCCCTGGAACATCCTGAGCGACTCAGCCAAGAGGAGTAGGGTAGGGGAAGAGGCTGAACTAAGCTAGCTGAACTAGATGTCTCTAAGCTGAACTGGTTTTGTGTTTACCTTGATTTCATACACCAGACTTTGTGCTCAGCACCTTTGCTGTCCAAATCCATTTTCTTTACGTTGTGCACCTGATTTTTGTGTCCTTTGTGGAGCTGCAGTACTGCTCTGAACTGTGTCAGTTTTCATCCAGAGCACTCTAAGTTTGTTAGAACACATGGTCTGGGGCTTCCTTTGACGTTTTACAAAATTCTGAGTAAGTCTGGTTTTAATTTTGACTACTGCCTTCAGGTTGAGAGAGACAGGAATTCAGTCAAGTATTTAATTACTCTGTCCTGTTTTGACACTGTCGTGTCTCCCTTTGTTCTCTCAGTCGTAGGAGTACTTCTGGGAAATGTGCCTGGCACGAGATGGTGAGAGCCACTGTCTGAAGATGGTTGGGTTTGTTGACTGGAGTGTTTTGGGAGATTCCTAACCATAACCCCCATTCCTGTATGTTTTTCAGATTATAAACCTCCCAAAAAATAACGAAACACCATCAATCTGGTGAGGGCTCAATGCACAGAAATTGCAAGTGGCCCTGTGTCTGTAACAGGGAGGTGCTGAGTTTTTAAGCCCTGCAGCTGGGGGGGAGGCAGTTTCCAGAGCCCTTTCCCCTGGCAGAGCGGTTTTGCAGAATGAAGAGCACTCCTCACAGAGGGCACAGCCCATTGTGTTGTTGTGTTGTACTTGTGGCTTGTGAAGTGCTCCAAGGAAGAGAGAAGAGCTTCCTGAAGGTTGTGGCATCCCTGTGCCAGCCCCTGGATGGCTCAGGGCTGAGCAGGGTTCCCTCTGTCCCCTCGGTGTCCGTAGGAGCCGGGCTGTGCTCCCACGCTGTGCTCACACACCACACAGGAGAGGCCTGCAGCAGCCCCTGCCAGTGGTGCAGCTCTGCAGGGATGTGCTGGGGCAGGAACAGCACCTTCCCCCAGGAGAATCCCCTTGCAGACACCACAGTAGGGATTTACTCGTTTTCCCCACTGGAGAATTCCTAGGGTAGATTTCCTTTTCCTCCTTGCAGTCACTGGAGCTGTGTTTGTCACTCACTCGGGAGCTTTGGGCCTCTTTGGGGAAAACCGAGAGTTTATTTCTCCTAATGTTGCTGCAAGACACGTTGAAATTGCTTAAAATGAAGAGCATAGGAAGTCTGCAGACTTGCACTTTATTTTGGATATGCTCTCCTGATACCAGTGGAGGATCCCAATCCTCAGAGGAGTTGGTTTTGGTTCTTTCTAAGAGAATTTGCTCTCAGAATGTCAACTGCTTGTTCAGCTTTGTGCAGATCCAAAGATGGTGGTGGTGGAGGAGATCTGTGTTCCAGCTGCAGGGGGAAGCTCGTCCCAGCCCTGCCCTTCCTGTGGGGAAGGGATGCTGTGAGGAGCTGCAGGCAGGGCAGAGTGTGCAGTAACAGGAGAGCACATCAGCCTTCCCCAAGGACCTTCTGGAAATCTCCTTCCACACACAGCCATGGACGTGGGGCTGGGGCTGCTCCAGCTTGGGCAGGAGGTGAAGACTGGGGGATTGGATTTCCCTCAAAAGCTGCCAGGATTTTGCTCAGTGGAGCTGAGGAGACTAAAAAGATGAAAGGATTCATTTTTCTTACATTTTGTTGCTTTTCCTACTGAAGAGGTTTTTTTGGGCAACCTCCTCAAAGACCATTAGTGTTAATAAAGTGGCCCTTGCTTTTTATCCCGGTTCAGAGAATTTCACTTTTTTGCTCTTATGTTCTGCAAGAGAAACTCCTGGGCTGTGCTCAGTCAGGGGATACATGTTACTGCCTTCCCTGCCTGCCATTAGGAAATCATTAAATGTTCATATTTTATGGGTGACTGGCCAAAAAGGAATCCTAGAATTCTCCATGCTAGACAGTTATAATAGTATGGAACCATCTCAGCTTAATTGAACTAGGAACATTTTTTCTTATTCTGATATAGAGCTGCTGAAGCTTTACCTTGCTTCTCCTGCATAATTTATTGTTCATAATCATATGTAACCTTATGAACAGTGAGGTTTTTTGTAAGAGAATGGGTTTGCTCCCGATTTGATTTCCAAGGAGCTGGTTACACACACAGGTTGTACTGTTACAATGTGCAATAAAACAATTCAGCACGAATGTGAACTCATTATACATGTGCTTTACGTGGATTTATCCTAAAGCTTTATTCAAATGTGTTTTATGCTGGTTACTTCTTGTGCTGATAACTATTGTGGTTTTAAATGTACTCAGCATTGCAAGCTGATCTGTAGCTGTCTGGTGAGTTAAACTGTACATGTTTTCTAATAGTGTTTTCAAAAACATGATTTTTATTGTATTTTGGTAAATAATGTCTGTGTGTGTGTGGTTTGTTTTATCATCTTCCTGGACTGTAGCTTCAGTTATTATGCCTTTCTTCTTCCAGTTGTAATGAATGAGTCACTTCTGTTTATAAGGATTTGGTTGTTTACTCTGACAAACCCTTGATAGGAGACACTCGACAAGATCTCAGTAAATCAATTTGTTCAGGATCTATAAGCATCTCATTAGCATTTATTTGCGATGTTCATTGTAAGCTCAGCTGCAGCTGTTGAACACCCTGAACCTCCCAAAGATTTCCAGGATTGTAAGCATATGTTTTGAGATTGTGCTTTAAGTGGAGGAATTTTGTGGGCTTTTTTCCCTCTTTTCATTGCTGCTGCTAACAAAGATCTTTTTGAATGGAACTGCAGGCTCTGTGTCTATAATCTTTCCCATTTCTGACTGCTGAAAGCTTCATTGGAAAAAACATTATTGCTGGAGTGGCATGACTGAGAGACCATTCTTCTGCCCGTCTTGCTTTTCATCTCCCCACTGGCGGCAGGACAAGGCTCACATTTTCGCTGCAGTTCCTGCAATAATGGTTAAAAGGACTGCCAAGGCTTTCCCCTTGCCCAGACCCCGTGAGGAGCCCAGTGGTGTCCCTGTTTGGGCCGTGCAGCTGGCATGGCCGGGCACCGTCCAACGGGACCGCTCTGCTTCAGCTGGGCCCGTGTGCTGGCAACACAAAGGAGGCCAGGGCTACCTGCAGCTCCTCAGCATTGATTTCCTGTACAAATCTCATAATGGGCTCTTTAAAGGAGGGCAGCAGAAAAGCAGGCAGATCCCAGCAGCTCAAAGGGAACTAATTGCCCGAGTTATCTCTCTCAAGATTTTTACAAGGGGAAGTTATTCTGGGTTTTATTTTCATTTTGCAAACGAGGCTGTAGGGAATGAGAAAATCAAGTGAAAAAGCAGCTTTTTTCGATAGCAAGTGGGTAATTGAAATAGTGGCCAGCCCAGCTTGGAGCCAGTGCTGTGTCCAGGGCACTCAGGGATCACGCTGGTGTCTGTTAAAGCTTCCCTGTAACTTCTGTCAGTGTCAGTTCTGGGAAGAAACGTGTGTGCAAAATGGTTCTTTTTTCCTCTTTTGCCATAGTAAATGGCAGTGCCTTACTGGCAAAGCAAATGTGGGGATTTCACATTTATCCATAAGATTTTAATTTCCCTGACTCCCTGCCATCCCTGCCTCCCATTAACTTCGATAACCTGAGTTTATTTTCTTTTTCAGGCTGGGGAACTGGGGCAGGCTGCCTGCTGCTCAGGGAGCAGGCTTCAAAAATCACCTTTGCTTGTGCAAGTGAGGATCACATTCTTTCACTGCGATCAGTACCCGATCTGCTGACGCTCTCCTACAAGCAGCCTGCGCTCCCCCAAGCCATTTAAATATTATTTTCTAAGTTCCTTTCCTTGTATGGCATCGGAAATACCATGGCTCATTCCAGCTGCTTGCTTGTAGATTCCTGGTATTCCGTGTATTGTGCTAGGCTTGACCCTGCCTGATCAATAGTTCAGTGAAAATTGATAGTGTGTTTTCAGCTTGGCTCGATAATGGATCAATGATTTGGGGAGACTCAAAATACCACCTGTACAAAATACTTCCCATGGAAAAAAATAGTATTTATGGCTGTACCATTTATGCTGAAAAAGTTATCTAATAATAAGCTTGAGGTGGAATTGCTGGGCAGGATGCTGAATCCAAACATACAGCTTTGGAGTGGAGAGGAAAACATTTATGACTTCGATTGTGTCAGTATTCCTTCTCCTGCAGTGTAACACCAAAGAGCAGAGTTTGGAATGGGCACAGAACTCCAAGGCTGTCCTTCAGATGATTGAACCAAGGTAGCTGTGAAGATGAAGGGCAGGTGTCCATTCCTTGAACTAAAGAAGTCAAAAAGGCCTGCCCTGAACCTCCAGGAACGGCCATGTGGGAGAGATTCCTGTCCCAGAGTGGTGCTCTCGTTCACCTGAAGCAGCAGAGGAGTTCTCCAAAGCCTTCCCCAAACCCAGAGTGCTGCTCCCTGCTGCTCTTATTCACTGGCCCCATCCTTTCCCTTGGGATCTCTCGGCAGGCGGGGGCCACATCCCCCTGCCAGCCGGGGGCCTGCCTGGATTCCTGCCTGACCTCTCTCATCCCCAGGCTGTGCTGCTTGGCTACCTGGCATTAGCCAGGGGCTTTTTCCATCCTGGAGGTTGGAAAAGTTAATTCTGATTGCAGTCATGACCTAATGTTATCTTCCAGACTTTGGGAGAGTAGCACACCTTCCTCACAGGGATAAACCCTATCGCATCTTCTGCTTTTCTGTAGTTTTCCAGAAGTGTTTTTGTGTACTAAGTCACCACTTTTTAAATTCTCTTTGTTAATTGTGAAATGCCAGAGAGTAGATTTGTCCCACCACCACCCACAAGTGACAGACAGGTGGCCAAATCCAGCTGTGGCACTTGGTGGTGGAGGTAAGCCTAGGAGTTGTTCTGTCCTGACACTGGGATCACAAAAAGGTAATGACAAGCATGTGGCTAAAAATGCAGCTTGAATTTAATTTAAAATTAAGCTTCAAAATAGTGTAGTCTGGTAGGATAATCTAATTGTAGCTTGAAATAATCTCCTCTTTTTAAACCCCTTTGTCTTTCTTTAGTAGCTCCACCTCTCCTTTCAAGGTTACCGGTGTAAGCTGGGAGGAGGAGCCGGCTAATAGGGGAAATTTGGAGTGAATGTAATAGAGGGGTTTTTGTGTGGTGACTGAAAGTCAGGGTCTGAGGCAGTTCTTAACAGTCCTTGGTGAGCTGCAGTTTAACCTTGAATTCTGTAGTGGGGGAAGAGCTCCCATTTCCCATCTGATCACTTAATGAAGACTCAATTAGATTTTTGGCATAGCATTTAGAGAATGATCTATGAGTTGCATGCAAAATTAATGATATTTAATTTAATCGATGAGATATCAAAGACACCGTAGTCTAATAGTAAGTTTTGACCATGATTTTTTTCCCTATGAACTAAAAGCAGGTTCTGCAAACTTAATGAGCTGCTCTTGCAATGTTCTCAACTTGCTGCTTGCATGTGAGCCTGGCATCTGCTGGGCTTTGGTTTGGTGTGGTGGTCTGCAGTCATCAGCCCTTCAGACAGGTGGATTTGGTGCAGAAAGAACTCGGGACAGTTTCTTGTGCCTCGTGGTTATAAGATCTTGCTTGTCTCACTCACGTGTTCCAGACAGAGCCCTCATTACAGTGTCCTTCTGTATTCTGTGTTTTTTCTGTCCTGTGGTCCTGCAGCGTAGCCCCAGATTTTCAGTATCTCTAGATAATTACTGTTCTCAGATCTCTGATTAAATATCCTCTGGTAAAAATAGCTCACCTAGATTACCAGTTTAAAGAAGTGGCACTGGTATGCAGAGTTACTTTCATATCTGTTAACAGTTAGCTGGGGAGATGAACCCCAGGGACTGCAGACATGCCAGAGTGGTGCTTTGTGCTGAGAAGCCCTTGGCCAGCTCAGCTCCCCACTCCCTCAACAGGCTCATGAGGAGCACTTGGACTGCTGGAGCAGCAAAATTAATTTGGATGCTGAGGTGGCTCTAATGCCATTATTGGTTAAGTCTGAAATGATCTTGTCTATTCTTTATCAAAGCCCATGGGTTTATCAGCTGCCCTGTTGATAGGCATAGGTGAATTTTTGCTTTAGAAATCATCAGGTACATCCATTTGCACAGCTGTGCTGATGTGCATGCTTATATATGAGTATATAAAAATAAGTCAGTATATAACTCAGTGCAAGATGTTCAAATGCTTGGGTTTGGGCTGTCTGCACTGTGTGCAGCTGGGGAGATGCAGGTGACCCAGCTCTGGGGGCCCAGATTTGGTGTGGTTATATAATGTCTCATTTCATAGGATTCCTGACACACTTCAGCCCATGCCTCACTGAGCTCTGGCCCATCTGTCTGCCCTGCTTGTGCTTCCCTCATTTTTGCCATTGGCACAAACTCCTGTGACAAATATTTAGCAGTCCCCTCAGCCAAAGCAGGGATGAAGCCCTGCACGCATTGCTGTGGCTGGGGAGGAGGTGCTGCTAGAATTGAAACTGCTAGGCAGAGAAACGTGAATAATTTTCCCCTCCTTCTCTTTCTTCATGTTTACAATGATAAAAACAGCTTCTATATATGCAAGTCATGTATTTGAAAACTTTGGGAGACAAAGTAATTACATTTTAATATTGGCTGTAAGAAATCTGTGCTGCAAAGAAACCCTAATGAAATAAAGGCAAAGCATCTTACTTTGCTTAATATTCCATGATTTATATTCCCTGTGATGTGCAAGCAAGGTAATAGTGCAGCAAGGCAAGGAGGACCTCAGTAGTGCCTGGTATCGAGACAAAACCAGAAAATCCAAGAAAAAACAATGTTTTACACCAACCTAACAGGTTTTGAATTAAAAATAAAGTGAACGTGCTCAGATTTTGTTTGTATTGCAGAATGTGGTGCTCAAGTGCATCACCTCACAGGCACTGCTGCTTTTGACCAGTTCCTGACCTCGGTTTTCCCCCCTCCTCTCATAATCCCATCTGTAGCATGGATGTTTCTGTTATGGAGCCAATACAATGATGTTACATGCTCTTGTCTGGGACTTTTTCATGGTTGATGGTGACATGAGTGCTTGGTTTCCCCTGGAAAGCTGCATTTCACCCTTCTTACAGCTGAAAGGAGCTGATTCAATAGCTCTGTTTTCTGCTTGTAGCTCCTAAAGCAAACAAAACCCCCACTAAGAAAAATTAGACATAAAACCCCACCGCACATTATATGACAATTTTTCCTTTGGAATTTTTTTATTTAGAAAATGTAAATTATTCTGCTAGAAAATAGAGCTTCCCCTTTGTGATAGTCATCATATGCTGTGAATTACTTGAAGGTAAAGCTTTTTTATCCCCTTAAACATAGCTTGGAAGTGCTAATAGCAGACTTAGAGGGACCGCAATCTAATTATCTGATTATGCCGTGATTTAGGGAGGTTTGGGTTGGGAGAGTTTCTCAGGAGAAGGCTGTGCAGGCTATTTACATAAACCCTTGGAACGGACAGGGAAAAGGAGACCAAAGGAATTTTTAACTCTAATGGTGTCTGGTGGTGGTCAGTGGTGGCTCTGTGGAGGCTCTGCCCTGCGGCTGCCAGCATTTGTGGCTTTCTCTGAAAGGTGGTGCTTGGGGATGGGACAAATTACAGCAGGAGTTCTGACAGAACCTGGGAAAGGCTGTGCCGAGACATCTGCTGGAACTGTGCAAATGCTTTATATTTTAATGCAGTCCTATCGATGTGCAGTATTTAAAATAGACAGCTTGTTGTGGCAGGCGCTGACTGAGGTGCAAATGGGAAGGATGTGCCAAGAACATTGCACTGATGCTGCTCAGGTGGAGGGAAACAGGCAGCCCTGGCAGTATGGGGAAGATTGAAAGGGAATGAACCAGAGGTGGCAGTGGAAGGGTGTTGGGGTCCTTGTTCTGTGCTGCTGGTGATGACTGAGCTGAGCTGGGACGGAGCAGTCGCAGCAGAAATTGCAGCAACTCCTCCCAGATGTGCAGCTGAGATTGGGATCAGCCTGTGCAGTTTGGAGCTGGGCTGGAGTCGGGAGCTGAAGGGAAGAGGTGTTTGGGGATGCTGAGGGATGTTATGGCAGTGAACAGTTCCATGTCAAGCTTCAGCCACGGCTCCATCTGTGTCTTGGTCACTGCATTTGTGTGCTGGGCTCTGGCAGCCACAAGAGCCCAGGTTACAGGGCTGGTGGTACAGACAAACCCCTCATTGCAATGCCAGCCAGCTCTGGGGGAGAGATTGTGTCCAGGGTGGGTGAGGGGTCACAGCCCCTCGGCTCCTCCAAAAGCTGGTGCTTTGGTCAAATTGGAGGTGCAACCCCATGCCTGGAATGACCTGCTGGGCGGTTTAGTGGGGATCAGAGCTGTCCTTTCCTCACCCCTCTGAACACCTGGAAGGTGTGACTTTCAGTGTGTGGGGGTGTTGTGTCCTCATCCTTGTTTCTAAGCATGGTGACAGACGGACCAGGCACTTTATGGAGCTTTTACTGCTGGATTCCTCAAAAAAGTTCTTTCCTAATGTTGCCATTATCGTGGCTTTGTGCTGCTTTCTGTGGCTTTGGGACTTTGAATTTGTGGATGTTTAACCAAAGCTCACAGTCACGATGTGTCAGGAAGGAAATCATGGAAAGCCAGTTTGGAGGTGTATCTCTCATGATGCTGTCCTGCTTTGGATGCTCACACACTTCTTGCTTGCTCTCTTCTATTTTGGGAAATTGTTCCTTGGGGAAGTTTGAAGCTTGGCTGGCCAGATCCCCGAGCAACCTGATCTAAATAGACCTGCTTGGGGCAGGTGGCTGGGCTAGATGAGCTCCAGAAGACTCTTCCATGCAAAGAATTACATTCAAATGATGTTTTATGAAGTATTATCATCCAAAAGTTTTGGTTTGAGCAGTGAGTTGCCAGGTAGTTTGTGTCTGCTATCTGAGCAGGTTGAAGAGCTTTTATTGTATAAAGGTAAATGTTTCTTTTGTGAAAGCACTCTGGATTTGATTGCAGTCTCCGAAGAACTGTTGAGTGGCAGATGCTTTGTGTGCTGTCCCTACCTCAAAGCCCCATTCAGTAGCTCACAGGTAGGCTCTGCCTGCCCAGCTGAGCCTTTGCACCTTCCAGCCAGAGAGAGTCCAAGCCAAGGCTGGGGCCAGCACTGTGCCCAAGCCTCGGGAGCCGTCTGCCCCAGGGCTGGGACACGGGCAGTTGGCACTGCTGCCAACAGGTACTGCTCTCTTTCTCTGGAGTTGTCACCTCCTTCTGGAGTTCTGTTGCCATAATTAGTCAAATTAATATTTCATCAGGTCTGTCTGTTTGTTTAACAGCTTAGGAATGAAGTGGTGTGAATGGAGTGCTGTTCTCCGATGTGATGCGCAGAGGGCAGGTCTGGGGCCTGGTTTGATATTATTATTTCTGCTGAAAAATTCTCCTTCGTGTTAAGCAGAGCAAAACCTTGCAGAGGAACCTTTCAAATACCCTCCCAGGTAGCTGTCAGTGCATGCCAATCCATAGCACAGCCAGGATTAGCTGGAGCAGAGGCTGAGGGAAGCAGCATATCCAGAACTGTGCATCCAGTAATACCCATATCTATATGATAATTCAGTTAATACATACAGTAATTGTATTTCTTACTCTTACGTAATTTCTTCTGAAACCTACTTTCCCACTTTGAAATAATCTGTATTATGTAACTGAACAGATAAATCAGTGTTTTTCCCCCCTCACATCTATAAAGCATTTGCCAAGCTAATACTTGCAAATATTTTTGCTAATGTATTTGCAAAGCTACAGTTGAGCTTTTTCTTTCATTCTGACAAAAGCTGTGCCAGTCAAAGCTCCAGTGGTGCCTGGGAATCGGGGAGGTGAAGGCAGTAAACAGGGGAGATGAAAGGTGCTGCTTGTCTTCACACACTGCCACAGGAAGTGTTTTCACTAATGCGCTTTGAGCAGAGACAAGAATCTGTGTAAAGCTTTTAAAAGTGCTCTTTCACTTCATTTTACTGTACTTTCAACTGAGATCAAATGGGGCAGGGATGGCGGTTCCAGACGCTCCAGGGCTGTGTTACCCGTCCAAGGCAGACGGACAGCTCCAGTGCTTTGGGGTGGTGTGGGAATGGCAGTGACGTCCTGGCACTTCCCCCGCCCCTTTCCCTGCTAGGGACCGGGAGATGGCTGAGTACCATCCACTCCCCTTGGGGAAAAGGAGACCCTGAGAATCGGGACTTAAATTGAGGCATTTGGCTCTTTTTCTTGTAGCTTTTCTTGGCTTATGAGGCTTATGAGCACTCACAGCTTAGTAGGAATCTGTTATGGAAAAATGTCAGCTGGGTAAAATAACACGGCTGCAAAGTTACAATAAAGGATTAGTGCAATTAGATTCTCTTATAGATCTGTTTAGAATACAAATATGCTGTTAATAGGCTGCAGTTGCCTTCCCAAAGTGTAGCTGCTTGATTTCTTATATAGCAAATAATAAACAAAAATCCAATAATTTGCTCTGCTCCATGTACGTTCACTGCACTTGAAATAATTAAGTTGCGGTAAATAAGACTTGGGGATATTTCGGTTTTTATTCCAGATAATTTTTGTGCATTTCCTGATGAAGGGCTGGGAAGAATTGCAGATACTCCCTCGGGGTGGGAGTGCTGGGCCAGGCAGAGCCCGTGGCGTTGGTGATCGGGAGCAGCCAAAGCGTGTAAAAGGCATTAAACGTTTCAGGATCAATATGCAGAGTTCACAGCTGAGAGGATGAAAAAAGCCAAACAAACCCCAGCTTGGTGTGGAGGTGGCACAAGTGGAGAGTTTTATCCACTACTCAGAGTAAAGAGTGAGTAACTTGAAGGAGCAGTTGACTCCACAACACCTGTTTGAGTTCCTGCTGAAACTGCTTTCCTGCTGGGCACAAGTCTGGGGTGTCATTTCTTTGCTTCTTTTTCTAACTTGCACAGTTTAAATGGTGCTCATTTGAATATTGCAGCTGATCTGGATATCAAATTTAAATTTCTGTATCTGCAAGTATTATATACATTTTTACCAGTGCTGGATCTGCCAAATCTTCCTGAACTGTGGTGCAGTAACACACCAGTTTTGTAAGCCATGTTATATATTATTTCTTTTATATGGCTCATTCATTGATGATACTGGTAGGACGTTTGGTTGATATTTTTGATGGGTTTTGTAATTTTTAAATGGTCCTTATGCTTTGCTGTGGTCACTGACCAGAGTGGGCATCTCTGAGGGCTTTAGCTTTGAACTCTGCAGCTTTTTGTTTGGGCTTCTCAAACACAGACACAAACCCTTATGCTCTGTGGAAATCCAAGAAAACTGGGGATACTGCTGCTTCTCCTGTTTCCTCAGCTTCCCCAGGGTGTTACCCTGACTAACATCTGCCCCAGTCCTCCATGCCACTGAGGGCACCTGCTGCATCCTTCTTTTCCTGCAGCTGGTGATGTGCCTGTCATCCCACTCTGTCCCTTTTGGCCAAAATGGCTCAATCTGGGGCTCTCTAGTTGGCCAGCTCACTTTTACAGGAGTGTTACAAGTTAAATTTGTGAGGGGCAGGTTTTACTGCACCTGATTTATCCCTGGGTTAAACCACAACAGCACCTAATGAACTCTGCAAATAATGTTGACTTTTATGGGATAGAAAACTAGTGCAAATATGTTCTTAAAATAAGATTCTTGGTAACATTGAAGCATGTTTATAGTAGTGTGTATGTGCATCGTTTCTACCTTCCTACTGTTCCTGTTTTTTCACTACCCTGAAAGATCAATAAAACCCTCATTAACACACTGCTGAGGTTATTTTAATTTTATATATTGTGGCTCAGTGGTGTGATTGGGCAGTGGATGGTAGGAAACCACAGAAGGGAAGGGCTGTACAATCAGCTATGCTGAGTGTGCAGCATTTACTGATTTTCCTGATCTTTCTGCACTAGTCCCCTAAATTAGGGACCCTCGAATCAAGTGCTGAACTTGGATTTTTCTCTCTCCCCTTCCTCCTTCTCTCTCTCCCCTGAGGCAGCTCTGAGGTGCTGGCTGAGGTTCCTGGTTGTGCTTTTGCTGCAGGAGCTGTTGAGCCAGGGAACAAACACTGGTGTCCCTGTGCTGGGAGAGGGAGGTGCTGGGGCTGACTGGGGAGCTTTGCTGGTGTTGGTTCTGCCCTTGGGTGCTCCCCAGCATCTGCTCTCGGCTGCTGTCACAGGGTGCTGAGTTAAAGGGATTCCATTTGCTCTGATCCAATGCTGCTCTTCTGTTTCCAGGTCCTCTCAGATATTCCTTGCTTGATCTGACATTAAAGGTATTTGTAAAGAATTTTTTTCCACTTTCATGAAGTGTGACAAAGGTCTCTGTCTTTAGAAAGATGCTGGAAATGATGTTCAGCAACTTTCCATTTGATTCTTCTTTGCATCTTTCTTTTCATGTTCATATTTTTTTTCATTTTAGGCTTCCTTTAGAAACCAAGTTTTTTTCTTTTCCTCCCAACATTTCTTCCAGTGTGGCTTTTCTGACAATTGCTGTGATTGGAGTCCCCTGACTTGATAACAGCATTCCCCCTGCCCTTCACACTTGTGAGCATCCCTGGGCATCTCCACTGGAGCCCTGGATGGAAGAGGTGGCCTGGGGGAGGGTGATCATTCACTGAGTGCAAAGCTTGCCTCACTTAAAGAGCACCTTAGACTGAATCAGTTCTCTTGGGTTCCCCATAACCTCATTGGCATCTGAGAAGTGGCAAAACTGCTTTCCCCTTGATGCACAATTCTTGGATGCTGCAGTGTGTTTACACTTGGGAAATATTTAAGTAATTGGTTTCAGCAAATAATTCTCTTGTGATGTGCGGGGATTTTTTTTCTGTATTTACATTCTAAACCATTTTTGAAATACCAGTCGGGCAAAAAACCCACCCTGTCTGAAGCAAGGAATCTGCTCCCTGATTGTCTGGGCTTGAGTTTGCAAACCAGCAGGGCATCTCCATAGGGAGCTCAAGGTCTTGTCTGGCCCTGGGAGGGTTTGGGGAACCAGTTCCTCGGGTCTGAGCAGGGTGGTTTGAGTGCAGCCCAGACAGGGGCAGTGGGGCAGGAGAGGCAACCTCCTTGCATTGTGTGCAATGTGGATTTTGAGCCTTACAAGTGGGTTTTCTGTTTGCCCTTAACCCGTGGAAAGCCACTCTCTTTCACATCTCTAAAGAGCTAAATTAAGTTCCTGAGTGCTCAGAAGACTGGAACTCTGGGAGAGGAAATCCATTACTCCAGGAAAAAATGGAAATTCCTCTTCACCTGCTGCAACAACTGCAACATGGTCAGGAGCCAACATCTGGGAGCTATTTCTGGGGAAAAGTCAAAGTGCTTTTGTTCACCGGAGGAACAGAAATGCATTTTCTTCCCTTTGTAGGTGTCTTTACAGTGCCCTCTAGTAAACTTGTGGAGAAATGCTGGAGGGATGTTTCTCAGCCCAGGTGGAGAAAGTAATGAAAATAGTCCCTGGAAGAATTAAAAAATAAATAAATAATGGAGCTCTGGTCCCCTGGGACTGAGGTGCTTTGTGAAGGAGGGGCTGCTGATATTAAAAACTGATAGCTGCTTGAAATGAGAGAAACAGCTTTAGTAATTCCACAAAAATGGGGAAAGGTGGATAAAAGCCTTTTAAGCTCTCTTTCTGAGATGATTGCGAGAAGGAATTTTACAGTTAGGACCTTCAGAGAGGTTCCCTCATTGGCTTAATTCAAATATATGGTGTTAGATTGTCCAACTTGTGTTTTCTTTGATTTATAAAAGAAAAATGGCCTTGAAAGGGTGTTCCTTGCACAAGGTGAGAGGTTTGTGGGGCTCAGCTTCTGCATACGAATTCTGTAAAACCCAAGGACATTTTTAAACAACCTGAAAGAAATCCACACTTTTGGGCTTGGTGCTTATAAAGGATTTATTTTCATGGCACACCAGGAGGAACAAAAAGTGCACCAGAAGTTGTTTTTGAAGCACAGCTGGTATGTGGCTTTTTATTTTCCTTTTTTGAGTGTGGATTTAAGGCAGATGAATAAATCCTTGTGAGTAGGAAACAGTTTAATAGTGGGAATATGGACTGGACTTGAGGAGCACCTCCTTGGTGGGGATTGTTTTGGGACAAGTTGCACAAGGGTACCATAAGAAGTGGTTCCAGCGAGTCCTGCTTTAGGGGAGGAGGAGGAGTTGGTGCCATCTTTGTCCTGCAGTTTTCCAGGCTGAACAGAACTGCAGCCCCACAGGGAAGGGGCAGAAGGGTTGTGACCTGCAGTGACAGTGCTTGGCAGCAGCTGCTGAAGGGAGCCATGGCACAGCACCTGGGACAGGGAGCTGGAAATAATAACATCACTTCCATGCGTTCCACATCCAGGGAAAAATGTCCAACTCTCTCGAGGTGTTTGAAAGGCCCTGGAACTGAACAGCAGATAAATGCATCTCCACAGACATCTGATCTTGGAGGTTGCAATCTGTGTTTGGATTTGGCTGCTGATCGTTATCGTGTTTTCCTTGCCATTATTTAATAATATATGAGGCGATGGTATCGCTTACAGAGGGCGTTGGTTGGTGTAGAGGCAGGGACGCTTCCTTGCAGTGATTTACTACAGACACACCACACCATTGGGAGACTTCTTCATTCTATTCCTGCAGTTTTTTAATGGGCCATTTGTAAAAAAATATAATTCTGTACTTCAGGTCCATCAGGAAAGACAGTTAAGATTAAACCAACAATGATTTGTTATTTAACAAATGAAAGGTAACTGGAAACATAAACAGAGCTTTAAAGTCATTGTTGCAAAATATGGTTTACTTTGCTTGTCTGGTTGTTTATTGACTGTGCTGTCTGGCTACTCCCGAGTTACTAAGGCCACGTCCTGAAACATATTATCTCTTTCTGGGTTACATTAGTGCTGTAATTGTGTCTTGATTTTTGTGTTCTTGTTGGTACATGATGTCAAAAACCTTCTCAACTCAGTAACATCATAGAATCTGGGAATGGTTTGGGTTGGAGAGGACTTGAAGGATTTTCCAGTGCCACCCCCTGCCATGGCAGGAGCACCTTCCACTGTCCCAGGGCGCTCCAAGCCCCAATGTCCAGCCTGGCCTTGGGCACTGCCAGGGATCCAGGGGCAGCCACAGCTGCTCTGGGAACTTGTGCCAGGGCCTCACCACTCTCACAGGGTGAAATTTTTCCCGGTGTTCTCCATCCTGAAAGGCTCTCTCTCCCTTGGGGATTTCAGAAGAGCCCTTCCCTTGTGGGTGGGGGAATGTGAGACACCACAGCATTCCTCAAGCACCATTCTTAGCCCACAGTCCCCAACAATGCTGGGTGAAGAGGAGTTACTCTTTGTGATGGATATCTTTGTTACAGTGTATTAAATCATCAGAGGAGGAAATCGGCTTGAGCTGAAGGAGAAAGGAGTCTACTGAGTCTGGGAAAGTCTGGATTTATACAAGGCATTACTTATCTTATAATGTTCCCTCACTTGCTCTGCCAGGTTCCACTGTCAGCCCACCCCTGGAGTTATGGAAGTACCAGCAGGATTTATACTGTACTCTGCAGTCAGGGGTGGCTCTTACACTCCCTCCTTTTATTCTTGATGCTTAAGTGTGATTTAATTTTTGTCTGGTATAATTTGTGGGTTGCAGAGTCTTTGTGTGCAGCAGGAGCTGAAGTGGTGTTTGGAGAAGGCAGTTTAGAAATGTGACCTTGCTTTTTGAGTGTGGTGAACTTGCCAAGCACTGTGTATATGGTTGGGCTTTGGAAGTGCTTTATGAAAGTAAAATCTAAAGATGTTTGGCTGGTGTATGTTGCTGTCATAGTTTAATTTGGTCAGGTGGTCTATAATCGCTATTGCCTAGAAGAGAAAAATGTAATATTAAGCAGAAAATACATCTTTGTCTAACCATTGCTACAATGTAATATCAGAGATAAATTTTGCTTATTGGGGAATGCAGAATGCTTCTGAGGTTGTCAAGGGAAATAAATTACCAAGCTGGTAATATTTACATTTATTTAGAGACTACCACATGCAGCAGTTTGCCCACATAGATAACGTGTTCCTTAGCCATGAATATGTGAACAAAACCACAGAACAAGTTCCCTGTGAGCTCCTGCTGGCAGCCTGCAGGGAATGGTGTGAGGAACATCTTCACTTAAGCTACGTCTGGTTGATTCTGGAGGCAGCTTTTTGTAATGATGTGGGTTAGGAAGGGCATGACACTGTCTTTAGGATTACAGAGGCCATTGGGAACGTTAATTAAATTCTGGAGAAAAGCCTTTTAAACGTGCAATCCTGCGGCCAGAGAGCTTGGAGCTTTTATCAGTGGCTCACAGTCCGTGGGAAGGGGCTGTGTAACAGTTCCTGCCAGTCTGATCAGGATTTCAGATGCTTCTGTTTTACATGTCAAGCCTGAGGGGTGTCCTATCCATACTCCTAAACTGCCTTGGAGTCAGAGGGGCAGATATCACCCCTGGTGCCACGTCGTTCCTCAGCTCGGAACAGAGACTGATCTTTCTTCATCAAAGCCTGGTTTGCCTCCTTCCAAGCCAAAGCCTGACTGCTAATCTCGAGTCAGCTAATTGTGGTGGAAGGTGGGTTTGGCTGCCTTAATAAATCATCCTGTTAGGAAAAGGGAGTTCTGAAGTGATACCCCTGCTTCTCATTTTGCTCCTGGATGGTTGTCACATTTGGTCCTTGTAAAATGGGATGTGGTTTCTTCCCAAAGGGAAGTGAAATGTGGTGTTGGAGTCCTGTGCTTGGGCTGCAGCTGATGCTTGTCCTCAGGAGAACACCATGACTGAACAGTTCTAGTGGCAGCACTGAATCCAAGGCAGGTCTGTGGCACTGCTGGTAAAACCCCAAGACACATTGCCATGCACCAGTTTGAGGGGATTTATGTGGAGTTGATAGGACTCAGATCAGAGTGGTTTTGTGTGGAGTTATTTTCTTAAGTGCTGTAATTTCTGACGAGCTTGTGGCAGGCGGTTGTTAAAGGACGCATTTCAGTGATTTAAGGTTGATATTGGAGTGCTTGTGTCTTCCAGCACTTAACTGGATAACGAAGGGAAACTTCTTCCCTCTTGTGCAGCTGCTTGGCATTTACTGTTCTGAACATTGCTCACCTGAGGCCTTGTAAAGATGCAGCTCTGCACAGAAAAGGCTGCAGGACAGGCTGGATGCACTTTGTGGTTAAATGCTGTCAGATCACTGGCAGTGATGGGTTTTGTCTTGGCTGAAACAGTGTCAGAACGGATGGTTAATTGTGAGCATTTGAGGAGAGAGGAGGTATAGGAGGACTAGGACAGCCCAGAGTATTTTCAATAGTAGCAGGTAAGAATGTATACAAGTACTCAAGTGGGCATCAGCTCCTGGACAAATTGGGTGAGGTGGACAAGCTTTGATTTCCTTGACTTAAAATTACAGAATCCTGGAGTGGTGTGGGTTGGGAGGGACCTTAAAGCCCATCCAGTGCCACCCCCTGCCATGTGACATCTTCCACTGTCCCAGGGTGCTCCAACCTCCATCCAGCCTGGCCTTGGACGCTGCCAGGGATCCAGGGGCAGCCACAGCTGCTCTGGGCAGGGTGTACCAGGGCCTGCCCACCCTCACAGCCAGGAGTTCCTTCCCAATATCCCAACCAACCCTGCCCTCAAGCCATTCCCTGTGTCCTGTCCCTCCAGCTCTTGTCCCCAGTCCCTCTCCAGCTCTCCTGGAGCCCCTTCAGGCCCTGCAAGGGGCTCTGAGCTCTCCCTGGAGCCTTCTCCAGGTGAGCACCCCCAGCTCTCCCAGCCTGGCTCCAGAGCTGAGGGGCTCCAGCCCTGGAGCAGCTCCGGGGCCTCCTCTGGGCTCTCTGCAGCAGCTCCAGGTTCTGATGTTGATGTTGGAGGCTGTTTTGTGGGGATTTTGCACTCGTGTGTTTTAGGTAAACTTGTATTTGCTGTCTTTCACTCCTGGAGTGGTTGATGGAGTAAACTGTATTTGTTACATTTTCACACCACTTAGGGAAGCGTGGGGACAAGGGTAGAGTTCAAATTTGGTAAACTCTTCCCTGGAAGGTGGAAAATTCGGAGGAGCCAAGTGCAAGCTAATACAGTTAGGCAGGAATAGCATTAAATTCAAAGTAATAAGCCTTACAGCAGCTTCCAAGAGCAGGATCTGGGGATTATGGTAGTGATGTAGTCAGCAGTGCCACACTGCTGAGCTAAACCCGACTGCCCGTGTGCTGGGATGGGCACAGGGGTGCTAAA
>JACBWW010000089.1:1201955-1267349 GCA_020086605.1 Lanius collurio
GAGGCACCCAGAACATCCACACGTAGGTGCCCTTGTACAAACCAGAGTGACATAAGCAGCTCCTAGAAATGTTTAAAGTTTTATTGATTTTTTGTTCCGTGTATTTGGGTTGGGATTTTTTTTGAAGTGTCTCTATTATCCTCAAGAAAGACAATCCCAAGGATTTGGATCCCAACCTAACAGGTCTCCAGCCTGACACTGTCACTAGGGAAACTTCAATCTTTCTAGAATGTTTTCCTTTATTTCCTCTTTGAATTCTTGAAGGTAAAAGAGGTTTGAATGCTATCAGCTGCAGAAGCCTCATTTATCTGTTGTTTCTTTCACACCACTCCTGCCTTATCTCCAAGTTGCTGTGAATTGTGAGTAGCAGAGACAATGGGCTCTGTGCAGGAAGGCTGGAGTCCCTCTGGGGGGGAGCTGGAGGCTCTTTGGAAACCAGGGACTCTCTGTAGTTCAGTGATAGAGGGAAATCATATCAATTTGTTAATTAAGGTCATTTTAGAAGGTAAATCCGATTTCAAAAACCCCACAATCAAGCAATGGGAGAAGCTGCAATGCTTCCAGGACAGCCTTTGTTTGCAAGCAAGGGTCTCCTTCAGAGTTGTGCTTTTTCCTCAAACCCCAGAATTATTCTATAGCTTAATTAAACAAATCTTGTTATTAAATGCATATTTGTCTTTAAGGTGGTCTTAAAATATTTCAGCATTTTTTTATTGACCGTGAGATGAAATGATCAATGGTGAGAGACGAAATGGTTTAGAGATGAGTGCAGGAGTTTGTTAAATGAGTGAGTGTTGTTTCTAAGGTGGGTTTAACAACCGAGATCCCCTTTTCCCTGAACCCAGGGTTATGCTGATTGGAAAACTGTTCTTCCCTGGAAGAATTTGTCTTCTGTTTTCTACGGGTGATTAAGTAAGACAAGTCGAAGTGATACTGACACACAATCGTTCTGCTTGACCAAATACACCAGAAAGACAGTAATTAAAATTCACTTCTTAATGCAAAGTAGATGTTAATTACAGAACTCTTTGGGGAATACTTAAAATGGAAAAGTAATCATGTTTATCCTGGGCTAGAATGCAAGTAAAAAACTACTGTATGACACTTGCAAGATGTGTTAAACTCAGAATGGGAGACTTGAATTGTTCTTGATGGTTCCTGATCTTGGTTACACACATCAAAGGACAGCACTGCTGTGAGGGCACCCACCCCACGAGGCCGAGAGCACAGCAGGGAAATACATTTTAGGGATGAAAATGTCTTGGAATCTGAGGGTCCAAGATGTGAATGGTCAAAGAAGAAAACACTGTCTTACAGACCAAGCTGGTTTCATCTGTTCAGGGGGAGGATGAGAGCAGTGGTCGTGCTTGTGCTTGTCACAGTGACTTGAAGGAGGATGAGTTTCACGTTAAAATTGTGGCAAACTAACCCCGAATTCTGTGATGTTTTGCAGAATCTCTCGTGAGAACCTTCACTCCTTTCTACTTCCTGGTGGAGCCCCTGGACGTGCTGTCAGTGCGTGGGGCGTCGGTGATCATGAACTGCTCGGCTCACTGCGAGACCCCTCCCAAAATCGAGTGGAAAAAGGACGGCACTTTCCTCAACTTGGTGTCGGACGACCGGCGCCAGCTGCTGCCAGATGGATCTTTATTAATTAACAGTGTGGTGCATTCCAAGCATAATAAACCTGATGAAGGATATTATCAGTGTGTGGCAACTGTGGACAGCCTGGGGACCATCGTGAGCAGGACAGCAAAGCTCACCGTGGCAGGTAAGGCTCTGGTTTGGGAGTGGGGCTGAGAACGTGGTGATGGAGAGGAATATTCTGCCCTTGGCAAAACAGGGAGGTGCTTCCCAAGGAACCCGAGCTGGTTCCATCAGCTGGCAGGGAAGCTGGGGCTGGCTGGGAGTTGGCATCTGTTCTGTTCCTGTAAGCAGCTTAATGTGTAGGTATTTCTCAGGAAAGCTGCAATGAATGGATTAAGAGGAGTGCCAGGTATCTGAAATCACAATGGAGATTTACCACAGCCTAGAAGGGGGAAGAAAACAGGATTTTTCTTTCTTTATGTGTAAATAACCTTAAAATAACTTTCTGTGCTTTTATGTGGAGAATTACCTGCTCTGTCTGAAACGTTTGGGTAACTCCTAGCAGCAGTGTGTCCACTCCCTGCAGGACAGAGACAGGTAGAGAATGGAGTGCTGGGGAGCTGTATTTTTCTGTTTCTTGAGTATCAGGTGTGAACAAGGAAGTCTGAAAACTAACAGCCAACCAAACACATAAAATTTTCCATTAAAAAGCCCAAGTCCTAAGCTCAGCTTTGGTGTTTCAAGTACCCTTTAGACTTGATAGGTGATAGCTTTATTTGTGGGGTAGAAATCAGTGAGGGAGTGAGGTTTGCAGATAAAAATAAAGATTGTGGCTGGGGAAAGTGATCTGTTCTGTCACTTGCTTATTTCTCAGGGCTTGGGACTGTCAGTTTGAGTCTTGTAAACAGTAAAGCAGGAAGAGACTTGTAATTACTGAGTAAGGGTGAGACTTCAAAAGCCAACCAAAGGGAAAAAAAAAAAAGGTAAACTAAGGCACTGTAACTAGGAAAAAAGCCTATGAAGCAATTTTCCTTTGTTTCTCTAATGATGTTTGCCAGCCTTTTTCAAACAGTTTTTTTTTTCCTTTGCTTAATAAATGTCTGGGGGTAATGAATTCTTCCTGACTGGTGCTCCTGCATCTCCCAGAGCTGCCGCTTCCATCGTTTGTATTCGGATGTTGTTCCCATTAACTTGGCTTGTAGCATTGTTGTGAAACATCAGCAATGTCACAAGTAGAAAAATTGGGGTTTTATACCTTAAAAGAGTGACTTTGAGAATCTCTTAATGAGGAATAGATTTCTGAGTTTCTTGGCAATGAGGACAATAAAGGCAGTTCTCCCACACTTCTCTCGAGCAATTACCACCTCCTTGCATCGCTGCTGTCGGGATTAATTCTGCTGCTTTCCACATGAGAGCCTTCAGCCTCCTGCCTCTGCTATCAGCTTGCTCTATATGATCATTAGGTGAGGTTAATGGGGTTAAAAATGAAGGTAAGCCAAAATGTCTGCCGAATTTCCACTTCCATTTTCCCCTAAGTAGAAGGTACTATTTCAATTTATATTTTCTAAAATGATGCAATCTTTAAGAGCCTTTCAGTACTTGAAAAAGAACCCAAGTACTTGAAAAAAACAACCTAAGAGCTTATTTAAAAAGAAAAAAACCACGACAAACAACAATGCAGTTCTGGTGAGGTTTTCTTTCCAAACAATCCTAAGTAGGAAACAGCACAAATACAGTTTAGCCCAAGACAATATGGACCTTCCCCACACACACAGTTGCCCCTTTGGCACACATTGGCCTGACAGCTGTATATTAAGGTTATTGATTGATTCCATGCAATAAAAATGGTACTTTTATTGCCCAGAACTAGAGGAAATGCTGGTGACACGTGTTGTGTGTTGCCTTTTGCCATCCTGTGCCTTGGAAGCCTGCCCCAGAGCATCCTCTGGCTGCACTGCTGTGGAGGTTTTGGCAGATGTGGGTGTGTGAAAACCTATTTACCACCCCAGTCAAGTGCCAAGAGCTGGGCAAGACCACACTGAGTTTAATCCTCTTGTAGGGGGAAGGGCACTTTGGTTGCTGAAGGCTTTGGAATAAGAGGTGGAATATTTAAATTCTGGTTTAGGCTATTGCTTTTCTTGTCCTCATTTGAATCCCTCAGTTTTAACAGTGGTTTTTAATATTCCTTCCCACCCTCTTTGTTTTAACTGGCAGCTTTCAGGCTGTGGTGAGTGTGGGCATTGTTAGCATAGTAAGGGCTCCCCTTGGCCTCAAAATTCCAGTGGGAGGGAGCTAATTCCCCTCTTAATTGAGCAGTGGTATGTGGGGTTCCTGTGCTGTGTGTGAGTGTGGTGCTGCCATGCACCTGATCTCTAAAAGGGAACATTAGCAAGTGTAGGTTGCATGTTTGAACAGCTTCTTACTCATTAAAGAACTCTTGAAAATGACAAGTGTGGGTGAGTCACGGAGGCCAGGGCAAGGAAAATCCAGTGAAAACACGTTGGGTTCCATCCTGTGGATACAGGGTTGGAATTTTCAGTCTTGGAACTGCACGACCAATGGATAATGCTGGGCAATCTACCTGAGTCCTGCAGGAAGGTGGCCAAATTTGGATCAGTTTCTCAAGTTATTTAAAGGACTTCTTATATATTGTAGGTTGAGGGATCTAAAATGTTTGGATGTTGGAATCTGAAGCTCTTCTCTTGCTGTAGGGTGACAGGGGTTTAGTGAGCCACTGGGTGGAAAACTCAACCCAAGCCCCACGCTCCGAGGGGCTGGGCACAGAGGGCTGGGTCAGGCACTGAAGGAACTACCTTAGGACAGCCTAAGGTTTGGTTTAGTGCTGGGTTTGCATCAGTCTGGGTTTGCCCCTGCTCTGAACCTGCCATGGAGAGGGATCACAGCAGCTTTGCTGTGCTCTTGGCAGTGTGCCCCTAAAGCACCTTTTCCCTGCGTGGTGATCCACGAGAGGACTTTGCTCTTTGGGTTTTTGGAGATGTGAGGCTCAGGAGGTTCTGTGGCAAGTGAGCCTCTTGAAGAAACTGATCTTTGCTGCCTTTGGATTTAAAAAAACAAGTCAGAGGATATGATAAAATATTCCGTTGTGAAGAACACTTGAATTAGTCTGTAACTTGGAGTTGGGTGCTGCTACACCTTGGCAGTAAAGTGTTTGCTCTTCTACCAGACTTGTAGTAGTAAATCCTTGATTTTTAGGAACTGCAAACAACAATAAAAGATAGTTTTCTTTCATGAGCAGCAGTCTGGGGATATGAGTATCTCTTTCCCATTCAGTGTGAGCCTCCAGAGTTTGGTTCCTTCAAGCAAACAAAGATGAGTTTGTCATCACCAGTTTCCTGGGGCAGTGGAAGGAGAAGGTGTGGTGGCTGTACAGTCCATGTAATGTGGAGGATTTGCCCATTGTTATCATGGATTTGGAGCAGGGGAAGTTAAAGGGACTGCCTAATTTATGTAAAGCCACAACATTTCAATCAGTGCCTTGGTACAGTATGTTTTTTAATTGCCTTTTGAAATGCAAATCTGTCTTTGATACTTAAGTGCCAGTTAGATCTTAAGAAGGGTAGAGAGTTTAAAAAACTGCTGTAAAACATGGATTAAAAATAGATTTACAAAGTTTTGGAGATCTGTGTCTGTAATTCATCTTGGAAAAATAAATATGTATGTATTTTAATAAAAGTATACTGACACGAGCTGAAAATATTCCCAGGATGATCTTTCCCCAATCACTGGTTACTGTGGCTTGGTTAAAGCTTTTATTGAGAGAACAGATACATGAGGATCTAAAAGCTGGGAAGTGTGACAGGGGCACTGAGTTTGATCATGCAGATTTATTTGCTCTATATATCCATTTAAAGACTGCTCACTAAATTATTTGTTTCACCTCTTGTCATCTTCTTTCCCCAAGTGAATCCATCTGTTTTTCTTCGTCTCCTTCCACTTATCCTTGCATTTGATAACTCTTGGCTTTGAGCTTTGTGTCATTTGCTCAGCTGTGATGAGGCAGCTGTGGCACTGCCTTGGTACAAACTTCAGGTGTGTCTGAGTTTCATTAATTCAAAAGCACTTGGTGACAACTTGGGACTTGTTTTTTCTCACCTCAACTAAATAAGCTCCTTAAATTATTATTTCTCATTTAAATAGTCACAGAAATTTTACTTTCAAGCCTTCATTTTGTAATTACTTTGTGAAAAAGTACAGACAAATCACTTCTGTTAAGAAATGCTCCTGCCATGTAACATCAAACTCTGAAATGGTTCAGGAATCAGGAAAATTTGGTACGTACTTAGTAAAAGTGTAGTATGTCCTTTGGAACCACTGAGCACATTGCAGAGGCAGCAGAGCCCAGGAGGAGAACATTCCTGAAAAGTGGCTCTGGAAATGCCCCAGTGAAGCTTCCTGTGTTGTGTAGAAACCTTGGGAGACTTCCTGCTTTTCCCCTTGGAGCTGGGGACACCGGAGAGGGCCGAGGCCCGTCGTGTCCATACCTGGAGGAAGGATTTAGAGTTTCATTCTGGGCATCCTCGAGCACTTTGTGCTCCTGAGCACGGTGTTCTCTGCTCTCCTGACCTCGGTAAGTCCCCTCCTCCTGCTGGTCCATCCAGCTTGCCCACGGCTACGGCCCCTCCGGATTGCTGTGCTGGGGCACAGGGCTGGGCTGGGCCCACTGACAGGACGTGTGCTCTCAGAAGGGCAGCTGAAGCCCCTGTGTGTGCTCTGTGTGTGCTCAGTGTCCCCAGGCCAGTGTGAGCGTGCAGGGGTCACACACACCCTGTGGGGAGGAGGGACCTGCCCTCAGGTGGGTTTTGCTGCTGAGAGTTCCTCCAGACATCAGAGACAAGGAATGGACTTGGCCTGAGAAATGGCTCCAGTTTTTAGCTGACCACGTTGCATTTTCAAGATTTATTTGCATCTTGCTTGTGTTCAGCTTGGGGCTTCCAAACTGCTGGCTGGGAGAGCTGTTCCTGGAATGGCTGGAGGCCTGGATGGGCTGTGGTGGTTCCTGTGGCTTGGAGGAGTTAATTGAGCTCTGAGCCAGGAGCTGCCAGGGCCCAATCCTGCTTCTGGTGCAGCTCATGACACCAGCTCCACATCTCCATGTTTTGCCTTTTCTCCATGGGCTAGTGAAGAATTTCTCTCTGATAAATTTAAAGTATTACTTTTTAAAATGCACCAAGATGTTGCAAATGAGGAGGGCAGGTAGAGATCAGGAATTCTGCATCCATTACAGACTTGGGATGCTAGGCAGTGGGTGAAGTTGTGGCCAGCAAATGATTATCCAGGCCAATCCCTGAGCAGAGCCTGTGGCAAAGAGCAGGGCCTGGAGGGGTGTGGGCTCGCAGTTCAAGGCAGAGCTCTGCAAAGCCCAGCAGCAGAGGTGTGCTCTGTTTCCTTCTGGGGTGTTGGAGTGCTTAGCTATTTAATAGCAAGCACTTATTTCTGTATAAATAATGGTGAATAGATAAGGGGTTTTTTTCAAAGGTTAGTTTGAGCTGAAATTTTATCTTTGCTTTTTGCCATAACTACAAGGAACTGCACAGAAGTAGCCAGGTCATTTTTGGTTCTGTTTGCTGAGAAATTTGCCAAGTTTTCAAGATTACAACTGGGCATTGTTTTATTTCTCACTGGACTCTGTCTGTGCCATCCCAAAGGGTGAGAGCAAAGCTCAGGACAAGCCATCCCAGCTCCTCGGAGATGGAGTTAGGTTAGAAATAACAGCACGTTTTTACCCAGGATTGCACATTTCCTTTAGCAGCAAGGAGAAAAAAGTAATTTTGACCAGACCTTTATGAATAAAGAACATTCTGTACTGCGGAGCAGAGATACTCCAGAGGAGGGTACTTAAGAGCACTTAGCCAGGAATTGATATGGGTGATAAGGTTTCTTTGCAGAAATGTATTTTTCTATGAAAAAAAATCTGCGTTTTTCATAAATTGGCTTAGATCAAAATGTATTTCTTCATGACAGGTAAATGGGAAAGGTGGTTTTAACACAACTGCAGTTTGTACAGATTCTGTCAGCTGTTACTGAGAGTGTGAGAGTTTAGACATTTCAGATAATAAATGCTCCACCTTATGTGTCATTCTCAATTCTTTCAGTCCACATTTGTCCAGTTAAAGTAGGGAAGGAAATCTATGTGAGTCTTTAAACTGGTCTTCAGTTCTTGGACTGAAGGCAAAGGTCCAGTTTCAGAACTATTACAAATTTTTAGTCTCAGATTGGGATTTAATGCCAGAGCCTCTTGCCATGTCCAGGGCAGAGAAGGGCAGGACTTGCCTGCACTGGGTCACTGCTGGAACCCAGGGAAAGCCCACAGCAGGGAACGTGACCTGCTTGTTTTGGAACTCTTCACTGACATCTAATGACCAAGTCAGAGCCCAGGTGAAGAGACTCTTCATTTGCTTGCTTAAAACTCATTCCTATTGAAAGACACAGGTCTTCTTAAGCTTTTGTGTTTCGAGTTTATTACACCTTGTACCAAACCAAATCCAACTGCTCATTGTGACTAATGCTATCCCTGTCCAGAATTCTGTGGGTCAGTGAGCCAGTTAAAGCTTATTTGTGCTCGCTGGAGGGTAACAAATGCTCTGCTGAAGCTGGAGCAGAGGGGGCATGGGGAGATGTGTGGCTCTCGTGTCTGAGCTTCCTGCCTTAGTAATGATGTAATAGCACTGCTCAGGAAAAAACTCGTGTGTTTTCTAGACTGAAATTCTCGTCCAGTGCAATGCAAGTCTTGTAACTGGCAAGGGGAATATCCTTTGTGCATTTACTTCATGGGCAAAGTTATGTTTGTGTACTTCAGAATAATATAAACGTCCTGCAAATCCTAGGAAGTGGGAGCCCTTTGCAGCATACGTTCCATCTTGGCCTTTGCCTTTGAAAATATGGCAGGTGATAGAGGTAATCTGTGGAGAAACAGGAATTCTATGGAAGGGAGCTGGGGGCCAAATCCCTGCAATCCCTTGGGCTGACGCCCCTGGATGGTGAGATAGGGACAAAGTGACACCATACTGATGGTGCATCAACACCCCTAAACAAACTTGGCTGAACTTTGTTTGGATTGGATTCTCATTTGTGAATATTTTGACTGAGATCAGATTTTTCCCTCTTTCTGCTCTGCATGTCAGCACCAGCAGTCCCTGTGTAATTCTGTTTGACAAGTTTGCACAGAGCCCGCTCGGAATCCCGAGCTGTCAGCAGAGTGATGGTTACATCTGCAGCCTGTGTTCTTCCCTCCCTGCCTGCTCCAGTGTGCACTCAGCAAGAGATTTCAGCTTTAGTAGTGTGCAATAAGGCTCTGTGTGCTGACACTGTTCAGGTTTCTGATTGACTGAATATTGCTTTTTGAAAACGATCAGAACCTGTCCTATTGCCCCAAGCGAAAGGTGACACAGCAGCAGCAAGGGTAAGGAGTATCAAGGCACAAGGGTGTCTCTGATTAAGGCTTTCTTTTTCCATATCAAAAATTCAAGCTGAAGTTTGATGACCCTGAAAAGGAAACAAAATGGAGGAAAATTATTTTCAATAAGGAAAAATTAAGTTATGACATTTGCTAGGGTTGATTTCAGTGAGGTTAGTTCTTGGTAACATTCTTAAAAGCACAAGGTAGATCTCACCATTCACATAAATACATTGGAAATAAAGATGTTAAAAGTTATTAAAAATTTGCCAAACCCTATTCATTTGCATCTAGAGACCTCTATTTGGGGGAACGTGAGGAAATGTCTCTAGATAATTTATGTTTCTGTAAAGGTGTTGCTCTTCCTTCTGTAACAGTCTCTGAAGTCAGCCGTGGCTCAGATGCACTGTCACTGCTGTCAAATTCAACAGAGTGAAAATTAGGCAAAGTGAGGCTCTGTCATGGAGAGACCCCTACAAATGTATTGCTGATTACTCCGAGGTTCGTGGCCAGCAGCTGCTGGAGGGGTCAGTGGGGTGCTGATCCCACCTGAGCTGTGCTGGTGTTGGATAATTTGCAGTGATCCGGCTGTTAGTGTTTGCCTTTACCCTGCCACACACGGTGTTGTCTCCAGACGTCTCTCTGAGCTGTGTGTTTGTGTCTGTAGGAGTTCTCTGTGCTTTGTGTTTGTCTGCTGTTGTGTCAGCCTTCAAGCACTCTGCTTTTGCAGGCTTCCTTTGCTATTCACGCATCCCGAGCAGTTAGCAGTGAAATTGTTGCTTATTTCCTGTCTCTAAATGCCTCTTGTCAGGTACCAGCTGTCTTTGTCACTGTCTATAGAGTTGCCTGCAAAAGTTTTTCAGATCTTTCCTTTCTTCCAGTTTCGTGATAAATTTATCCTGACAGTCCTCTCTGCGCATTAATCTTCTTTGAATAGCTTGTTCACATGAGCTTCCGTAATTGATAGCCTCGCCTGGAACTAAAATTATTTAACCTGTCAAGCTCCTTTCTTTCACCACAACCCTTGGATCTTATTCTTCTTTTGTTATGGCTCTCGATTTTGTTTTAGCAAGAGTAATTGTGAGCCCGTAGGGTTCTTATTTTTAGGCAGTCTATTGATGAAGACCTGAAGTTCCTTAAATGATGAGGCAATCTGTGTGCCTTATCTTTAGGGCTTCTCTTGAAATCCCACAGGGATTTCATTGGCCTTGCTATTAGAATGATCTTCAACAGTAGCAAATAAATGACTCCATGGTTTGCATGGCCTCAATTCATTTTTTCTGGCATTAGAATGTTGTTTTAGCTGTTTCTTGGTGTCTGTGGAGATCAGATTCATTGTGGCTGCTGCTGCTGGAGTGTTTGTGTTGTTTGGCCCTTGAACTGTCAGTCCTGTCTCCAATTTTCATGGTACTGTTTCATCTCCTCCATCAGCAGATCCATTTTTTCCTCTATTTCTGTGCTATTCCTTGCAGCACTTCCTGAACCTGACCATGGACTGACATCCCCACCTCACCCCCACTGCTTTTCTTGTAGTTGTGGTTGTCAGCAGTGACCTCTGTACTTCTGAAGGTCTTCCTTCAATCATTTTTGTTGTTCCTGGAATAATCATTTCATTCCTGGAATAATTCATTGATCTCTTCTTCGTATTACCTGAGTAGAATTTGGATTTGCTTGTTTTGCCAGGTAGAACATCATATTATGCTGATGTGTTTTCCTTGTCCAAACACCCTCTAAAATTTTTGGATGGGTAGTAGATATAAGGGAGAAATTGTTCCTGGCTGTGAGGGTGGGCAGGCCCTGGCACAGGGTGCCCAGAGAAGCTGTGGCTGCCCCTGGATCTCTGGCAGTGTCCAAGGCCAGGTTTGACAATATTTTGTGCAATGTTTTGCTATTTCTCATTAAGTTTTTTTGTGTACCTTCCCCATGTCATTGGATAGTTGAGCTTGGAAGGGGCCTTGGGAGATGTGGAGTTCAGTTGTTTGTTGAGAACAGCTCTGAGGTGCCACCAGGTCATGCTGTGTGTTACTGATGTGTCCAGTGACCTCCTCTCCCCTCCTTCTGGCCAAGGGACACTGTTTTTAGTCAGCACATGACAATGCTGTCCATGCTGTCACGGCTGGGTTTAACCGAGTCAGGATTCTGGTTCTGCTCTGAGGTTTCTCATTTGTGTTCTGTACCCCTCATACTTCCCACTTCAGTTTAGCCAGCCAAGGACATTTGGTAGGTTTTCTTCTCTCCATGTTACAATCCTTGTAAAAATCCTCTTCCCTTCCCAGAGGAGCTGTCTGCTGCCTGGATTTTTGGTTGCATTCTCCCCTGTCTGGTTTGCCTAAAGCAAGGGGGGAGAATGATGTGCTGCTTGGTGATTGTAGCAAGGACTGGAAGCATCTGGCCTTACCCTAATTCAGGTGGTGCTGGACTCGTGTTCTCCTGGAGTGTTTGTAATTACAAAGTCTGCTCCATTTTCCAGTGAGATCCATGAAATATGTCTCATTAACAGGAGTGTATTTTAAGCCGTTTCACACCTCTGCCACTCCAACAAATGATGCTGAATAATGTTGGAGAGAAGGAGCTGTGATAATTTAATGAAGTGTCCACAGATGGCTGGACTTATTAATTTTTTAGCAGGGTTGGGGTGAGGAGCTGATGCACTAACAAAATAGATGGCATCTTTGTGATGCGCTGCGTTGCTGAAGGGTAGCAGATGTTGGAGCTGTCCTGACAACAGGGGATCATGTTTCCATTCTCCAGTACCTCCTCATGGTGCTGAAATCTCCACACTTCCCAAGAGGCTCTTTGGGGAAAGGAGTCGTAGTTATGGATTTGTCAGGAGTTCAAATTTGATCAGGCAGACAGGAATGGGGGGAAATTCAAGCGCCTGAAAATTGTGAGCAGTTTGTGGGATCATTCACAGACCAGCTGGATGAATTTCAGATTGAGAGTGGAAGCTGTAGGGTGGAACGTTTGGAGCTGGTGCTGCTGAAGTTAGAGTTGGGTAAGTTAGGAGAAACTTGAGTAAAAGTTAACTCTGGGCAGCAGAGGCTTTTCACAGATGGTATCCAGGAGGGAGCAGGATGGAAAACCTGCCAGCTGCTCCTGTGCTTTACTTTTTCCATATTGCAATAGAAACGGGGGGGAAAATGGAAAACATTTGCTGAGCACATCGAGATGTCACGAGAAAGCCTGAAAGCAGCTTTGGGAAAATGTTAATTGCACAAACATGTGATGTGTGTGTGTTTAGAGCAGTTTATTGCTTGTACAAAGTGTTATCTTAAATTCCAATCAGAGCAGTGGCAACAGAGTGGAGACACGTGAGGAAAACACTCACAAAGGCTTGTGACCACTCCTAAAGGGTCACAGCAGGAAAAGGGGATTCCCCCACAACTTTCTCTTCCCTAGAGCCAAGGAGATGGTTCTCTTTGCTCACTTGGCAGTGTTGGTTTGGTGAGATGGGTCCCAAGGGGTTGGCAGCACTCTTGGGGATTAAATGTGGCTGTGGCAATGCCATCCACCTTTGGTAGGACAGCGCTGGCAGCGGTGCTGGCAGGCTGCAGGGCAGAGGCAGGTGGGACTCTGGAGTTACCACACTCAGATGAGCCACTTATTAGTAATGGTTGATAATGAGGGTTTTTTTCCTTTCAGTCTCCTTGGAAGTGATTGGCACTGGCAGCAGTCACAGGGAGGCTGCTGAGCTAGATTGGCATCTGGCTCAGGGCAGTGAATTCCCTGATTCTGCAGACTCCACGAGATGAAATACTGGCTCCATTGAGGGCAGGAGACTACAGCCAGAATTTTAACCATCTGTGTTTTCCAGGAGCATGGGAATTATTGCTCTTCTAGGCACATCTTTTTCAGAAATGGAGACAATGGGCCACAAATCTCGGTAACGCTGAGACTGGGAATGCTGATTGAATGCATCACATTTGCATTAATAGATTGTTCATTCACATTCCTACCATTGCTCTGGGCTTGGATGAGGGGAAGGGAGAGACAAAAGGGAAGGAGAAAAGAGGGACAGAGTTGACTTTCCCCCCTTCTCTGCCATTTGCATTGTCCTAGCAGAAATGAGGAGTTTGGGATGCATCTAATCCTTGTTATATGCACATGAGTGCACTGTTGTTTATGTGTTCTCCTGCCTGTGTTTAGAGAACATTCCAAATGGAAAATCATCCTTCCTAAATTGAGTTTATTAACCTGCATTCTTGCTAGGTCAGTAGTATTTTCATTTGGTGTCCTAAAATCGATACCTAATGCATGTGTGCTGCCACAGAATGATTAATGTGTGTACAAACATGAAAAAATTGTCTTTAATGTCAGAAGCCCAAAGTGTCATTTATCATGACATTCATTTACCAAAAGATGGGCTGATGTCTTCAACTGATTGCCCTGCCACACAAGGGTGAGGAGTTCGGGCTGCTTCCTCACTAGGAATGTATCTTCCATCCCTGGCAGTGCCCAAGGTCGGGTTGGGTGGGGCTTGGAGCACCCTGCGGTAGTGGAAGGTGTCCCTGCCCATGGCAGAGGTGGCACTGAATGGGCTTTAGGGACCCTTCCAACCCCAACCATTCTGGGATTCTACTCATCATTAGAACTTCTTGCTCAGCCTTCTTGATTGAAGTGTTTGGGAAATACAAACTGCTAAGAAAAAAGTATCACCTTCTCAGTAAGTTAACTTTAAAAATGGTTTAAAAGTGTTTGTAGTTTAACTAGACTGAATTGGCTTACATGGGAATACATTTAAAAACGATTCTAGAAAGTTCAGGAAATGCTGGCTTAGAAGTTGAAAGCTGATATTTTGGAGAGAGCAGGAGCAGCTCTGTAATGGAAGGGTTGTGGGCTAGGAGAGGAAAGGGTATTTTCTAGTGGCTCACTGCTGCAGGAGGAGTGGCAGCACTCCGAGACCTGCTCCTGGATTTATAAACAGGTCTCTGAATTAATGGTAATTAAGGCCTGGATTGGGAGTGCTTTTCATAATGCATCATGATTGGTTTGTGGTTGTTTGTTGGCTAAAGCAAAGGGTCCTCCTCCACAATGGAGGCTTTTAAGCAGTACAAATTGGCAATAATTGTAGAATAAGAGAAAATTACTCTTTAGGACAAAATTATAGGCTAGGTTAAAATGCGTATTTTAAAAACACACAGGACTATGATGAAATAGGGGTTTTAGTGGCATTTGAGGTGACTTGGAAGATGAACTGTAATTTCATTTCTAGTGAGTAATGAAACCATCTTGAATAAAGCTTCTTTAACCTCAATGGAGCACCTGCACACAACAGAAGGCACAAAGTCTGTCTTGTCCAGGAAATGAACAGCACTTGTAAGGGATTTAAATGAAAGCAAATTTGGGCTGTATGTGAGAAATTGCAGGGCTTCAGTCCTCCAGGAGCGTTCTCACTTGTGCTTGGAGTTTCCAGAGTGGGGCTGTACCAGTGGGAGTTGCTGGGAGCAAAGAGATGGCAACAGGTGAGGTGGAAACAGAAGTCATGGGGTCACCTGGCTGAAGGAGGAGACCCAGGATTCCCTCCCAGGCTGCAGAAAGAACTGGCCTAATATGTAGGGCTCTTAATAAATGAGGATATTGAGAGAGATAAGAATCAGAGGTAATTATGAACATTTAATGGATTCTGTCAAGGAGATTTTCAGAAAGGACAGATGCCTCGGAGAATGGAGTTCAGAGGCTCAGGGTTAACAGCCTCATCAGCTGTAAGAACAACCTATTTACCCACTGAATTAGCAAGTGTGGCAAATGAGGAGACCTTGTTACCCTTGCTGTGGCCTCCATGGTCTCTCAGGAAGAATTAAATAATGCTCCAGACTGACTAATGACGGAACTTTGAGCACAGTGTGCAAAGTCAGACAGGTGCAGAGATTCCTTGGGATTGTGCTGAGACAGAGGGGGGAAGGTCATTCAGGAGAGGAAAAGGTTACTTGGCTTCTAGGACTGACCGTGCAGAGCCACTGACATGGTTCCATCTTTTGGGAAGGTCTTTTGGATAGACAGAGAAGCAGTTTTGTAATATTTCCATGGATGTTTGTGATCTGAAGTTACCCTGGGCACTTGGGGTTGTTGTTCTGCCAGGGGTGCTTGGGGGGAGAGCAGGAGGTGTTGGGGATCACTTGGAGCAGAGCAGGTTCTGACTGGGTTTAAGGAGGGAGTTCTACTCCCTGAGGTAGAACAGGCTGCCCAAGAGTTGTGCAGTCTCCACCCTTGGGGATTTTGAGGTCTAACTGGACAAATCCCTAAGTAACCAACTCTGACCTTGCAGCTGACTCTGCTCTGGCAGGGTCCCTTCCTTCCCAAATTCTCCTGCCATTCTGCATCTTTAAAGGTGAATAGGATGTTGGGGGAATGAGGGAGAGCAACTAAAGGTCATAGCTTCATTAAGCAGAAGGAAAGTTGAAAGAAAGAAACTGGTTTTTTTTTTTGTTCGTATGAATACCTTGGAGGGACTGGTGGATAAATATCAAAGATGCAAAATAATACCAAAACAAGGTTAAGATCAAAGGACTACAAGTTGGTTGGAAGTACACTGGGAGGGGAAACTAGAAATAGAAAGTTATCAAAGGAATGAAGTTATGGAAGGAGTTTCCAGGTAGGATTCAGAGAGTAACAGTTGGAGATGAACTGTACAGGGTTGTGGAAGGAACTTGCCAGGGCAGAAGTGATTTATCTGTTAGGAATCTCCTCTGTTAGGATTCAGTCTGGCTGTCCTGAAGGACTGCTCCTTCTACTGGTGCATTCCTGGTGCATCTGGGATAGGTATTAAGTGAGACTTGTTAAAACAGTGGGTTGAACTGTGGCAGACTTGATCATTTCCCTCTGCAAAATACTTGGGATGGGGTGGCTGTGGCTGGCTGCCCATCCAGCTGTGCCCTCATTCTGCTCCTCAGCAGGATGGAGAGGAAATAAGATTAAAGTTCCTGAGTCAAGATGGGATCACTCCCAGTTACTGTAATGGAAGAACAGCCTTGACCTGGGGAAAATTAATTTAATTTCTTGACAACTGAAGTGATTTGAGTGATAAGAAAACAAAACCAAACTAAAGCACCTCTCCCTGCCCTCTCCCCATTTTCCAGGCTCAACTCCCTGCCTTCATTCCCAGTTCTTCAGCCTCATGCTCTACCATGGGCTCCCCAGGGCAGCACCCAAAGCTGCTCTTCCTCCTCTCCCTCCTCCTCCTCTGACCTGCCCACTCCAGGGTGGCGCCTCACACTTTCCTCGCTGCTGTCCCGTGGTTTTCCCTGTCTTGGATGTGCCCCCAGCTTCACTGGCTGCCTCAGCTGTGGCTCCATGGAAGCAGCTCCAGCTGTGGCTCCATGGAAGCAGCTCCAGCTGTGGCCCCAGCCTCTTCCCACAGCTCCCCCAAGGGTGTGGCCTGCCCAGCCCAACTGTGAAGCCATTAAGTGGGCTCTGGGTGTTCCTGGAGAACATTTCTATGGAAAAGGTGGCACAGGAGTTGTGCAGTGCTGCTGGCTCAGCGCTGTGGTGTGCCCTGGAGAAACTCTTGGCCACACTGAGAATGTCCATATGCAAATATTTCTCTCAATAATACTTATCTCAGCATTTACCTTGTGCACTGTACAGAGGCTTTTGTAGCTGGAAGTGGTAAATGAAGGTGTTGTGTAGGCTGCATTGTAGGAGCTGTGGCTGCCCAGTCCCTGGAAGTGTTCCAGGCCAGGCTGGACAGGGCTCGGGGCACCCTGGGATAGTGGAAGGTGTCCCTGCCTGTGCAGGGGGTGGCATGGGATGAGCTTTGAGGGCCCTTCCAACCCAAACCAGGCTGGGATTCTGTGATTATTGCATTTATTTGCCTTTACACCATCCATGTTTAGCTTTGTCCTCTCAGCTGTGAAGGCTTTTAAAGAGTTGAACAGCAGCTGAATTTTTAAAAAACGACATCCACCAGTGTTGAGTTGGATTTCCAAGCTTTGGTGTCATCATGAGAACATCTCAGATCTGTTGTTTCGCTTTTCTTGCAGGTCTGCCCAGGTTCACGAGCCAGCCGGAGCCCAGCTCAGTGCCCAGAGGCGGCAGCGCGGTGCTGGGCTGCGAGGTGGCAGCCGAGCTGGTGCCGCTGCTGCGCTGGGAGCGCGACCGGCAGGCGCTGGCCCCGGGCGGGCGCCTGCTGCAGCTGCCCAGCGGGGCCCTGCTGCTCACCAACGCCTCGGAGGCCGACGCGGGGCTCTATCGCTGTGCCCTCGACGGCGGGGGCACCCCCAAGTACAGCGACGAGGCCGAGCTCAAAGTCCTGCCAGGTACCCACTGCTGCTCCCGAGCGGAGTGTGGGGCTCCAGGGCGGGGGCTCCGGGGCCTGAGCTCTTCGGTGGTGGTGACAGGCTGGAGACACTCATGGGCTGCCTTCATGTATTTAATGGTTCAGCTTCTAAGGCATTTTGGGGACAGACTTCTTTAAAAAAACCCCAGTAATACACTTCTATTGTGATGTGATACAAAAGGGGAACCCACTGTTTCTTTGGGTGTAAATGTTTGGGGATGGCTGCATTTTTTTTAAGGTTGAATCCCATGTTTTGAGTCCTGTGGAAGTTTCCCAGAAAAATTGGTGCTCACCTCCTGGCTCTTGGGATGCTTAAGCTGAGGTGCTTTTAGTTCTTCCCATATTCAGGAAGTTCTGATTGTCTAAACATTGGGACCTTTGGGGAAGTCTCCAGTGCAGGGCCTGAGCCCTTCACAGTGGTTGGAGACAGGCTGGACACTCACAGGCTTCCTCCCTGTATTTAATGGTTCAGCTTTTAAGGCATTTTGGGGACAGACTTCTTTAAAAAAACCCCAGTAATACACTTCCATTGGGACATGATACAAAGAGGGAATTGACTGTTTCTGGGAGTACAAAAGTTTGAGGATTTCTGAGTTTCTCAGGTTGAATCCCATGTCTCAAACCCTATGGAAGCTTTGCAAAGAAATTGGTGCTTAGTCCCTCGTCCTGGTATGCCTAAGCTGAGGTGCTTTTAATTGTCCCAATATCCAGGAAATTCTGATTGTCTAAGCAATTGGACCTTTTGGGAAGTCTCCAGCTCCTAGAGGGGGGTGACATTTTATTTTGGAAGGTTCAGCTTTTCCTGTTGTGCTGAGATGTTGAGGTATTTTTGTTAGAACAGAGGTCCAGTGCTGATGTAAACTGTTGGCACATTGAGTGTGTTCTGTTTCCAGTGACACTGTTGTGTCACCAGCTGTTCTAACACAAAGGGTCGAAAAGTGACCAAAAATAGGACAGGAGTGTGGGTTGTGCTTTCCCAACCAAGGAAATACAGGCTGTGTTTCATATAAGGTTCCTTAATTGTTCCCAGAGCTGTCTCTTCTGAATTAGTCTCCATGTTGGAATTCTCATTCAGTTGTTACTCTTGGAGAGCTGCTGGAGGGAGTTGCTGAGTTTCCACCTCGGGAAGATCTCAGGGTTAGGCTGGGCAGTCGTGGTTGGCCTGACCTGGTGTGGGCAGCTTGAGGCACAGGTGGGGGCACCTTCAGGGGTCCCTTTGGAGGAATAGTTCTGTTTCTTGTGACTACAGCCCTTCTCGACTTAAAATACTAAATTATTCTGTGAACTACCCCAATTTTTACAATTGCAGCTCTCTTTTGAAATTGGGGTGTTGGAAATGAATCATGTGTGAAGTAGGACTTGGTTCTGTTCAGTTCTTTAGCCTCTCTAAAGCCTTGTCTCTTCTCCAACTAAGGATACAGGGTTTGAAGAAAAGCACTTTTGGAGATGCTTGATTGAATTCCTGTAGTTTGGATTGCCTTCATCTTTCTGCAGCCCTTCAAATGCTGAGGATCTTGCTAATTTTTTTGGAAACTGAAGATTTCTTGATAAACTTCTTATTACACTGATCTTTTGAATTCTTTCAGCTCTAGCTGTAGTTTTCTTGCTTTCATAATGCTTTGCAGAAGGTGATGAAATAGAGCTGTGTTAGGGATTTCAAATGATGCTGTTTCTTTGCTCGGTTGTGAATCCAAAAGTATTGATAGTGAAGTTTGGTAAAATCCCTCCCAGCAGGCTTTTTTTTAAAAGTGGGATTAAGCTGTTGAAGGGAAAGCTCCCTTAGTCTTGAGCGGCCCCATAATTGATTGTTTTGCCTGAGATGTGTTTGAAAGAAGGATTTGAATTAATCTGTTCTTTATTCAGTTTATTCCCCTTTTAAATGGTTATCTGATGTGTGGCTGACAGTGAACCCACCACTGCTTCCCAGGCTTTGAAACACACCCAGAACACTCCTGCATCCCAGGGATTTGCATCCACAGACAACGTTCTGCTGGTTAAATGTTCTGCTTTGTCTGATACCAGGCTGCCACTGAGCAGGAGGGTGCATTTCTGAGCTCTGCCACTTTGCAGCTGGTGCCTTCAAACATGGAAGTGCACGGGAAAAACGTCACTTAATTTTTGGATCCAGTTTCCATTTACCTGTGAGCTGATCTCCCTGCTGGGAGCTTGGAGCAGTTGGAGTCGTGTTTCCAGGGAACCATCCCAGTTCCTCTCCATGTAAGGATGGCTGCCTGGAGGTGTTGTGTCCCTGCTTTGCAGCCTGGCTGGCTCCACGTGCTGCTCCAGGTCCCTGTCACTGCGTTATCCCTCCGTGCCCAGCAGGGCAGGCAGAGCAGTTCCTGCCAGGAATGTGGGCAGAGCTGCAGGGATGGGGCTGGCTGATCCAGCACTGCTCAGAGCTTGGCTGCCTCTGCCTATGCCAGCTCCCACACGGGATTTCCACCTGTTCTGCTTCCCCCAAGTGGCCTGGCACCTCCTCGTGTTGTGCCTGGAGGCTCGTGTGTACCCTGAGCTCAGTGCTGTGAACACTGGGGTTTATTTTTAGTGGTTTGAGCTGAAGAACACCAAAACAACAACTTCCAGAAATCCCTGCACGTATCACCTCGGGCCCAAGGGAGAGAGCAGCCAAATATGTGGGTGATGAGACACAGAATGTGCTTCATTCAGGGAGCAGGAGTACAGTAGGTACAGAATACTCTGCCCCCATTTTAGGTAGCCAGAAATAGTTTGAGGGCTTGTCCAGTGTGGAGCTTTGCTGCTGTAACACCTCCAAGCACCCCTCAGAGTGCTGGGAATCAGTGCAGGGTGAGCAGGGGAGACTCAGCTGCAGCTGCTCTGTGGAACTCATTGCCTCAGGGTACGGTGCAGGGCATGGTCAGAGGGTACCCACGGTGGTAGGGACTGAGTAGACCTGTGCACTTGGCTTGTGCTGCTTCTTAAGGTGGGGGGAAAGGAACGAAGCCCTCTCCAGCCTAATTGAATGCAAAACTACTTCAGAGGGTTCCCTGTTTTCATAAGGATGGAAAGCCATGGTGGGGCATTTTTGTTCTGTGTTACTTCATCATGCACGTTCCTTGGTTGTTTTATTTTACTTGGGATGAACCTCTCCTGCAGTAATTTCATTTTCCAGCGTGTAAAAGCACTTTCTCAGGCAGTTCCCTGATGAAGCCCAAGGCTGGCTGGACAAACTCAAACCTGGCCCTTTCTTTCCTAAACCTCGACTACCTGATGGAAGTTCCAGTTTCGGAACTGTAGTTTTGAGCTGGAATAGTTTCCCAGGGAGTTGGGAAAGTGAGAATCCCAAAAGTGGGGGCATCACTTTGCACGTCGGTGACGAGGCTGGGAGAGGCTGTGGGTGAGGTGGGGATGGAATCCTGCGGAGGGGCAGGAAAGGAATTAAAGGTTTCATTTGTGATTTTCTTTGGCCGGTTGGGTTTTGGTTCAGGGGGTTTTTGGTGGTTTCTGACATGGCCATCTTCTGATGTTGCGTCTGGTGCCGTGTGCTGCTTGCAGATGCAGAGGAGCCGCAGAGCCTGGAGCTGCTGAAGGCCCCCTCGTCGCTCAGCCGGCTGCCGGGGCAGAGCGCGCTGTTCCCCTGCGTCGCTGCGGGATCCCCGCCTCCCCTCGTCAGGTGGACACGCAATGAGGAGGAGCTTCCCACAGATGGGTGAGTAATGGCTGACAGCCCTGTCCTTGGGTAGTGGCAGGAGTCCAGCTGGAGTCAGGATTTGGGATTAGTGCTCACCTTCCTTTGGGCGTGAAACCCAGAGACTGATCCCAAATGCTGGAGGGCTCCGAGGCTCAGTGTTGGGACAAGGGAGGTCGTTCAGGAGACTTTGGAACACTCTTGGGGTAATTTTTGCAGCCACTTGAAACCAAGAAATCTTGTCTGAAGCAGGGAGGTTATTAAGAATAGATTATTTTTAGATTGGCACTGGAGTAGAAGCAGCAATTAAATGAATAAGGACACTGCAGGAAAAGGAGGACGACTTGGGGTATTCTGAGTGTGGAGCCCTGCACTCGTTCTTTCTGCAGTGGAAATGTCCATTCTCTGTCAGAGTGTCCCACAGGAATTGAAAAATAAGTGTTTAAAGAGAAATGACACATTTTCTCATTAAAATAGAACATTAAAATGGTAGGCATGATGGCAAAAAGTCAGTGGGCTTTCAGAAACGCATCGAGTGAAAACTTACACATTCTCATTGCTGGCATAGTCAGTCAGAATAATGTGGTAGGAAAATCTCTATTAAAAAAGCAGAACAAATCTTATCAAGGCCATTTTTGTCCACGTAATGAATGTACTTCCTAGAAGCAGGATTACAAACAGATATTTGAATGTTTTCCATGTCCCTCAAAGTCAGCAGTGAGATTAACGGGGAGCCAAGTTAATCATGGAACAAGGAGAGGTAAGTTGTAGCATGGCTGACACAGAAAGCAGCCAGAGCAATGCACAAGTCTCTGCAGCACCAGAGATATAATATATCTCTTTTTTGGCAACTCTTAAATTAAAAGAATCCAGGGGCTGGTAATTTGAACAGTCTTTGTTGGGAGGCTGCAGTGGGAAATGACAAAGAGCTCCGTGCCCCTGAGAGATGGTGCTGGTGTCAGTCTGAAGGCACATGATTTAAATTCAGGGGGTTTTATCAATGTAAGAAATCACTCCCCTACGAAGGCTGGTACAGACTCATTAGAGCAGCACAGTCAAATGGGATGAAATGGCAGAATAAATGTGCCTGGGAAGAGCTGAATTTGTTTTTCTTGTCTGTAAAGTGATGTCACATCACGTCTTTAGGAAGTTTTGCTGCCCCATCCTTCTCTAGGTTGTGGCACATTCAGGGCACAGGGAGGTTAAAGCTCTCCTTTTATTTTCTTGATTTTTGAGACAAAAAGCCCAGATTTTCTCACCCCTGAATACAGTGCTGTTAATTCCCTTAGGAATTCGCTTCCCTCATTCCATGAGGTTGCCATGATAACTTCTTAGGGCTTCACAGGTATTTTCTTTTTCTCAAAATTCAAAGTGAGCAATTGTTCTGGAGGGCTGGGGCATAACATTAGTAAATATACTTGATCTTCAAATGTACATAGTTTGAACCAGGTCTAACCTGATTTTTCAGAATATTTAGCATTAGTTTTCAGTGTTGTGGCCCTTTGTTACAAGAACAGGTTCCAGTTGACTTTCTTCTTCTTGCAGCACTTAGCTCCTCTTTTCTTGCAGTGAAACGTGTGCTCATTGTAGACTTGAGTTTTAAGGTGGGTAAATGTGGGAATTTGATCTTTTTCCCTTCTGTGGGGGTAACCTTCTTTTATTGTTCCTTCAAGTGATCAAACTGTGCCAAAGCTCCCAAGTCTGCTGCTTGTGACTGTGGCTGAACGGGGCAGAGATTCAAAGAGCAGAGAACAGAAACCTCTTAAACTCCATTTACCCTCCAGCTATTGTGTTATTGGTGTGAATAGAATAACTGGAAAATCTCCAGAAATTAAGATTCTTTGTTGGAGAAAAGCCTGCAGTTACTGTTGCTGAATAGCTACCTTAGCTTGTTATGCATGGTCTGTTAACGTAATTACAAATTAAATCACATTTAATTTGTATTAAAATCCTCTTTTGATATAAAAGTACGACTTTCTTAGCATGGCTTTTCTTTATCCCAAGAGAAAACTGATTCTTTTCATCTGGGCAGGTTTTAACGTCCCTTCTGCCTGGGAAGAGCTCTGAAATCCTGGGTTTGTTTGTGCACACCCCACCCCAGTCATTAATGTACATGTATGTAGGTAGAGCCACATACATTGGGACATTCCTCTGTGTGTGTCTGGGCTTAGGAAACAAAACTCAGACAACAGGGGCAGGTTTATCCCCAATTTTTGCCCCTTGTTTTAAAGGGTTTTACACAATCCCTTATTTTTGCTTTTGTGGTAACTGTGGTAATTAATTGATGCAGAATTGAATGTTTGCCTTTCAAGTTGTATTCCTAAGGAGAATATGGATAGGAGCCTGTATTTATAGGAAAACAGATTAATTTTAAGGCTAGGGAGTGGTGGGGTTTTGGAATTAAATATTTGTTATAAGATCTGGAGAAAAGGGAAAGCGATTAAATTTGATGGATTATTTGTTGAAGACTGCAATGAGATTTATGTTAATGGATAAATATGAGTAAACTTGAGTGATGGCAGCCTTGGCAGTTGTTCAGACAGCCTGTAATGCAATATATTGTGAAATTAGTTGCTGTGATAAAATATTTTCCAAATTAATTAGAGTGCGAGAGAAGGGAGCTTTGGGTGTTGGGTGAGAAAGGGAAGTTAACTCGGTGCTCCAGGTTTCCATTGGAACAAGGCTGTTAGAACTCCAAGGAATCCTTCAGAACTCATTAACTTGAAGATTTTTAAAGAAACCTGATGGAGAGGCTGCTGACTTCTTGATTCTCCATAAAGACTAAGAAGCTTTCCCTTGAATTGGTTCACTGGTCCAGCTTGTAATCTTCACATTTTACAGTTTTCCCAAAACTCCACTGTCTGTACAGAAAGGAAGAGACTAAACCCTGCTCTGGGTTGAGATGTAGCTCCAATTTAGAGCTCCAAAATCCAAAGGCAGGCTCCTGCCTCGTGTATGATCCCTGGTGGAGGGTGGTCACCTCGTTGGTCTGCAATGTTGGCACGGGGCAGGCGCCATCCGGGGCTTCAGCACCAGGAATATCCTGCTGCTTTTCCAGCTGGATCTCCTCCCTGGACTCCCAGTCAGTAATACCTCTGCCAGGAATGAGGAGAATGCTGAGGGAAATGGAAGGAAGCAGGGAAGGCACTGAAGTGTGAAGTTATTGGAGAAAATCTTAGGCTCTTTATGGAAAACTTCCTAAAGTAAAACCTCCGGTAGTGTCAGCATTGCTTGGTACAGAAGGTTGGAATGGAGGGGTTGTGTTCAGGCCGGGTGGTGCTTCAAGCTTGAGCCAACTTGGAGCCTTTCTCACCTGGTGAGTGCTTTTTATTTCAGTCTCTAGTCTTGCTGAGGATCCTGCTGTGTGAGACTGTTCTTCAGCAAGTGCAGGAGTCACTTTGTGCTTTTCACAGTTCCTAACTTGGAAAGGGAAGTTCCAGGTGGCTGCCAAGGTGGATTTTCAGAGCTTGGGACACAGGCACAGAGTTGGAAATGTTTGGAAGATGATCTGCTCTGAAAACTTTGCAGTGTGTGGATCAGTATGTGCTCCAACAGCATAGCCTGTGTATCTTCATTTATATTGGGGCATTTCTGTGGGAGAAAAAACAAACACAGGTGCCACAGGTTCTTAAAAAACTGCTGTAGATGAGGTGGTTAATCTGAAATTAAACCACTGAAAGGACTTGAGCAATAAGATTTTAGTAAAAAGTAAAGTCCAGCAGGCCCTGCAGCAGGTTTGGGCTGTTCAGTTTAGCAAAATGTCGTGTAATTTCAAATCTGCAGAAACGTGGTTGTGCAGGTAACGCTGTCCTGCCGTGAGGGGGGCACAGCTGAGGGCACTGGTGCCATGGTTCTTTCTGCTCTGCCACCTGTGTTCACATGAGGTCTCTGCTTGTGTGATCACATGCACATCCCCAGTGTGGGGTTTTCCTTAGTGCTTCCCACAAATGTGTGATATTCCCTTTATTACACGTTTCTGTTCGCAGGGCTCTGGGTGATTGGTACCAAGTGAATTACACTTGCCCAGCTCAGGAAAGGTTAAGCATAGCAGAGTAATTATGGAGATTTTTCAGGTGGTAGATCCCACAAAATAATCTAATTTACCGTCTAATTTTATCTGCTGTACTTTACTGAGACAGCAAATAGATTATAAGATGTTTGGGGAATAGTAATTTAAAAGAGGGAAAAAAAGCCCAAACCTCAGGGTATAACTGCTGGTTTGACTACAGTAAATTAATAAAGGCTCACTATATTTTGTGATAATGAAACACAAAGAGCCTGTGAGTGAGGCATCCAGAGTAGCTCAGTAATTGTGTATTAGGGGGGTGCAAGTGAGGGCTGTATGGAATGCATATAAAAGGCTGGAATTTGATTTTCCTCTTCCCCGACATCTGAGTGATCAATCTTTGTTGTTTTTAATGACACTTCAAATTATGTTATCACTTTTATATTAAGCTGATTCTTTGTCTCCGGTGTCTGAAATCTGATTGCTTCACTCTTTTGTGCAAATGCTTCATTGTCCTTACAAAATTAAGATGTTTTGCTTTATTACAAAAGCAGCTTTCCTTTAAGCCCAGGATTCTTCCAGAGCTGATTCATACAGAGGGAATCACCAAGGAGTCTGGCAGATTAATTGTTTTCTTCCATTAAACTTCCACTGAATCACCTATTGGGAAATTGAACTTAGCTCTGGATTTTCTGGAGAAAAATAATCAAAGGGAATATAAACATGGCACATGTTGAGATGGCTGAACAGAATTCCCATAAATATTCCCATGCTACAAATAGCTTGTGAGATCCCCTAGGACAAACTTCTGTTGCCTAAAGTGACAACGAGGAGTAATTTTTAATAGTTTTAGTAACATCTTAACTGCTGTCAGTAACTTTTCCAGAGGCTGGCGGTGGGAAAAGGAGCATCCTGAGGCACGTGTTGCTTTTAGAGGGTAACAATGGATATCCTGGGAAAGGCATTAATGTCCTCAAAATGCCACGGCCATCCCGACTGCCTTTGATCATTCCTTCAGGATGTGACAGTGGCAGTTCTTGGGGCACAGCTCCCTCCCTGCTCCTTGTCCCGCTGTCCCTGGCACATCCAGCTCCCTGCTTTCATCCCAGCCCTCAGCACATTCCCTGCTGCAAGAACAAAAAGTCAAAGCAGCTCTTTTACATAACAAAAGAAGGTAGAAACTTCATGGATGGATGTGTCAAGGCCCAGGCTTGTCTTGCTCTGGTGTTTTTCTTTAGGCCTGGTTTTAGAGCCTGTCTGATGTGCCATTCCCACGCAAGCCTGGGACATTTTTCCCAGCATTTGGAAAGCTCTCAGTATGATTTCTCAAACTCATATCTTCACTCACATTCCCTGTGCTCCTTCCAAGCCAGCCTTTCTGTAGTCCTGGGGTTACTCAGGGGAACAGGATGGCTTTCCTTATGGAGCACCTGAATAGGGACATCTCTTTGGATGATTTTAACACTTAATGCCAGTTATGGTTTGGTTTGCTCTGCTTTTAAATGTATTAACCAGAAATTTGATTGGCAGTTAGTGTAGGATCATAAATCAGTATTTATGTGCTAAATAATAGTAAGCTGAAGCAAAAGTCTGTGTCCCAACAATTTACCCATCCAAGCAGGTCAGGATTGGTCCTGCTGATGTAATTCTAGGGAAATTTCAAATGGAGAAAGCACCAAGGTTGACTTTTGTCTGTTGGCCACTCCAAACAGAGACCAAAAAAGACAATTGTAGTGGTCATATACTGACTTCCTGCCCACAAGCCACGGCTTGGCAGTGCCATGCAGGAAGCCACCAGGTTCCCTTCCTTTTCCCCCAACTCTTCCCTTTCCAGCTGCAAGTAAGAATGGCTCTGGGTCAGTGTCCAGGCAAAACTTGTCCTGGCTTGGGGCTTTTGGCATTTTATTGCAAGTTTATTTGGCATTTTATGTGGAAGCTTGGAGTGTTGAAGGACCTTGGAAAAGTCATGTAAATATTTGTATCAGGGGAAGGGCAGTGATGGCTGCAGTGGGAGGAGGATGTGGCCAGAGGCTGAGCACTGAGCAGGAAGTGCCACCTTTAGCAGCAAAAGCAGGTAGTCTGTAAGGGCTGGGCTAGAAACCCTTCCTGACCCTTTACAAGTCAGAGGGGGAGACCCCTCTGTACAGACCCTTTGTCACCTGATGAATCTGTATTTTGAATTTCTTTTAAGCTGTATCTTATTCTGAAATAGTTCCTCTCGGAGCTGCCTTACCTTTTCACACAAATTCAGTTGCTGTACGTGGCTAACGTGCATTGCTGTCCTTGTGTTGGAAAGGCACAGTCCCTCCTGTTGTACCTCCCTCAGTTTCCCAAGCAATAAGTCATTCCAGCTGGATCTGCAAAATGCCTTTTTTTTAATTATATGATTACAATACTTCATTTTTCTTCAGTTCTGGCTGCTCTTGACTAAATACCTTGGATCACATTTAATTAAGAACAAGTAAAGCTGCAAGTGCAAAAAGATGAGCTGCTCTTGTGGAATTGATAGGGTTGAACTTAATTTCCACCGTGGAGCTGAAGTGTGGGCTGTGATGGTGTAATTAAAACTCCTCTGTGTCCCACAGAGCTGGGGTGGTGTCCGTGGAATGACCCTGTCCCTGTGTGTGTGGGTCTGACTGGTTCCAGCTGCTGGCTGGGGGTATCCTGGAGATCCGGGACGTGGCCGAGGCTGTGCCCGCGGAATGGCGGTGCCCGCAGAATGGCCATGTCCATGGAATGGCCGTGCCCACGGAATGGCCGTGCCCATGGAATGGTTGTGCTCATGGAATGGCCATGCCCACGGAATGACCGTGCCCACGGAATGGCCATGTCCCTGTTTGCACAGGTCTGGCCGGTTCCAGCTGCTGGCTGGGGGGACCCTGGAGATCCGGGACGTGGCCATGGCAGTGCCCGCGGAATGGCGGTGCCCACGGAATGACCATGCCCACGGAATGGCCATGTCCCTGTTTGCACAGGTCTGGCCAGTTCCAGCTGCTGGCTGGGGGGACCTTGGAGATCCAGGACGTGCCCGAGGCGGTGCCCACAGAATGACCATGCCCACGGAGTGACCGTGCCCATGGAATGACCCTGTCCCTGTTTGCACAGCTCTGACTGGTTCCAGCTGCTTGCTGGGGGTATCCTGGAGATCCAGGATGTGACCGAGGCGGTGCCCACGGAATGGCCATGCCCACGGAATGGCCATGCCCACGGAATGACCATGCCCACGGAATGGCCATGCCCACGGAATGACCCTGTCCCTGTTTGCACAGCTCTGACTGGTTCCAGCTGCTGGCTGGGGGGACCCTGGAGATCCAGGACGTGGCCAAGGCTGTGCCCACAGAATGACCGTGCCCACGGAGTGACCATGCCCCTGGAATGACCCTGTCCCTGTTTGCACAGGTCTGGCCGGTTCCAGCTGCTGGCTGGGGGGACCCTGGAGATCCGGGACGTGGCCGAGGCCGACGCTGGGACCTTCACCTGCATTGTTGAGAGTGGCAATGACACCCTGGAGGCCCAGGCAGAGCTGGCAGTCCAAGGTAGGTCAGAGGTTTTAATTTTCACCAAGAACACTTCTCCAGATGATGAAATACCAAGTTTCTGTGATCAGTTCTGTAATTCTGTCCTAAATATTGTTACTCTGATTTATGATCCGAAGTGCTTGTAATTTCCTAAATAGCCAAATGAGCAAGGTGTTCATGCAGTGCAACCTGAGGATGCTTAAAAGCTGCTCTGTCCTCTCCTACAATAGTAAATGTGGTTGATGTCATATACTTGAAGGAGGGCCAAGGCCACAGTGGGGCTGATCCCATCCAAAAGTCAACCTGGGGCACTGCAACCTGGTTGTCTTTGGAAAGGACATCTCTGATGCATTTTTCATAATCCTTAAAGATATTGTTGTTTTCAATGAGAAGATAAAAGCAGAGATATTCGGTAATATGCTGCTTTATTGTGTGTAGAACTGTTTTGCTTACTCTTGCAAGCTATTTTTACTAGAAAAAGCACTGAAATATTGATAATGTAGTTTTAAAAGCATCTTACTATACATAAAAAAGTAAATAAAGCAGGCTGGGTAAGCAAGGAAAGTAGACTTGTTAAGGAGTGGGAAAAAAAATCAGGTAGAAGTTTGCTTTCCTTGTCTTTCTTACAGTCCATGAGGAAATCTGTCTTTTTTATTGATTGGACCTTAATATGGGTTTGCAGTTCTTTCTCTGGAGTTTCATGGCACATGCAGGGTGCTTGCAAGAGCTTAACTGACTTGGTTTACTGTGGATTGTGGTGCCACAAAGGTGGTCTAAAAAGTAGTTCTGAGGGGAGAAATTTATTCTCTGAATATCAACAAATGAAGAATTTTCTGTAGACAAAAGGAAGGGTTTCCTGACCAAAAGGAAGTGCTTGGGCTTGATCTGGTCATGCAGAAAGCCCCACATTTTTCTTAACTTGTATCTTGGCCAAAAGAATAACCATTTGGTGCTCTGGCTTTGGAAATACCTCCAAGCTTGAGGCTTCAGAGCACTTTATGATGGCTTCAAACAGCTCATTGTGTGCTGTGTTTAATTCAGTTCCAGCCTCTCTATTTTACAGAATTGGTTTTGTGTTTTATGGGCAGTGGCAGCAATTGATACCATTAACGATGTGATGCAATTAAGCAGGTCGTGGATAAAGCTGAGAGGAGCCTTAGTGCAGGACATCCAGCCAGGTCAGCTGGGGAGGAAAGTGGAGACAGCTCCTTTGCCCTTAATCTGAACCAGTGTAAAGGATTTCTTCATTTAGCTGTGAGGGTCTGGAATGTGTTCTGCCAGCCTGTCCATGCTGAATTTTTGTTACATACCTGGCACTGGAAAGAAAATCCTTTAATGCTTGAATATTAAAATACATTAAAGACTCTACAGAGTGCATTTTGGATAGAGGCATTTCTGATTTTACTTCTTAGTTCTAATCTTAATTCTACTTTCCTTGAGAGGTCACTGTAGGGAGTAATTGTATTTCTGCATTACGGTAATTTGGTGCAGGGTTGAATAGCTTGAATAACTGATACCTGATCCCTGGATCATTTTCTTCTAGACCAGAGAAATTGTCATCTCTCCCCACCTAATATCAGCATGATTTTGCTTAACTTAAGTTCTTTCTGCCATCCTTGGGAATTAGTCTGGCAGCATTTCAGACAGGACCTCTGTTTTTTGGGTACTGGCTCCCTTCTGTATTTTTCTGCAGCTCTCCTTGAAGCCCATGGTTTTGCTAAGAGGTTTCTATGCTGGGGGTTGTGCTCAGGCAGCCAATCTCTTTCCTTCTATTAATGCTTGCCCATGGCAGTTCAGACATGGATTCTGTGCCAGGGGGTGATGCCATTGCTTGGCAGTGTTAGGGCAGTGAAACTGGAGGGGTGTTCCTGGGGCTGCCTCTTGACTGAGATCTCCTGGCAGTGCCAGGTGTGGGCTGACTGAAATGTGCAGGCAGAAACAAACTGCTTTATCCTTGGAAGTTTGACTTGTGCATGGACTCCAAAGGAATGCTCCTAAAGGTCACTGTGCTCCATGACCAGCTTTTCTGTGTCCTGACAAGGGTACAAAACCCTGCCAGCAAACGTCTGGTGTGGTACCAACCCCTGGAATACTCCTTTCATGGCAGTGGGGAGGAAATTCCTGACCATCCTGGAGGGAGGGTGCCCTCAGGTGTGTCACACTGAGGCTGTGCTCAGCCAGCAGGAAAATACCTGAGTTTTACTGTGGGTTTGTGTAAGGTATGAGGGAGGAGGTTGGGGAAAGCTTATTCCAACTGATATGGGACTGTTCAGCCACCAATCCTGGGAGCCCTGGGGTGTTTTCTGTTACTTCTGGCCCCATTTTCTATTGGGATAAATGGGAGCTTCAGTGCAGTTACTCAGATCCTGTTGGTGACACTTAAGGATATCACCAGTTTCACGAACCTGGAAATAGGTGAACCCCTGTGTCATAAATGAAAGGTGATACAGGAGCCTTCTACTGCCCTAGCACTGGGATTCAAAAATGATTGGGATTTATTTCCCTGCGTACCTCACGGAAGGACTGAATCAGGAAAATGACCTTTGCCTTGACTACAAAGGTACTAAGGGGTCCAGAAGAATTTTACACTATTTTTTTCCCTCAGTCTCTTTATCTGCCTTGTGTATCTGGGAGGTAGAGTCAAGAAATTTCCTTAATGTGGAAGGAAGTTTTGGCTGCCCTAACCCTGGAAGTGTCCAAGGCCAGGCTGGATGGGGCTTGGAGCACCCTGGGCTAGTGGAAGGTGTCCCTGCCCATGGCAGGGGTGAATGTGATGACCTGCAAGCCCCTCTAACCCAAACCATTGTAGGATTCAGTAGGATCATTGTAGGATTCTCTGTATCTGCAGATTGGGGATTTCATGGACCCTCTGGTCACACACTGAACTTTGCCTGGTGCATCTGAGAAGTGGTTTCATGTGGAAGAGAACTGGGAATGTCCCATTCCTGTGGCTGAGTCCCTGTCCACAGCACAGGCAGTCTGTAGGGCCAAACACTGAATGTGCACCTTGGTACCCTAAATGCCACAGAATACAGGGAAGGGACCTCCTTGCTTCTCCTTGGGTGCCAAAGCTGGTGTCACCACAGTCCAGGCCAGGCAAGGGCAGGGCACTTCCCATGGCAGAGGCAAGAATTTGGTGCCTGGAAAGTCCCCTCTCTCCTGGCTGTGCTGGCACTGCTCTCCCCTCGCTGTGGGTGCTGGTACCACCTTATTTACAACACCTGAAATGAATTGAGGGCACTGGAAAAATTTGTTTTGCTCTCCCCAGCCATGAAAGAATCTGTAGCATTTCCCTCAGATAAGAGTGGGAAGTGATGACAGCAGAGCTGGGGAAACAGGTAGTGACTGTATTTAATCTGCTCAGCCTGGAAGAGCCAGAGTGGCAGTTAAATACTGGGAAGGTCGTAAGTTCAGTCTTCATCTGGGCAATATTTCAAATTTATGGCTGTGCCCAGCACCCCAGGGATTTGTGCAGGGGCTGGGACTGAGTGAAGTCACCACAGGAGCTTCCTGTGGCCTGCCTTGGTGCTGGGGTGGGGACAAGCAGCCTGGGGGGACTTTCTCTGTTGAAATATTTATTGCAATTAATAATGAACCAGAAAATAATAAACCCAAAAAAATTTCCATTTTCATTCTCCTGTAAAATTGATATGGCAGGTCTGAATTCTCTAAAATAAATAAATCCCTGTGTTTGTGGGAGAAGAGTCAGAGTTACTCTTTGCTGTTGTTTGTTATTCCCTTTCAGTGAATTATTGGGATAGCAGAAAGTCAACTTTGAGCTGTCTAGGACAGCATTCAGTGTCTGATAGTGTATCTTAAGTATTGTGCATTGAATGTCTCGCTGTGTTAATGTAACTAATTTAAAAATAAAACAAGAGAAGCTTATTGAGGTATCTGGAGGGATAAGTCAGAGATTGCAGCCTCCTTTGTGCTGCCAGAGCAAATTGTATGGAAAAAACCAAATACAGAAGGTTGTTGATGGAATTGTCCCCTTTGTGCTTTAGAAGGAAGTGATGGAAATATTTTCAGTAGAGCTGACAAGGCTTATAGCAATGGCAAAGCCTTATTCCAGCAGAAAATAGGTGTATTGCAGTGTGTGTCCTGCAGTGTCAGGGAACAGTGATTTCTGTGTTCTGGGGCCTGGCAGGAATGCCTCACCTTGATTTCCCTGTTCCCTTTGCTCCTGCTGGGATGGGGTCTCCAGTACTTTGATTACTCATGGCAGGTAATTATTTTAATTTTTTTTATTTGAAAACTTTGGCTTAAAAACTAGTTGTGATTATACATCTTCTAACATATGAACTGTTATTAAAATAAAATGAGAATGTGCCAGGATGTATGAGGCAAGTCAGGACTTTCTTTAAAAGAAAACCAAGACAGATGCAGAAGGAAGAGCCTGAATGTGAAGAACCCTGGGCTTGTTTTCCAGGGTTCCTGCCCCAGAAATTATAGCTGTTTGCAAAGCACATTAGGTCCTGCAGCAGCAGAGTTATGTCTGGGTAACTCTTGTTTTGCATTAAGCTTTCATTATTATTGGAAACAATTCCAGGGAAGAAATTTGAACCATCACTGAAAATTGCTTAAACCTTTCTCATACCTTCTAGATGATCTTCATCGATTTCCCTCTCTAATTAAGCTCAGTGTTGTATGTTGATAATGGGCTGCCCCTCAATTAGAGATTCAGGAGATGCTGCACGAACCTGAAGCTGTCAAGGGCTCACGTGGGGGACAAGGTGTTGTCCTTTTGGGGGGCCTCAGAATGTGCTGCTTGGGGAAGCTCTGGGAAGTACAAACAACACCTTGGCTTCACAGGAGTTCTTTCTTACCCTGAAAAGGTAATGAGTAATTAGTGACCTTTTTTCTGTAGTGATGCAAACAAGGGCAGTGAGTCCGGGAGTTTGGTGTGGGGAAGGTGGGTGAGCTGAATGAACTCCCTGGGATAGCAGAATTTGGGTCTCTGCCACTGCACTTCACTGTTTGTCTGAAAAGGCTTTCTGAAAGTCCTCACTGCTGCTCCTAAGTGTAGTTTAATGCAAATGGAGCTTGTAGTTTACTTGTGGATTCAACTCACTGGGAATTTTTGCCTCTCACTTTTGTATTCAAGGCAAGTGTTGGTGGTGAAGAAGTTGCCAACAGATGCTCAGCTCCATGGGAGAGGAAGGGCATGGGAGCGTTATTTCAAGGCTACATCACTTGTTCAGGTTGTAGCAGGACACCAGAAAAGCCCATCTTCAGGAGAGGTGTCATTTTTAGTACCAAAGGTGAACTTGCCCAAAAAGAAAATGATCTTTGCATCATACAAAAGTCCCACTCTTGTGTTGAAGATTGAGCTCTAACTGCTGTTCCACAGGGCTTGGGCTCAGCAGAACCTCTGCTTTTCCTGCTCAGTGTCTGAGTCTTGTTCTGTAGTTGGACTGGTGTAAGTTTGTGGGTTTTTTGGTCTGTTTTGATGTTTTTCTAAGACCAGGAGGAACATTTCTCCAGCCTTTGACATGTGGAAGAGAACTTGCCATGGTTCTTGATGGGGGCACCAGCATTTGTTTTCTTCAGTTGTATTTCTGAAAGTCACCAGTGAGCTTTGCTGGAATGTAAAGGAGGATTCCCTGGTAGCAGTGCAGATGTTCAGCATTCCCTGGTGGTGGCAGAGAGCAGTGGAATGTGTTGTAGGAGAGGCTCAGGGAGCCCTGGCAGGCCCTGATCTCTGCCTTGCTGCCACGCTCCAGGCGGGCACACACTCGGCAGCTCGGGGCTGGCAAGGTTTTCCAGCCTTTGCCAGGGTCAGGGTTTTTGGGACAGCTGCTGGGTGTGTGCCTTGTGCTGTGCCTGTGGCCAGTGGGACCCCTGTGGCCAGGAGAAGGCTGGGATGGTCCCAGTGGTGAGGACAGGGAGGGTGTGTGAACCATGGGCTGTGCAGGCCCCAGATAATCCTGCTGCAAGGCAGGCTTTTCCTCTTACAAAGTCTCTTTTCCAAAGACCTGCCAACCTCTAATCATGAGGTTCTTGTACATGAAGCATCTGGAATTCCCTGGACAGCCCAATTATATGTGGAAAAGTTGTCTTTGTGTTGCAGAGTTTTCAAACGGATTTTTGTGGCACTGAAAAAACAGTTGCAAAACAGCCCCAAAATGGGCAGGGGTTAATGAGGACAGGGATGAGATCCTTTGGATGAGAGTCCATAATGGAGTGGCATCTGGATTTGGGAGGGAAGATCCAGAACTGCACATGCCAGGAAGATGAGATACACATGGAATTTTAAATAAACCTCTTTCTGAGATATATATATATATATATATATATTTATAAAAAGTACCATTAAGAAAGCCAAAACCAAACGATCAGTAACCCATACAATTCACACAAATGGTTTTGCTTGTAAATGTTCTTGAGTAATCCTTGGGGATAATGAAAATGTTACTAAATTAAGCAGCAGTGTCTTAAATATCTACAGTGTCGAAACTGATATTGAACTGAGGGAATTGTAAAAGCTGGTTTCTCTTTCGGCCAGAGTTTCTAATAAATGAGGATCATATTAACAGGGGTTTGAACCAGCTGCTGCTTTAGCAACAGAAATCCTTTTCCCCCAAAATGGCTTTTAGAACAGAAAGCTGAGGCTGTGCCTTTGGCCTGACAGGCAGTTACAGAAAATGCAAGGTTTGCCCAAGGTTCATTTTAAGGGGTGGTTTTTTAATTTGGTCTCCAAAGTAAAAATGTGCTTTTAGTTTGGCCCAGGCTTTGCCCAGCACAGGATTTACTGGTTTTGCAGTGTGTTTTTCATCCAATGCTGTAGGGAAGGTAAGCCCAGCTCATGGTCCCAAGTGCTCTTGGATGCTTTTAAGGATTCAAGGATACAGTAGATGCATGTTCTAGAGATAAGCTATAGGGGTTTTAATACTGTTTTTATTCCCCATCAAAAGGAGATGACAGAATTTCAATTGCAAACTAAAAGCTGAAAGATTCAGTAGTAATTTTTGAGTTGCACATGCCAGAGACTTCCAAGAAATGTGAATGTGTGAACTAAGCAGCTCATTAAAATGCCTTTTTCCTCAAAGTGAGAGCTCTTTTTATAGGAGCTGTGCCCTAAATGGCGAGTACTCTTCTCTGTGCATTAGGGTCATCCTTCCATTTTAATTGCTTGAATCAAACTCCCAGTTTAATTTTTGAATTTATGGGATTTAATTTTTTTTTCCATTTCAGCAGAAAGTTCTACGCTGTTTTCACACCACCAAATTTCGTGATGGAAACTGAGGGTGATGTTAAAGTGGAAATGCTGAGGAGCACCAGACATCAATCAGTCTTGAGAGAGAGCCCATACCATAAAGTGAACATAGACTTTCTTTCAAGTTAAATTTTTATGATGGTTAAGCTGACTCTCATCCACCAGATAATTGATTTCTCTAATGGGAGCCAGATTATTGCCATTACTGGTGTCTCATTATCCAAACTCTAGTCCTTGGCAGGGAAGTTTCTCCCGAAGTTGTGGAGATGAAACAATCCAGTAATTTGTGGGAAGGAGGCTTATCTGTGGTGGCTGATTCCCTACACAGTCTTGCAGTTAATTAGTTTGTCTTCGTGAGGAGAATAATTTAAAGGAAAACCACGGTGGAGTTTGGGTTCCTGGAGTAAACAGGGTTTGGTTATGATGCCAGTGGAAGTTAAACCCCTCGGTGTTCTGGGGGAGATGGGAAGCCTTGGAGGCAGGTGGGAGCTCCTGATGGAGGTGTTCTGTGCCCTCTCCAGAGGGGTGCTGGGGGCAGGCCTGGAGGGAAAGGGGAACAGGATCCAGGACACCCACAGAAGGAAACCAGGCTCAAAGCAGGCTGGCTAACAGTTAATGAAGGGCAGAACGTTATCTTTATGTTGAATATTTTTCTTACCAGTCCTGAATTCTGGCAGCTCTGCTGGTCTTGTTTGTTTTCAAGTGCTGACTCAAAGGTTCCATCTCTGATCTCTCTTCTTCACATCCTTAGGAGCTTAAATCTCAGTGTAACATGAACCAAGCACTTTGCAGGTGAGGATATAAATTGCTGTGCTGTGGCGCCTCAAAGCACCCTGTGCTCTGCAAGTGCCATTCCCCAGGTTGTGTGTCTCTCACATCAGATGGTTTTAGCTTCAGCAACGCACTTGGTTCTGTGAACACAGCTTGAATAAAAGGGGTTTGTGCTCAGTCTAAGTTACAGCTCTTGGAAGGCCCCTGGAACCTCCCCATCACTGCCAGGTTACTGCACAGAATTAGGGTTGCTCAGGATTTCTCTTTATGTGTTGCCTGCAGTGGGTGTGATCATGCAAGTTGCAAAACCTTCCCAAAAAGTGCTGCTTGTCAGTCATGCCCTGGATAAGCCCAAGGAGCAGTTCCCTCAGCAGGACAATGTATTTTTAACAGAGCAATGTGGCAGAGTGGAATGGGACTTGAAGGATGTGCCAAAGTTTTGGCAGCCTTTGAAAATAATTGTGGTTCATGCTCTGTAACTCAATGAGCTCTGTAGTGTTTTGGAGCTCCAGCCTCAAATGATTGCTCTTTGTTTATCCTGATGGAATAATGTTTATGAAAGTCCCTGGGAGCTCCAGGGAGTCAGTGCTGCCCCTGCCCAGCAGGGTCATGGAGCAGATCCTGCTGGAAACTGCAGGAGGGAAGAGCCACGGAATCATCTGCCTGGGCTTGTACAAGGCATCAGACCCTGTCCTGGGTGATCCCAGTCTCTGCAGAGTCATGGATTGGTGGAAGTCCCACTGGGTGGGTGAGGAGTTGTGCTCGACAGCTTTCCTGTGAAGGTGGGCAGGCCCTGGCACAGGGTGCCCAGGGAAGCTGTGGCTGCCCCTGGATCCCTGGCAGTGCCCAAGGCCAGGCTGGATGGGGCTCTGAGGGGTTGGAACTGGCACATCCCTCACCCCACCCCGTGGCTCTGTGGCAGGGAGGGAGCTGGTGTTGGCTGGGAAGCTGAGGGAGGCTTTGTGTGCAGGGGAGAACCAAAGGGGCTGAAGTAAAACTTAAAATACATCACTTTTCTGTACTGGAGGTCTCTTTTGAGGTGAGTTTATAGCAGCCCCCAGCTCTGAGAGCTGAGTCAGGGCTGCAGAACAAACATTTCACTAAATTCTAATGATTTACTATAAGCTGCATGCCACGCTTTGGGGAGAATCTTTAAAATATAATTTTGCCATTCTTTTCCCCTTTGGGCAAACAATTTTTCTTCAGCTTTCCCAGTATATGTATAATTAATAACTTTGTTTACTGACAATGTCAACACTAACGTAGCTCTGATTTATAGTGTTTATCTTTTGCCTGTTTCCTGTAGCACATCCTGAGATGCCACACAAAGAATAAACTGTGTTTTAAGAAGGTGCTTCCAGTGGGAAGATAATAGAGAAAAATAAGAGTTCGTGACCACCCTCCTGTTACGTTCTCTTGGCTACAGAAAAAAGCATAAGACTCAAATCATTGTGCTTCAAATAATTAGCTGAAACTTTGCCTTGCTCTGTGGGAATTTGCATGGAGTGGGAAGGGAGAAGAACCACGGGAGGCTTTGTGGGGCTGGAAAGGAGGTTCAGTTCCATAAGCTCAGGTTTCTGGGGCTGGAGCAGCTGTGGCCTCTGTCCTTGGCACCGACTGTGCTTGTGCTCCCAGTCACACACTTAATCTGCACGGTGCATGCTTCTTGCTCTGCTAATTTGCTTAAACGATCATTAGTGTGATTAACCATGAGAGGAGTGATTTCAGAGCTGCTGAGCTCCCTGCTGCTGCCTCAGATTGCAGCTGCAGTGGTCCAGGCACACGTGGAGGGTTGTGAGCAGGAGAAGTGAGGGGTTCCACAGTGAACTCGGGTGGGATCTTACTGGGTGTCAGTGAGTGCAGGGGCACAAGGAATAAAGCTTTTGTGGAGCCTCAGAGGGTTTCCAGGGACTGCTGGTGCTGTTATCAGAGCTCTGCCCCATCATATCAACCACAGCAATGTTAAATCAGGGCTTTGAGTGCTTGGGTAAAGGACTGTGTTCAGATGTTGGGCTGCTTCTCTTGGAAAACTCGAACTTGGCTTCCTCAGTTTCACATGGGATTGTAATTGTTGATTGTTGTTTTCCAAGGAAAAGAGAAAATTCTTTGAAGTGCAGGAAAATGTTATGGATTAAAGGAAGTATTTGAATTCTGGGTGTGGCACTTGGGGCCGTGGTTTAGTGATGGATCTGGCACTGCTGGGTTAGTGGGACTCAATGATCCTGGAGGTCCTTTCCAACCTAAAGGATTCTTTGGTTTGCCTGGAAAGGCTCAAATGGGTAAAACTTCATTTGGAAGAGAATCTTTCCCTTGTAGGGACCCATTGTTGTACCACCTTGCCAAAAATACTGTTGCAAGGTAGTCTTTCAGAATTACTGACCAGTGTTTTTCTAGAGAGGCTTTAGTGCTTTGCCTCTGTTACAGTGGTCACTGGTAATTTATTAATTTGAAATCCAAGTACTGGAGACTCACAGACCCTCCTAATCTATTAACTGTTACTAATTTGTACTTTAAGTGTGTGAAGGCTCTGCAGTCTGTGTTCTCTTTGAGAGAAAAATTCTTCTCTAGAGTATTACAGACTTTAAATATTAAAAACTTCCTTGGATTTGAGGTGTGTACCTGATCTATAATACCTATCTCAATTTCTTTACCTTAAGGAACCCAAATTACTGGATTTTGTTTAAGAAAAAAGAGTGTTACTGGAGTCTGTGCTTGCCTGAATTCCCATTCTGAATTCCTGCTGCTGTCACTGGCAGCAGTGCCTCATGTGCTGGGCCAGGTTTCAACAAAGGCAAATTTCTACCTGTGCAGTGTGGGAAGAAACAGCCCCAGATTCCACCTTCAGTAATTCTGGAAAGCTGAAAGATTAATTAGAAGATTTTTATGCAATTAATGGCACAGTTAACAAAGATTGCCTCAAGTTTATTTTGTATCTTCCTGCACTTCAGTGATTAGAATCCATTTAAAGATAAAAAGCTGTAAAAGGGAAATGAGACTGTTCTGGTCGAGCGCCCCAAGAGCTCAGCTGCTGTTGGATGGTGACACCTGGGCAGGGCGTGGCAGCCCCTGGGCAGGGCGTGGCAGCCCCTGGGCAGGGCGTGGCAGCCCCTGGGCAGGGCGTGGCAGCCCCTGGGCAGGGCGTGGCAGCTCCTGGGCAGGGCGTGGCAGCTCCTGGGCAGGGTGTGGCAGGTCCTGGGCAGGGTGTGGCAGCCCCTGGGCAGGGCGTGGCAGCCCCTGGGCAGGGCGTGGCAGCCCCTGGGCAGGGCGTGGCAGCCCCTGGGCAGGGTGTGGCAGGTCCTGGGCAGGGTGTGGCGGCCCCTGGGCAGGGTGTGGCAGGTCCTGGGCAGGGCGTGGCAGCCCCTGGGCAGGGCGTGGCAGCTCCTGGGCAGGGCGTGGCAGGTCCTGGGCAGGGTGTGGCGGCCCCTGGGCAGGGTGTGGCGGCTCCTGGGCAGGGTGTGGCAGCTCCTGGCCCGTGGTGGCTCTGGCCCAGGGAATGTGCAGGATGCCATGCTCTGCTCTCCAGAGGCAGATGGCTGAGGGCACTTCAGTAAATGCTGGTTATTTCCCCTGAGTGAGGTCTCCATCTCCAGGCAGCTTGGGGTTTCCTCAGTGCTTTCTCCATTATTTATCAATCCCCCATAGATTTCTTTTCTGTTATTCCATTTTCCTCTCCCACCCCCCCATGTAAACATCCTGTATCCCCCTCATCCCATGGCTCTGAGAAGAACAGCACCTTTTTTTCTTTCTTTTTTTGCCAATCTGTTAAATTTATTTGTTTTTTCTTTTCCCAGCTCTCATGGGAAAGGCTGAGCCTGTCTGCCCTTGTTCCCCCACTATGCCAGGCATGTTTTTCTAGGCCCTTATTGAGTCCTTTGAGTAGTTTCTTTTCAGGCTGCAGAGTCTTGTTTGCTTGTTCCTTACATGGAAGCTATTATTGAAGTGGGTTGTAATTAAGGTTATTTTTGGGATTTGTAAATTAGAAGGGACTTTGATGTGAAGATGGGCCTTCATTCACTGAGCTGGAAGGGAATTGGAATTGATGTGCAAAGTCAGCCTGCAGAATTTGTGTCATTGCAAGACAAAAACATGGAAAAGCAGTACCTCTCTATGTTTTCTTTTGAATTTGGTCAGAAAAAAGGTATTTTTCGTAGTGGCAGAATGTGCCTGGATCCTGCAGCAGCCATTGGTGAACATGAGAGGGGCTTAGTTGATCCCATAAATTATTTTTACTGCTCCCAGCTCTAGTTTGTCTTTTCCCCAGGTGATCTGAGGCAATCTGTATTCAGTGAACAAACAGCTTAATATTTGAAATGATCTTAAAATGTGTGTCCTTCCTGGCCTGTGGAGCTCCTCAGTCTGCAGCACACAAATAAACCCCTCCATGTGAGGGCTGCACTGGGAAATATTCAAAGATACAGCATGTCAAGGCTTACTGTCTTTAATTTGTCACATCCTCTTTCCCCTTCTTATGGGATGGAATTAGGAAATTCTTAAATACATGTTCTCCTGCTGTTCCTCCCCAGGATCTCAGTGCCTTGTGCACTGCACAAACTTCACAGTGCTACTTTTTTTGAGAAAATATTCAATATTTGATATTTTTCCTTATTCAGGGGGTAGTCCCATCATTTATTTATAATGCTCGGTTCAAATCCATATTTATTCCTGTTTTGGTATTCAGCTCCATGGCACCTGAATCATTCATAACCACTAATGAATGTATCTTTGCACTCTGCTGAAATGAAGTGGCATTGAATCCATTTAAAAAATTGTCTGGGATACAGAAAAATTAAGAGGAAATGTATCCAGCTGTTTTAGTGCCCAGCGTGACAGTTCAGTGCCCAATGTAGGGACACTTCAGCATTGATTTTTCAGAGTATGCATCTCATAATCTGTCCCTTCAGGGCTGTGACTGCCCTGGAGAAGGGGCTGATGGGCCAGAGTCACCTCTCAGAAATGGCATTTGCTCCATAAACACCCACCCAGTCCCACCAGGGAGGCAGAGCCAGGGAAGGCACCTGGGATTCCAGGGCTCTGTCAGATCCAGGACCATTCATTCCTTCTTCTTGGTGCCTTTGCCAGCCTCCAGTCCCTCTTCACTCTCCCTGTCATCTCTGACAGCATTAATATCATTTAAAAATTGTTATTTTTTTAATCCTCATATATTTGAACAATTATAAACCTAGGATTTAAGTTTCTGAAAGACTCAAGGAAGAAAGTACCAGTGGAAAATGTGCCATATTCCCAATTTGTCCAGCTGCAAAACACTTCTTACCAAGGTATTTGGGTGTCATTCCCTGCAGAGGGAGGACTCGGCCCTACAGCCACCACACACATCCCAAATAAACATCCCTAAATCCTGAAGTAACACTTCACTGCTCCCAGTGATTGCAGCAGTGCTGCAGAGCCTTCCACTAAATGGTCCCAGGGCAGATGGAGGATCCCTGGTGGAAGTTTGGTTTGGAAGGGGCAGGAGGGAGCTGAGCAGACACAGAGGCACTGTGGTGGGAACTGGGACTGAGGGGTTTGCCTGGAAATGGCTGGAAATGGGGAACAAGGCCCCAAAGGCTCTGGGCCCTGTGGTGCTCAGGGCTGTCTGCAGCCTCCTCTCCAGCTCGGCTTTGTGCAGAAAATGAGGGCTCAGGAATTCAATAAAAATTTCATTGCCTTTGGCGCTGCTGTAAGAAGTTTAAATTTTGATGAGCGTTCTTGTTATTCAGATGTTTCCATGGTACTTGGAGTAGATTCAGGGTCAAACAGGCGAGATTTCTCCTAGAAGGGCTGGGGAAGGAGAGCTTAGTAAAACAGAGAAATAATGAATGTAACAGTTTTACATTATTGATGCCTAGATTAAGGTTTTTACTTCTAAAAATCACCCGAGAAGTTGCTTGGAAGGCTCACTTTGAATGATAATCAGGAAAATGCTGTGATAAGCATTGAGTGAGCTCTGCTTTAGTTTATTACAATTGATAAGCTTTTCTGTATGATCTGGTTGTCTCATTTCCATTTAGAAATCTCTTTTGTCATCTCTTTGTCCGAGATCCTCCTCGATTGGGGACCCCAGAGCAGCAGGTTGAGCCCAGCCTGTGCCTCCCCAGGTTTTCAGAGATGTCCTCACCCAGAGGGTGGGCTCAGTCTGAACGAGAAGGAAATAAACCTTTGGTGTCCTTGGTCATGGAGGGCTTTTACTGGGAGCACTGGAGGGGAGGTGGCAAATGCAGGAGGTATCGAGGCCAAAACTCTCCCACAGAAGGAAACAGGAATGTGTCAATTTGTACCTCTTCAGCCCACAGGTGGTTGGAGTTTTCACTTGTGTGTTCCCCTGTTGTGGGCAAAACATCAGAGTTCAGCTTAGTGCAGGACAGGACTCACTGCTGGGGTACTCTTGAGACACCCTCACCCAACAGCTGGATTGGAAGGGACCTCTGGGCACTGTGCAGTCCATCTGGGGTCATCCAGAGGGGTGTGGGATGTCTCCAGACAGGGAGACTCCATGCCCTCCTGGGCAGCTGTTCCAGGGCTCTGCCACCCCCATGGAAAGCAGCTCCTCCTCACGGTGAGGTGGCACCTGGGATTCAGGTTTTATGCCCATTGCTTCTTGTGCTGTTGCTGAATACCACTGGAAAGTGTTATGGAAGCAGCTTTTCATTGATCCTGGCCAAAGTTTGGTGTTTCATCCCTGCAGGGAATGGCTGAGGAAGCCCTGGCACATCTTCCCCCCAGCTCAGACCGGGTGGGGGTTCCATCCTCCCCCCCTGATCCCTGGGGATGCCGTGGGTGGAGCAGCCACCGCCCAGTGCCCGTCATCCCGAGACACACAGGGGTTCCTCTGCCATTCCTCCCCCTGCTCCTGTGCCTCTGTGGGGCCCAGCTGTGCTCATCCCCCAGGAACAGCCCTGCCTTGGCACCACGGGCAGAGGGGGTGGTCTGTGGGTGCTGGTATGGGCACAGAGGTGCCCAGCTTCCCTGCTGGAGCCGTCGTGTCACTGAGGGCCCATCCCTGCCCGTCACCCTCTGCCCAAACATCAGCGCTCCCACCCCCACGCTGGAGGTAATGCCTTGTAGCCATGGCAAACAGGGAGAATCCAGGCCCAACACCCAAATTTGTCAGGGTATGAGGGCTGTAAACTGATGGCCATTCCAGGGTGGTGACATCCATCAGCAGCATTTAGTCTTGTAAAAGGGCATCTGTGTAATAGAAGTTAACGAAAAATAAAATAGTTTGAGGAAGTTTACTAAAAACACAAAGCAATGGCACAGCCAAAGAGGTTAAATAAATACTGGGCATGTGGTGTTTGGGCACAGTGAGTGCCCAGCACCAGTGAGAAGTTACTCTGGAAAGAGAAAAACTCATCTCCAAACCTCCCCAGAGATCTCCAAGGACAAGGAAAGGAATTATTATTCTCCTGTTTATTTGCAGGGAAATTAATACAAAGCTTTCAGTCATTTGCTAATAGCACACAAATCTTGTGATAGTTTTTTCTGAGCCTGTCAGAGCTGGGACATCTGCCAGGGACAGCACAGGGTCAGCACATGATGGAGTGTGAGGAGAAAGGGGTGAGAAGATGGCCTGAAGCACAAAAGTGAGTTCCTGCTGTCTGCATTCTCTGCAAAATTGGAGACTTTTGTCTTAAATTGTATTTTATCTTTTCAAATAGAGGGAGCTGGAGGGAGGCTGTACCTGAACTTGCAGTATTGGTAAAATCTATGTCACAGCAAACCCCTGAAGTGAACAGTGAGGAATCATTGGGACCAGATGGTCTTCACTCCACATTTCTCGAGGAGCTGAAGTGTGAAATCCTGAATTCCCAAGTGTGCTGTGTAACCTAGCACCTAAATCAGCAGACTGAAAAAAATCAGACTAGGGAGATTTGGTCAGTGTGACATGAGAGTTTTAGAAGCCTTTTGGGGGACATCTGGGGAATTGTGGGTGAGTTAATCTGATGTCTGAGCCCATTAAAATGACAACAATTAAAATAAAATACAGTGTTGTTAGATGTTAGAATCCATCCCTGTGTATTTTGTGTGGACAAAGCCACCCTTTGCTATGGAGGACCTTTTGCAGGATGCTGTTGCTGTTCCTGCCCCAGAACCCTTCTGACAGTGTCGCTCACCAAGAGCCTCGAACACCAACACTGGGAGTCAGAGCAAGTTCCCTCCTGCAGGAGAAAGGGAATGAATTCATGGTTTAAGAGGAAATTAGAGTGGGAATAAGGTGTTGCTTTTATCAGCAGAGCTGAGTCTGCCCTTCTCGGTGTGGAAAAGGGGATCTGGGGTGTCCTGAGTTCCTTGGGGTTGTGGAAACAAATGGTGCTGGTGAAGAACCGTGGGAGGACCTTGTGGTGTGAGGAGCATCCAGGTAATGAAATGACAGCAGAGTTCAGTGCCCTGCATGGGGATCCCACAGGGAAAAGCAGCTCTGCCAGTTTCTGTAGTGTAGCTGTGGTCTCTGACCTGGGGCTTGGCATGGCCCTGACACACTGAAGGTGGAAGATGTAGGTCTTTGGAAAGTGCAAGATCTTAAAAACCAAATGAAATGGTAGGAATTGTTAGGAAAGGAAGAGGGGTCTGAGCAGAAACATCCTTGTGGGACTGTGTAAAGCTCTGCTGGTCCTGGGTGTCAGCTGGTGCGAGTTCTTGTCCCTCCTCTCTTAAACATGGCACAGCTCTTGGAGGTAGTAAAGCCAGAGTGGGTGTAGGGTGTAACAGGGACCATGGAGTGGGTGTGGGGTGTAACAAGGACCATGGCGTGGGTGTGGGGTGTAACAGGGACCGTGGAATGGGTGTAGGATGTAACAGGGACCATGGAATGGGTGTAGGGTGTAACAGGGACCATGGAGTGGGTGTAGGGTGTAACAGGGACCATGGAATGGGTGTAGGGTGTAACAGGGACCGTGGAGTGGGTGTAGGGTGTAACAGGGACCATGGAATTGGTATAGGATATAACAGGGACCATGGAGTGGGTGTAGGGTGTAACAGGGACCATGGAGTGGGTGTAGGGTGTAACAGGGACCGTGGAGTGGGTGTAGGGTGTAATAAAGACCATGGAATGGGTGTAGGGTGTAACAGGGACCATGGAATGGGTGTAGGGTGTAACAAGGATCATGGAATGAGTGTAGGGTGTAACAAGGACCATGGAGTGGTCTGAGTTGGAAGGGACCTTAAAGCTCATCCAGTGGCACCCCCTGCCCTGGGCAGGGACACCTTCCACTGTGCCAGGCTGCTCAGGGCTATGTGCAAACCAGTTCTGTAAATCATGAGTGCTTTGTGGGGAGAAGGATGGAAAGGAGTGCTCGTTTCTCTTCTTTGGCCAGACCCAAGAGACATCCCATGGCTGACTGACTCCAAAACACACAGAAGTTGATAAATTTTCTCCACAAGTGTCTCATGGAGCTCATCCCTGTGAGCTTTAGGGCCTCTGAAGGCTCACCTGGGGCCAGAAGGCAGCTTTTTAAGGGCAAAATCTAACCAGGAACAGAAAGCACAAAGGTATCTCCTGTTTCTCAGGAAATCCCTCAGCCAGGGATTGCTCAAAGCTGGGGGAATATCTGGAGATATTTTGCTTTTCTGCCTCTCTTTGGTTCCCTCCCAGACCCCTGGCCTTGGCTGCCGAGTGGCACCGTGCCCCTTCCTGCATCAGTGTCCCTGGATGTGTCCTGCTCCCAAGGAGCCACTTTGGGTGAATTTGGGGGCTGAGGCAGGGTGGGCACCACACCTGCAGCAGGTGCCCGTTGGCTCCATGGCTGAGCAGGGCAGTCAGGAGGGGCAGTGCTCACCCTGGTTTGTGCACACGGGGGTAGGGGGAGCAGGGGATGCTGGAGCCTTGCCAGAGGTTTCCTGCTGGTGTGTAACTGGTGCTTGAACAGGGCTGCAGCTGCTGAGGTGAGGGAAAAACCCCAGAGAAAATGGTGCTCACGTGCAGGATGCTCCAGGAGCTCTGTGTGTGTACCCAGAGAGCTTCCCAGTCCATTGCAGTGGTGGAGCTGTGTCCGTGGGCTCTGCCTGTGCCAGGCTGGAGGGAGCCCACAGCTTTTCACAGGAGCCCAGTGGGCACGGGCACCCTGAGAGATCCTTCATGGCTGTGTCCAGGCACCGCTGGATTTTACTGCAGCTCGTGCTGGGAAGGAAAACCCATTTCCATCCAACATGCACGAGTGAGCAATCAATTGTTTGGGGTGCTATCCTCGGGTAGCACAGGCATGGAGATGCTAATCCTGTGCCATTCTTCCTGCCCAGGAATGATGCATAAATACAGATATATACACACTAATTTCCTTTCTGCAGCACTGAGCATTTCTGTGTTAAGCTGCTATTTGAGGTGTCCAGTTCCATGGCTGCATAATCCTGCCTTTGCTCACATAACCGATTCCAGCTCTTCCATTTTTCTTTTGGAGCCAATTTTCTGAGTCATTGATCATTTTCATTGCTTTCTTGTAAATCAGAGTTCATGTTTTCCTTCAAATGTGGGGCTCCAGTATCACAGTCAGCTGAGGTGTTGGGTGGAGGGGAGGGGATGGGAGGGAACTGCTGCCAGAATCCACATGGGCAGTTCTTCCCTCCCAGTGTGGTACTGGGACTCATGTCCAGTTCGTGAGAAAATCCTTGTTTCTCAGGCCTTTTTCTGTGAACTTTAGTGCTATTACTTGCTATTCCATAAATCTACAATTTATTATTTCTCCCTTAAAAAAACCCTACATATGTTGAATTACAGCATGAGTTTTTTACTCTAATTGATTAATATAATTTTGCTTCATTTTTGGTCAATGCTGTTCATGCTTACCTGGTTTCTTGGTCATTGTCCTAGTATTGAATATTGGGTTTTAGTTTCTGCCTCTGGAATGTTTATTTGGGGGCTGGCCTCTGAAGCGTGGCTCATATTCAGCAAATTCTGAATGAAGGGTTTTACTGTAAATGTGAAATCGTTGTTTTAATTCAGCCCTGCCCTTCTGCCACCACTGGAACCAGCTCTCCGTGGAGCTGGGGTTTGGTGTTTGCCAAGGAAGCTGTAAAGCTCCAAACAGTCCAAAGGAGCAAAGCAGGGGACACCAAATGTTCACTTGGGGCTGTTCCAGCTGCTGAGCAGATGTTGATGAGGTCACTGGAGAAGGCAGGGCAGGCCCCCTCTCTGTGCTTTGGCTGTTGAAGAAGTAGCAGAGGTCCCCACCAGTCAGGATGCCCCAGGCACCACTTCTGGGGACACTGGCTTTAATTTTCTAGACAGAGATAAAAAATAGCCATTTACTGAATTAGAGAATGTCACTGCCACCGGAACTGTTCATAAACTACAACTCTGGTTTTGCTGCAAAAAAATTTGCTGTAGTAGTTTACATTTTTATAACCTTTTTGTGTCTTGGTATGCTGGGTTTTGTGCGTTAATTTGACACTTCTCTGTGTTTCTCTAGAGTTACCCTTTTTGTCAGCTTGTGTTTGCTTTGCAAATTTTGTAGCTGCATATTAAGAGTGTTTTAAGGACATCACAGCCGTGCTCAGGGGTTGGGAAGAATTTGTCTTGCCTACAACTTAGTTTTGGGGTTTAAATCTCTTTTTTTCCAAGTATTATCCATATACTTTTGCTGCTTTTTAAGGCAGAATGTTATGACTCCCCATTTTCATGTAAAGTGTAAATTCCCTCTTTTTTCAGGATCCATTTGAGGAAACCCAACTGATTTGTACAACTGACTCATGGAATGAAAAGATAATAATGAAGAGTTCTGCTGTCAAGCATCAGTTCAAGCACTTTATCTGTGTGCTGGGGGAAGGGGATGGATTAAGAGGGTGATGGTCCTCTTGCAGTTTGGTCCTTCTTAGAAACAAAATTGCGGTTGTGAAAATTGCATTTAACTTCATAATGATTCTAATAGGATTTGGAGCATATCCTAATGGAATAGGTTGTTATCCCTGGAGGAGGAAATAAAATCCCTGTGGACCATTTCAGGCTGATATGAAATGGGCTTTGTGGTAAAATGTCCATTTTAAACACTGCTGGTAATCCAGGTTTGTGACTGAAATACGAGCTGGGGATTGTGCCCCCAGCATCCTGGGAAGTGGGTTATAAATGGAACTGCCTGGAAATGCTGGAGTCAGGATTATCTGAGATACTCTGAAAATGTGGCTGCTCTGCTTGGTTTGTAGCTGTGCTCTTTGGGCTGTGGGGAAGCTTCTGGAGTGAGCAGACGCTTGTGTAAGGGATGGCTGGAGATACCCTCCCTGCCCACTTGGCCATGGCCAAAAGGGGGGGAGGAAGGGCAGGAGGAGGGATGAGGAGCAGTGCAGTGATTTCATGACTTTGGAAAACACACTCCTATTTTCTGGGGGTTGAGGGCACTTGGAGGTGGCTGAGGAAGCAGAAATGGTACCTCAGTGCTGTGCTGGACATTTCCAATTTGGAAATTTAGCCCTTTGACTGCCTTAGGCTGTTACTGAAGTTCCAGTGCTGCTTCAGGAATAGTCCTGGAAGTGTTCCTGTCCCTGGAGGTGCCCCAGGCCAGACTGGGCACTGGGGCTTGGAGCACCCTGTCCAGTGCAAGGTGTCCCTGCCCATGGCAGGGGTGGCACTGGATGGGCTGTGAGATCCCTTCCAACCCAAACCAGTCGTGGATTTGGTGACTTGAGAGTGTTTGGAGCCACTGATTGGTCCTGTTCATTTTGGGTTTGTTGGATGGTGGGCTTGGACCAGCAGCTGATTTATTAATGCTTTTTAGGAAGAGAATGAGTCCTTTAAAATTACCTTTGCAACCTTTGTGTCCAAAGGAGACCATTCCCATGCTCTTCCTGTACTGCAGAGCTGCAGACCTGCAATTCATTTCCTCCTTCTGATCACCTGTACATGGGCAGTGGGATCCATGCCCAGCATCCACCCTATTTCCACATCACCTTGGGTGCAATTCCTGCTGCATGTGTGGAGTTCCTCAGCTCTTCCCATCCTTTTAGAGCTATTGGCTTTAAAAAGCATCTTATTTTTCAAATATTTCACCTTTGTTGGGATGTAGCTTAGAAGTTTGAATCACCTGCTGATGTAGGTTGGATTGCTTTTTTTTTTTTAATCTTTTGATCACTGTTGTGATCAAAATATTTTCTTCAATCTCCCCAAGGGTGGCAGGGCTCCCTGGGGGGTGTGAAATTCTGTTGGAGCATTTTGCCTTTTCAGGAGTTGTTCTGTGCTGACATGAAGAGGGGGCCGAGCTGCCAAGTCGTCTTTGAAGTTTAATTGTGTGTTTGGGAACAGAGCACATGATCTTCCCTTACAAATCTGGTTTTCTGTGGTAATTGGCTCGTTTGCTCGCTGGTTATCAGTTGAACTTGTCTACCACAAACATCTGGACTTGCATTGTGTCACTGCTAAACACTGACATAGTTAAACCAGAAGAGTGTGTTTGGAGAGCATTTATTAATTCATTAACTGGGAAGTAATTGATAAAGTGAGCACTCCTCATGTTATTATCCCTTTGTGAGCAGCCTGGCATCTGCTCCATGAGCCAGAAAAGCAAAGTCACTTTGAAAAAATAACATGTTCAAATTCTTAAACTCCTAAATCAAAACTAATTGAGAGCAGGTAGGAGAATATCTACTTCAACTTCCATTTTTGTGTCAAAAAAATCCTGACTCCTATGATTCAAATCCTCTTTCTGGATGATGTCCCAAATTGGAGCAATATCAGTTGCCAAAGATATTTGAGTTCTTTCCAAATGTCTTTATTACAAGTTAAACATTAGTGGAGAGCCCAGAATCAGAACTTTCCTGTGGTACAGTTTGGGGATTCAGGGAGGCCCTGGCACAGGGTGCCCAGAGCAGCTGTGGCTGCCCCTGGATCCCTGGAGGTGCCCAAGGCCAGGTTGGATGGGGCTTGGAGCACCCTGGGACAGTGGGAGGTGTCCCTGCCATGGCAGGGGTGGGATGAGATGATCTTCAAGGACCCATCCAGCCCAGCCCAGGCTGGGATCCCACGAGGAGTTTTTACCTACATTTTTGTGCTTTGGTCGGTGAGCACTACTGGCCTGTGTCTCTTTGGGTTCCTCTGACAAGATTAACACCTGCCTAAGGAATTAAAACTCACCTGTAATGAATATCCTGGAGATGGAAGCATTGTCCATTCATGGAAAAACAACTTTTCCAGGTCTTGCATTCCCCTCTTTCGGCTCGGCAGGCACTGCAGGAATCGATCGGTGCGTGTGAGGACAGCTGCAGACAGGGAGGGAAGGGAAATGAGAACATAAACTATTGATCAGGCAGGCTGAACAAAATGAGTCATTAGTTAAAAAGGGCTAATGATGAGCAGGCAATGATTGTCCCAGGCTGGCAGGGGATGATGCATGTGGGAAGGGCAGAGGCAGAGCGATGGATTGGGTGAGGGATTGGCTGCGGTGCTGCCGTGCTGGTTGTGCCATTTTTCAAGGCACTGCTGAGACACAGCTGAAATTGCATGGAAATGATGGAAACTCTGTGGGCTCTGGAGATGGATTCAGGCTGGAGCACATCCAGGGGGTTGTGAGGAATTGTCACAGCAGAGCAAAGCAAACACGACTTGTTGAGCTGCCCAAAATAAGGCTGGGATAGGGAAGGGAGGGAGCAGTAGCACAGCTTGTAATAAATAACAGTGCTGAGGATAAATACCAGGGAGGAATAAAAATCATTTTCATAGAGAATAAATTACAGCAATTTGGTAGCAAATAAATTCAGAAGATAGTTTTCAAATGTCAGAGTTGTGTCTGGTGGTAGCAGCCATCAGAGAGTAAGCACAGAAATATCTCAGCCTTTTTAAGGTGGAATTTATGGTGTGTTTGGCATGAAATTTTGGGGAAGTTGGTTGTCTGAATTCACAGCTGGGCTCAAAAGCCCCAGCCAGGTTTTTGCTCCTATGTGAGAGCTGGAGCAGTGAATGCACAGCTTTGTGTAGGTTTGCACATTTACCTGAGAGTTAAACCACCTTCTTACTGTGAAGTATTTCTATTTATTAATGTTCTCTTTAGTCATTTATAATCCAAAACATGAGGGGGTTGGGGAGGGGGGTCTGCTCACCTCCAGCTGTTTTTAAAAGTATTAAATCCACCTCCAAACCTTTGGGACCATTTCAGAGGAAGGAGTAAAACATGACCTAGGATTCTTTATCCATAGCACCAAACAAACCCTGTCGAGAGGCCAAGTGTGTAAACTGTTTGTCTAAACCCCGTGGCCCTTCCATATTGACTTTCTTTGCTAAAGATTAAAGGGCAAAAGGCTGCTTTGGGCTTTCCTGGAACTCCAGCAATCCAAGCTGCCAACACAAGTCAGAGAATTGCCCCGTGTCTGGGAGTGTAGTAAACACAAATAAGCAGCCTGGTGTTCTTTACAAAGAGGATACTCCAGGAGTAAGCACCTGCAAGGCTTGGTGCTGCTGAGGCAGATGAGTGCAGAGGCCCTGGATGCAGCTGGAGGCTTCGTGGAGGCTCCTGTAGGAGGAACTGTAACGTGTCTGTGCACCAGCCACTTTTTGGGCTGGTGTTCCCAAAAAGTCTGTATCTCTGAGTTTGTCACTTTAAATACATTTGATTGAAGTAGTCTGACTCTGAGGACCTAAGGACGTTTAAAAGGCAGCCAAGACCCAGAGTAGCACCTTTGGTGTATGTTGTAAGTGGAGAACTTCTGTTCTTCACAGAATTCATGTTCAGAGCTTCTGTTCTGCTGTGTTACGAGTACCCAGCTCCCCTGCCCTGTATCCATGGTGTCACTGTGGGACACAGGCGTGTGGCTGCTCGGGGACATCCTGTTCCCTTGGCTTCCACAGGCCAGAGAAGAAACTGCAGGGATCAGTGCAGCACTCTCTGTGTGGTAACCTCAGCTCCCTCACAGGAGCACGAGGAGGCCACGGTGCCTGGGGAAAGTTTCATCTCAGTTTTGTGTCCATTCATTTTTAAAAGTACTTTTTGATATAACTGTAGCTTTTGTTTTTATATTGACTCGAGCTCCCTGAGGTTTAACTTTGCACTTTATACACCTCATTTCTTCTTTCCGTTTCTTCTTTCATGAAGTCTCAAGAGGTCATTCCCAACTGGCTGGATCCCAGGATGGTTTGGGTTGGAGGGGACCTTAGAGATCGTGTCTGTGGGCAGGGACACCTTCCACTGTCCCAGTCTGCTCCAAGCCCCATCCAGCCTGGCCCAGATATAATTCTGAAAACTCCCAGCTTGTGTCGTGTCTGTCAAAGCTGAGCTGTGAGTTCTGACACCTTTGCTGCCACTCGTGCCCAAGGCCCCTGCCCATCTCTTGGTGTGGAGCTGGCTGGGTGTGGCTTGTCAGGTCTCTTTCTCTGGCTGTAACATCATCTCCTTGTCTTTCTTCTTTCACCCCGAAGTGCCCCCCACGTTCCTGAGGCGCCCTGCGAACATCTACGCCCACGAGTCCATGGACATCGTGTTTGAGTGTGAGGTGACCGGGAAGCCAACCCCGACCGTGAAGTGGGTCAAGAACGGGGACGTGGTGATCCCCAGTGACTACTTCAAAATCGTGGTAAGTGCCTTGGCCATCTTGCAGGTTTTTAGGCTGTTGGCCTGTCAGTTCTCCTGCACATAGTCATGGAATTGGGTTCTTTCATGGGACTTGCTTTCTACTTTTGTCCTGTTGATGTTTGGAACCTGCAAGAGAAATGGTTTCCTGAGTGCCTTTAATGTACATTGCTTATATTGTAGGAGCTGATATTTTCATAGCTTGGGCTTTCCAGGAGAGTCAGGCACACAGGGTGACAAAATGCTCTGTCAGAGTACGAGCTCACCACGACCTGGCTGTGAGTGCTGCAGCCTGTGCTCCCTAAAAATTCCAGTTTCAAGTTGGAGCTGCAGTGGAAATGGAACTGAGGTGTGGGTGGTGAGTTTGGCACATGGGTGCTTCTGCAGGAGATTTTAGATGCAGTGAAAGCATTATTGAGACACAGGTGAGAAATGAATGGCTGTGTAACTGGTGTACCTGGCTTGGGGGGCTGTGAGGTTCAGTCAGTGCCCAAAATACCACCAGAATGGCTGGGGAAGTGGTAGGATTTGCCAATGCTATGTGATGCTAGCAAATGACAGCCATTAGTGAGAGCTTCTGCTGCTTTTGATCCCCTAGAATGTAGGATTCAGTGCTAGGGAGGTGAAATCTGGGAACTCCAAACACACCTTCCCAGTTGCTGTCAGAAGTTTCTCCTGCTGCAGTAATTGTCGTGCTGACACCGTTGGTTTGGCAACTGCAGCCCATTTCTAAGTGTTGTTTTCTCCCTTTGCTCCTCAGAAAGAACATAACCTGCAAGTTTTGGGGCTGGTGAAGTCTGATGAAGGATTCTATCAGTGCATTGCAGAAAATGATGTTGGAAATGCACAGGCTGGAGCCCAGCTGATAATACTTGACCTTGGTAAGATAAACTGGGACAGCAGAGAGCCAAAAATAGGGAGGGACCATTCCAAGGGACCTTTCCCACACGGTGGGTTCTGTCAGTAACTCAGCTAGAGCAGGATGATTTTTTTTAAAATGATGAATGATCCAGTGTTGTTTTCTGTACACCTAGTAAGGAGAATTTAAGGAATTCTACAGGATTCACTCTGTATTTTGAATAACACTTGGTGCAGTAATAAACCATGGACAGAAATGCTGCATGCTGAGGTTTACAAGCAATAGCAGAATAGCCAAAAATGAGAACAGTCACTAAAATAAATCACAAACCTGGAAAAGAAGCCCTTATGGAGCACACAAATCCTGTATTTTATATCAGTCATTTCAGTGTCAGAAGCTTTTTTCTGCTATTACTGTAAAAAACAGTGACCTCTGTCATTCCTGCAGACAGCAGCTGCACATCTGGTGGGTTACAGCTGCAGTTTAGGGAAATGTTTGTCCCCATGCTCCAGTCAGTGGAACTCCTGCCAGTGCTCCCCATACACGGTGCTGCATTGCAGGACTGGGGTGGCAAAGCAGAACAACTGGTGTTATGATTGAAGACCCAAAACCAGAGGTACTGCAAATATCATCACTGAGACATCAGCTTGTTTTGCTCCTTCAGGTCACACGGTTCTGAAAAATAATTTCTAAGAGCCTGAGGAAGAAAACCACTACTCTGGAGGATGAGGGGAGACAAGTCAGACAAGAAAATACTAAAACTATACTGGGGAGGGACTTCGTGTTGTGTTTTTGGAAGAGAATTGTTTTAAATTCTAATTTCTTTCTTATTTGGATGGAGAGGATTTAGGAGAAACAGTCTTACCTATGGCTGGAGGTTTGGTGGAACTTCACACCTGTGGTTTGAAGAGGTGTGAATCTGGTTTGGTGTCCAGTATGCAGGGAGTAAACTTTGGAATGAGCCATAAAGAGAGATTTCCCGTTTATTTTCCAGCTGTTTTGTAGAGTAGCTGTGCACTTACCATTTCCTCTGAATTCCTGTTTGGATCTGGGTGTGTTTCACTGCTGGCTGAAGAGCCACAGGTACTCCCCACAATGATTTGGGGAATGCAGGGTGCCATTTCCTGGGGTCAGGAGCTTCAATGCCTCGGAGCAGTGTCAGGAATCTGCATCCAGCACTGCCCTGCTGTCATCAGATTGCCAGAAAAAGGATTAAAAGTGATTTAATTTCTGCTCCGTGCATTAATCACCTGAGTGGTTTGCAGCCCTTTCCAGGGGAAGCATTATTCCGAATTCTGGCTAATGAATGGCCTTGGCTCTGGGAGCCCTGCCCAAGCCTGTGCTTGCACCCAGTTCCCAGCAGTGGTTTCGGAAGGACTCTCACTGTGGTTATTGGAGTTCCTGTGGTCTCACTCCTCTTCCTTTCCCTCTGCTGCTGTTTGTCCAGTGGTTTCTCCTTCCTGCTCCGCTCCAGCACCTCCTCCTGCCCTCCTCAAGGACTTTGCTCACAATGTCCTTTCTCTTTTGCACGCTGCCAGAGGATTTGGGATGCAGTGGCGGAGTCTCCCTGTGGGTGTCAGACACACCCCGAGGCCCTGGAGCTCTGGGGCCGCTGAGATGCTGCTCTCCAGCAGTGGGACACCCCCTGGAACACCTCTGGGGGGACATGGAGCTGTGCTGTGCAGGGGGTGTGACAAGGGGTGCCAGGAGGAATGAGTGGGATCTGTGAAAACTCACAGTTCACAGGTGGAGGAAATACAGATATTTGGGTTTAAATCTCTCAATCCATGAGCAGGGGAGAAGGAAACTGTTCTGGGAAAGAGGGAGAAGGTATCACATGCAGTAGTGGCAGCTGGCTTGGTATGAAAATTCAACCCCCTAATTTGAGCAAAAACTATTCTGAACATTTCAATCATTAATTCAGAAGGGTTTTTTTAAAAATTATTTCATAGCTGCTGATGAGAAATGCCAACTTTGCCAATTTGAAAAGTAACTTCTGTGAGGAAAATGTTGATTAAGTGTTCATCAAAGTTCTTCCCAGTTAGCAGTGCTTCCCTTCCCGTGCTGTTCTGTTTTCTCCTTCCTGCTGGAATTGGCAAACATCTGGCTATTTACAAACCATTTCTCATTAGCCCTTTTGCTTATCAAATTGATCTTGGATGAACTAAATGCAAATGAGAAAGTGGAAGCCCTGGGGAGTTTCTCGGGGAGGCCACGTGAGTTCTCTCATCCAAGTGAAGCCCCACATCTGTGTTTTGTGCTCCTGGAGGGCTGTGTAAGTTTGAAATGCAGTGAGGGAAAAACATTTATCTGCTACAAAGGGAACCTGTCTGTGTTTGGACAGATTTCTGCCTTGGGAGAGCAGGAATTTGGAGATTCACCTCCTGCACACCGTGGGCACGGTGCACAGAAACCTGTCTGGAGTCTGTCTGTGGCTCTCATCTCCTGCAGTGAGCTTAATATAATCATTGATCAGACATAACCTCTTAGGCTGGGCTTTTTTTGTGTTTGGAGTGAGTTCTGGGTAGCTTTTAGTACATAGGAAAGTTATTTATGGAAAATGTTAAAGCAAAGAATCGACTGGCAGGAGTGAAAGGCTTCTTGAGTGGCTTTTCTTCTCAGCTGTGGTAATCCTGTTAATAAATCTAGAAAAGTTTGCACCTGGAAAGGGATTGGCCATACAGAGTCCACACCTCCTCCTTTCTCAGGGATACATGAAGGAATTGAGGCATTGAGAGGAGAGATTTTTAGGACAAGTGTTTGTAATTGAGAAGCTTGGAAGGATAGAAGAGGGAGGAAGATTTGGGTCAGTGGTCTGAGTTAAATCCTCTTTATCCCCTGTACTGAACACCAAGTGTGGAATTCTGCAAAGGATTAGAAAAGCCTCTCATGTGCTTTCCAGCCACTTTGGGGTTTGAAGCCGTGTCCCTGTTTCTCAGGCTCTGGCCCTGGACATTCAGTGCCTTTTGGAATTTCACTGGAGCTGTGGCTCTGCTGCCTGCTCTGCCTCTCAGGGAGAGTTTGGGAACTCCCTAGAAGAAGGAAGTTCCTCGATGACCTCATTGCCCTGCACCTGCATTTCTCAGCCTCGATGCTCCTCTCCTTGATGAAGGGATGAGCTGTGTCATGTCCTGCAGGTGCCCACACAGAGGACTCCTGCCTGTCTCAGAACCTCCTCTGTGCCTTGGGAATGCCTTTCTCAGCAACCTCAAATCTCTCCTCCCTCCTTTTTACACAAACCCAGCTTGCTTTACTTCCAATCCTCATTGCTCAACCCCTGAGTGTCCCAATTACAGAGCAGATACACTTAATTACAGCAGAGCCATTCCTTGTCATCACCTGTCCAGCATTTCCCTGTGTGCTGAGTGGGACCCTCGGGGTAACGGAGGCATTTGGGGTTTCTTGGTCCTGTAACCTGGCCTTGTCCAGGGAATGTGGCCCTCTCACGCTGCCATGTGGGCACTGGGGAAAGAACAGGTGGCACCACGTTGGAGGAGGGAGGCAGATGGTTCCCTGTCACCCTGTGGGAAAGGCATTGACGAGTGCTCAGGCACTGGGGAAAAACAGGAGCCGTGCCTGAACACTGGAAAGCTCAGCCCTGGACTGTAAACAAATATGCCACATTCTGGGAGAACAATTTCAATCCATCCTTTCAGATGCACTGGGTCACCTTCAGAACTGCTGGGGGGTGCTTGGTGGGGCTTTTGTACTTCACACCACAAAACTGGGTTTTTTCAGTATGTTGTCAATTGTTCAGGAGTGAGAGCTGGGAGTGAATGAGTTGGGTAGGGTGCTGTAGGAACCATGTCAGGATTGTTTGCAGTGGAACTATCCATTTCTTTAAACTGAGTTTTTTCATGACAAAAGGTCTCTGTCCAAGCAAAGGTATCCTGCATGTGCTTAAGTACTCCCAGCATGGGAAGCAAGGAGGAGGAATTAGAAATCTGTGTGTAGCTGTGAGGCTTTGGGATCGCAGAGACATCTGGGAATGGCTCCAAGGGATGGGTGCAGGTTCTTCAGGGGGCAGGGAAGCGGGGATCTGGGTCACACTTGAGGGCTGACTCCAATGTTTCATGGCTTTGGAGAGGGTGATGAGCCAGCCAGGAGCTCTGGCACAGGGAACAGTGGATGGAAGGGCAGCAGGGTCCTGTGTGTGTCTGCTGGAGACCAGGTCCTGCAGGGCAGGGAGGAGATGGAGCTTTTTAACCCAGCCCTGGCACTCATGTGGGGTTCGAGCCATGTGGGTGTGTTGGGATGGCAGCTCTGTGTGTGACAGACAGCACAGGGAATTTCTGGAGTATTGCAGTTTGTTGGCTGTGTCTGGCTGGCCAGTGGAGCTGAGAATTCCAGCCTTGAGCTTCCAGACAGGAGGCTTTGGCTTGTTTGGGATATTTTTGGTAGGTTTCCATGGGAGATTGTTAATGGACAAGAGGCAAACCATTTGATCCTGAAGGCCCAAAGCACAGGAGCATCCTCAAAGCACAGCAATGGTCTGCTCTGCAGGGCAGGGCTGAGTGTGTGGCCAGGAGGCCAGGAGGGATAAAGAAGGAGCTGCCAACTGGGCTCCAACACTGAGTGAAAGCACAAAGAATCCAGAATCAAAGGCAGAAAATTGCCTGGATGTGTATGGATGTAGGAAAGACAAGGCTCAGCTGGAGCTGGAACCTTTTCAGGGAAGGTTATGGAGGCCATGCTATGGGTACATGAGAGGGATGCTGATTGGGAAAATCCAGCACGGGTTTGCCAAGGGCAAACTGTGCCCAGCTGTTCCCGTGGCTTTCTGAGATGAAATGGTTGGGCCTGAGCTTGAGAAAAGTGGATTTTGTTTGCTTTGCCTTTGATGCTGTCCCCAGGGGTATCCCTGAAGCTAAACTGGGGAAATCCAGACTGGACGGCGGGATGTGTGGAGAGCTGTGGAACTTGGGAGCATGTGAGGTACTGGATATGCTGAGTTTGATAAACCCTGGACACCCTGCTACTGCTCAGGCAGGGATGGGGGCACAGGGCAGGTGGTGGTGGCAGAGAAAAGCTGCAAATGAGGGCATTTCTGGTCACAGAAAGCAGTTTCCCAGGGAGGGGAGCTGCAGTCCAGCAGGCTGCCCAGGGAGCTTTGGGAATCTCTGCTCTAGGAGATGCTCAAGGCACACCTGGACAAGGCCCTGAGCAGCCTGGCTGGAGGTGACTCTGCTCAAGGGGGGTTCAGGTGAGCTCCCAGCCCCCCAGAGCTGTTCCATGGTCCTCACACCCTGTGAGGCAGGGTGGGGATGGACCCTCTTGGTGCTGCTGCTCTGCACGGAATGGCCAAATCTGCCAATTCATGGGATGTGTTTCCTGCTGTTCTCTTTGGGAGAAGCACAACTGCCTGGTGTTGATGGCAGTCTGACATCACAAACCATGTTTGATTCAAGTCTGACATCACTGGATGATCTCAATTCCTCTGCTGAGTCCCATTCCATGGATCCTAATTCGGAGGGAGTCCTAAAGCCATCAATCATTGCCTTACACTGGTGCTTTCCTTGAGCCCCTGAGTTCTCTCCAGGCCTGTTGCTGCATAAACAATTCCAGTTCATGTTGGTACCTCTGCCAGGGTTTGGCCGTGAGCTGTGTCCAGTCTTGGAGCACTGAAAGGAGCTGGGTGGGCTGAGGGCTTCTCTGACCCCCAGAAAGGTGTGCAACATCAGGAATCCAAGTTTCCCAAAGCCAGCACGTTTCAGTTAAGATTGTGCTGAAAATCTGTCATTTCTGTCCTGCAGATGGTACTGGACTGTTGGAGGTCACATCAGGGTGACTTGGAGATTCCCATTCCTTACATAGAGGCCATTTCAGCTCCCCTGAACTGGCTGAAAAGATTCCCAGCTATAGCTGGATGTCAAATGCAATGTCAAAAGCCTTATTTCAGTCAGAGTAGATGAAATACTCAGTGTTTTCCATAAGTGTAAATTTCATTATGCTGTAGTGGGAGGCAAATAGAAGTTCTTGTTGACAATTTTTGGCTCCTGCTGAAAGAAATGTAAAAGTTGGCACTAACAGGCCAACTGTGCTCAGCTTTGAAAAGCTCAGTTACACATTTGAGTATTTGCCATGTGTAAGAAATCCCATAAATAGGGCCTTGCCTGGTTCAAGTCCCAAGGCAGACTCTTCTCATGTCACCTCAGGACCTATTTTGGATGATTTCACAGATATCAAATGTACCTTCTCAGGCTCTCTCACTCATAGAGGTGATGCTTTAGAGTACTTTTTAGTCACATATTGTGAATGAAAGCATCCTCTGTCCACAGAATTCTGTGGAGTTCTTGGAGACTACAGAAGTACTTGAAAAATCTGCAGGGTGTTGTGAATGAAATGCCAGAGCAAGATAAAAAGGGTTCTTTGAATAATAGAGGAGGACTCTGGGTGTTTCTCTGCCGAGTCCTGTGTGTCTTCTCTCAGACAGAAATGTTCTCATGTTCTTTCTGCCTTGTCCAGTTTTGCATGTCTTAATGAAGGGAAATGGGAAGAGGTCCCTGTGGTTTCCAGGAGTGGCTTTCAGGAGTCTCGGTGCCCACCAGGGAAGAAACGATTCGTAGATGAAAACTGAGCAGGGAGGCTGCAAAGCCTTGCAGACAAAAATTGACATTTTCTGTCAAGAAGAGAAAGTACTGAAAGGATTGAACTGTGGATTTTGGGGAGTGGGAGATTGTGGTGGACCTGGGGTGGGGCTGGGTGTTCAGGGTCCCTTCCAGCCCACAGCAGCCCGTGGTGCTGGGAGAGCAGGTCTGTGTGAGGGCACTGCCTCTGCTGGGCTGGAGACCTGGGGAGGTGGGGAGAGCCCTGCTCTGGTGGAGGGGGAAGATCCAAAAGTGGGAGAATGGAAAATCCAGCGGGGTGAGCATCACCAGAGCCAGGAGCAGCAGGGGAGCCTCCTCCCTGCTTTTGTCTGGTTTATATCCACACATCCCTGTGGGTTCCCACTCACCAGGATTAAGGTTTGTCCCCAGAAAGCTTTAAAGCAGCACATGTCAAACTCTGACCTGGGCATGGTGAACACCTAAGAGCTCCTGGCAGTGCTGGGGCTCCCCAGAGCCGGGAGCATTCCCAAAATCCCTGCCTCCACCCCGGCCCTCCGGCACCCCCCCGGCGTCAGATGGATGGTGCAGGAACAGCTTGGAAGCCTCATTTGGAGAGTTGTGCTTCAGGAACATAAACAGCATCTGAAATCACAAACTGACTTCAAACAGTCACAGCCAAAGCCAAGCTCAGGGAATGTTTTGTACTGGTTGTGTACACTCCAGTGCTAATTTTCTGTAAACACAGCAGTGTGTGCTCCTCTTTAGTGCTGAAAGAGTGGGGTTTTTGGGTTTAATTTTGATTTTAATTTACATTACTTAGCTATTATTCCTCAGGGAAAGGCAGCATTTGTGTTTCTCATGGCTGCATGTCTGTTCAAAATGGCCTGGGAGCTGTTTGAATTCAGTCAGTTCCATTTCTTGACTCAATTCCTGTTTAATAAATGATCTTTATTTATTCGCTCTTTATGGGCCCTGCTTATATATAGCCTTACTGAGAAGCAGAACTGATTAAACCACCCTGGATCCCAAACTTCTTGAACGTTTAACTTGATGAAACGGGAGCTAAGCAGTTCTCAGTAGCCTATTCATGTTTAAAGCTGGCACAGGCTTTGAATAAATTGCTCTAATTTAGATTAAATTAGGAATAGATTAATGTTTGCCAGCGTGCCGTGAATCGCAGGGAGGCAGAACAGCATTTATATTGTGCTTATTAGTTTCCATTTCTTGTTTTATGACTGTATTTACAGTTGGCTTGGCACAGCACTGGGAACCTCCTGATGGAATTCGTAGGGGTCGGGCGCCGTGACTGCGGTTCGGGCCCGCAGACAGGGCTGTGGGGATGCTGCTCGAGCAGCTGTGCTTGGGAGCACGGCCCTGGCACCTGGGGGTGTGGTTCTCACCAGGGACATTAATGGCTGAAAGGTACTTGAAGAAATTCCATGTCATGTTGGGAAAGGAGTGGTCCATAAGGAATGGTCAGTGGAGGCAGAGCGAGGGCCTGCAGGAGCAAAAAGCTTCAGTGTGTTATGAGAAATACCCAACACACATTAATACGTGTGTGCTGTCCCTCACCTGCATTGTTCTGTGTTTATTGTCCCACTGCAGAAGGGCAGAGAGGTAGGATGTGTGTGGAAGCCTCTGAGTCCATTTTATCTCATCTCCTCTGGCTAATCCTGAATTCCCAAGGGAGTTTCTCAGCCCCATAAAAGTCTCTTGGCCACCAGAAAGGCTGATTAATAACAGCAAATGCACCTCCCTCAACAGCACCGAAATGCACCCTTTGCAGTTATGTTTATCCTCCTCCTTTATATACTCCTGGCAGCCTGGCTGGCTGAGGTCATGTCAGGAGTGCTTTTTCCTGGGAACAAAGCGGAGCCGCTCCGGCCACGAGCCCAGCTCTGGCTGGGGGTGATGCCTCGTGGCTCCTCTGCCTGGCTCTGGCTCCTGTTACAGGGGCAAGAGCAGCCTCTGCATCACGAGGGCTGTTGTTTCCAGGGGCTTTGCTTTTTCCATCCCTGCAGGAGTGGAAGGGCAGGATTAGCTGCAGCTTGATATCCGTCACAACTGCCAAAGGCATTTCCTCTGCCTCTATTCCTCACATCCAGGCCTGTGAAGATTGACAGAAACACCCTTAATTTGTAATTGATCCCAGGCTCGTTTTGGAAAGGAAAATATCAGATTTTGTCAGTCTCGCACCAGTGGGGAGAACAAACGGGTGGGGTTGGTCTTAATTGGTTGCTTATATTTCAGAGTTGCTAAATTATACAGGAATAGCAGAGACAGCTGAATGCCATTTGGAGAGAAGGAGAGGATTGGTTTTCACTTGGGCTGAGTGGGGAGCAGGACTCAGGCTGATGAAGATCTGGAGCTGGCAGAAGCCCCTGGTACTTATTGATGGGATAACCTGCATGGGCTCGTGGGCTTTATTCCCTAAGGAAATGCCATAAAACCAACAAAGAAATGTAATTTATAATAATGTGTGTTCAGTATTGAAACCAGCTGTAAAATGTCACTGCTCTCCCTGGCATAGCAGAGCCCAGAGTGGGGGTTTCTTGTTCTCCTGGTTGTTTCCCTTCTCCTGTTGTCTCTCTTCTCCCCAAGAAGAAACTGATAATTGTGGATGCAGAGCCTTTAAAGGACAGATGGACTCTGTGTGGTTTTCTGGTGACACAGCAGCACTGGACGTGTTGAAGGAAAAGAAAGGAGGAGGAAGGTCACGCCTGGATCCAGGTCACAGCTGACTGGGGATGGATGTTCCACCTTGGCCCTTCTTAAGCACCAATTTGCATTTACAAATGGCTTTAAAAACTTGGGTTTTGGGCATTTTAACAGTGGTCAGTGACCACAGCGAATCCACATTTAAACATTGCATCTCTTGCTATAAACCCCATCAAGTACTTGGGGTTTACTGGGGAATAACCTCCAATTCTTGTGTGCTGGGAAGTGCACACCAAATTCCCAAGCCTCTGTGCTGGGAAAAGCAGTTGTATTCATAAAATACTCACAGGGTTCACTTTTTCTGTTAGAATTAGAAATATGAGGAAGTGAGTGAACATTACAGCTTTAAAAACAGAAAGCAAAAAAGTATTAATTAAGAGTTTGTAAGATTCCCGAATATCTTGGTACTCCTCTGGTTCCTATAGAAATGGGTGGGTGTGAGGTGGGCAGTGAGGAGCCTTTAGCTCCTCCTAAATGTGGCCTTTAGCAGAGGAATCCAGTGAAAATTAATAAAATATCCATTCCCATATCCAAAAGTGCTGCTCTGCAGGTGATTATAGGCTAAAGGAGGAAAGGGGGGCTTGAGGGGTATCTCCTCTCCCTTAAAAATGTTAATTGTGTAGATATCAACCTAAATGGAAGGAAAATAGTGTGGTAGTGTGTGTAAGAGATAAGTAGTTAAATAAGCCATTAAGAATTAGTTTCACTAAGTTTTTTAAAGAGCTTGGAGAAATAAGGACAATTTTGAGTGCAAGCAGCTTGTTCAGCCTCCTCTGCTGCAGCTGCAGTTTGGCAGAGTTGGTGCTGCCGAGTTGTTCCAGCAGCTCCCAGACAGAAGGAAAAGCTCTCCCCCTCCCAAGGCATTTCTTGGAGCAAAGCAGCCCTGGCAGCAGCGGGGTTTGTGTTTGGGGTCCCTTGGGGTCAGGTCAGCCCGTGACTGTGCTGTTCCTTTGGAAACACGTCCTGGAGTCCCGGCGGGGTTGGGGCTGGAGGGGCCTTGAATCCCATCCCACCCACTGGGACACCTCCCACCGTGCCAGGGGGCTCCAAGCCCCGTGCAGCCCGGCCCTGGGCACTGCCAGGGGTGTGCTGGTGCTGCTCTGCCAGCCCAGCAGTGACTCCTGACTGCCTGCAGGATTGCTGGGGGTTACTGCACACTCAGGGCTGCCAGCACTGCTGAGCCCTTCCTGCAGGAGTGCCAGCTGAGCATCCCTGAAGGTGCCACGAGGGAGGGGAGGGCTCTGCCAAGGGCACAGAGGAGTTGTTGGCAGGGCCCAGGGGAGCCTCCGAGCGATCCTGAGCTCCTCGAGGTGCCAGGGGCAGAGCTGAGCCCTGCACACAGGACATGGGGTTTTATTCTCACTGCTCCACCAAGGCTGTGCCTGAGCACAACTCGTTATTTGGGAATAAAGTCACAGCTCTGCTGCTGTTATTGAGGTCAGGTGGCAGCTCTTGCAGCCTCTGCTGCTCTCAGGAGATTTTTTTAATTCTTCAGAGGAGTTCAGCTGATGAGTGTTTACAGTAAGAGAAGACCCCTGGCCAGGGTTCTTTGGGGGCAGTTTCCCTGTCTTGGAATCTTTATGTGGGTTTTGTTTTGGGTTTTTGATTCTTTTTCTCAAGGAGGAGTTGTTACAAAAGTATTAATTTTTTTTAAAAAATTGAATAGTCACTATTGAATTTGAAGGTCATACCCATCATTTTGCAATAAGTGTTACAGTTTGAATTTCTTTCCAATGACAAAATGTGTTTCAAAGCAGTTTTAAACTCCTTGGGGACAGGTGAGGTGTGTTTGGCTTATTTCCCTTTTTTTAATAACCCGAGTCTCATGACCGAAATCCCTGCAGGGCTTTTTTCCTTTGCATCCTCCCCTGGAGCACTGGGATGTGGCTGGAACCAGGGGGTTCCTGCTCCATTTCCCTGGAGTGCGTCAGCACGGCCGTCACGCCTTTTTAGGGGCTGTTTTATGAGACAGGAAAAAATCAAATTGTTTCCTCTACACCAAAGCATTTCATGGTGAAATGGGAACGGGAGGAGGGCTCGTTATCAGGAGGGGTTTTATGACTTCCTTTAAAACACAAGCTCCCAGTCAGAATGTGTTTATCACTGTATTTATATATCCCAGTTGATTGAGCACCCAGCAGTGTCCGTTCACAATGCAAAACAGAACCAAATAAATGCCTAAAAATCAGAATTGCTGAGTGTCAGTTAAAACACTTACTTGTTCTGGATTTTTAGGGAGTTTTCTGCAATGCTGTGCATTGAGTGAAGAGTAAATAACAGCTCTTGCTCCCAGTGGTGATGTAAATTAATCTAAGGCAATTAAAAATTAAAAATAAGGCGTTTTGCCCGCTCTGGGCTAAA
>JACBWW010000089.1:1284482-1296877 GCA_020086605.1 Lanius collurio
GGGAATTGTGCCCTGTCCCGCAGGGCTGGAGCGAGGCACCGAGTACAGCTTCCGAGTGGCCGCCATGACCATCAACGGCACCGGCCCCGCCACCGACTGGGTGACAGCCGAGACCTTCGAGAGCGACCTGGACGGTGAGAGAGCCTGGCACTGGGGCAGCAGAACATGGCACTTCATTCATGGCACGTCACTGCCATCTCACTGCCTCCTGGAAAGGCAAACCTCTGTGTTTTCGCTTCTCCTCGAGGTGTACAGTGGGGTACACTTAGGATTAAGTGACATCAGTTTTTGTTTTAACTGAACATTGTTGCCAAGTCAATAAAGTGGCTTGAAATGAAACTCTCCTTCTACACTTCCTAGTGCTGGATGTTGGCACTGAGTGCTTTCTGCTAGGAAATATTCATTTCTAGTGACAGTGAGATGTCACAGTAGGAAAGAAATCATGGAAAGCGTTCTCACCCCCAGCCCTCTGCAGTCTTACCCCCGTGCTGGTGCCGTGCTTTCTTTGACCCACAGTAACTTACTTGGCACAGAAGAAAAGAGAGATGAATTATATATTTTCCCTAGTGGTGGACTAGTCTGTGCCATGTCTCCCACCAGAAGTTCTGCTGTGGGTATTAAATCATTCTCTTGAAATTGTGGGCATTAGAATAATTACATAAATCGTAATAATTAGAATAAGTATTAATTCTGATGATGGCACAAAGGTTCCTGAGCTTGTTGGAGCATTAAATGGGATATTCCAAAGCTCTCTGCATGTGCTGCAAAAGGTTCTGCTCAACAGAGGGTCTGTTCCACCAAGTCCTTGGATTGATGTGCTGTGTCAGAGCAGGCCCAGTGATCCTGGCAGCCAGAGCTGGAATAATGGAAATGTGTCAGCATTTGCTCTTTGCTGCTGGAGGATCCTTGGGCAGCTGGCTCAGGAAGCCTGGAAACCCTGCTCCTGTCTCTGCCTGGGCAAAGCTGATGGTCAGCTGAATGCTGGTCCTCCTGCTGCTCGTGCTCTGGTGTGAGCAGAGCAGTTCAGGGATGTGGGTACTGGAAATCCCTTGACCCGTGTGCCTGGCAGCCCCTGAGTGGAGGTGACACAGCCCTGGAGCTGCCAGGTCCCCAGAGCAGGGCAGAGCTCTGGAAACAACACCTCACAGGGCCATGGAAGTGTCCCTGAACTGGAGTTAACTACACTCTGCCAGAGGGCAGCACCAGGGTTACATTTAAATTTAAACAGGGCAGAAGGAGGAAGAGGAGAATAACCTTTTCCTTCTCTGTTGGTTTTGTCATTTAAATTTTTTCACCTGAGAATGTTGCAGGAAATCTGACTTTGTACACATTCTTTCCATTGAATAAAGTAATTAGAATTGACATTTAAGACAGCATAACATGATACTCACCTAACTCTGCATACACCTGTGAGACCTATGTGTGCACACTGCATTTTTTGGGTTTCTTCCTTTAGAAAGCTCATGTGGATAATTTTAATGCCATGCAAATGCATTTACAGCTCATCTTGCATTTCTTAGGTTCAGCAGACACATGATGCATCATTTTTTTAATTCCACAGCTGCTTTTTGAGTTTAAATAGAAAATAATTTGCAGGGGAGTCCCATGGATGGAAAGGGGAGCAGGAGTGTTACGATTGCGTGTTGGAGTCGGAGCAGGGTCCCCCTGAGTGCAGAGCAGGAGGTGTTGAACAGTTGTACAGAGTTTGTCCCCAGTGCAGTGGAAATGTCACCTGTGCTGCTGCCACTGGGGCTGGGCTGTGTTTGATAGCTGGGGACTGCAACTGCTGGGCTGTGTCAGCAGCAGCCCAAGAGCTCCCCGGGCTGGGGGCCAGGGCTGTGCTGTGGTCCAAATAATCCTGTTGTGGTGCTTTATTAAATGTTTGTAGAGAAATGCAGCGTGTTTCATTAAAATGAAATCCCTGCAGGAAGCACAAGTCCTTGATTCCATTTAGAGTGGGGCACTCAGTTGCTGTTGCAGGGAATTATCCCTAATCCACCAGCACCCGACAAAAGGATTTATTTCATTTTCGAGAAGTGAACCCAAAGTTAGGGACACTCCAGGGACAGTTGGGAGATTGCTTTTAGGTTCCAGTCAACAGTGGGGAAAAGCCTCTTAGGATAAACATGAGGGGCTTGCAGTGGCACACTGAGGAAGTGTTCTGCTGTTAGGGGGCCACATTCTGTGTCTTCCTGGATGGGGTGAGACTTGTGTTGCTTTTGGGGGAAGGGTTTGAACATTTGAAGGTGGACTCTGTATTTTCTGAACTTCTAGTATCGCTGGGTAGTTCCTGCTCATGGTCTGTGAATTATGGGAATCCAAGGATTTAGGCAGCAACAAGTGTAGGACAGGTGAGGAGAGCCCTTTGCAGTGCAGTTCTTAAAGCTGTGGAATATCCTATTTAATGCTACAGCCAGCTCAGGAACCTTTCTTTCATCACCAGAATTTTCCATGTAATTATTGTAATGCCCACAAGTAAGGAATATGATGGAATTAAAAGCAGATGAATTTGTGGAGGGGAAGGATGGGGTAAAACTGGCACATATTTGGAAAAACGGGTGACAACGTGAGCAACCATCCAAAATGCCTAAGCAGGTCTGATACAAAGCCATCCCAACCTGCTAAGCTTCAGTCCAGCTGTCCTTCCTTTTAAAGGGAGGGTCTGCTGGAGTGTAATGTTGATATTCTGCTCCTGGAGCTCTTTGCTCTCTCGGGCACACCAAAGTTTCACTGTGCTATTCCAGCACACATTCACTTCCTGCCTCACATTCTCCATGTCATTGCCTTGATTTGAGAGAAGGCCTTGCCTCCCTTTCCCTGCAGAGACCCGTGTGCCCGAGGTGCCCAGCTCCCTGCACGTGCGGCCGCTGGTCACCAGCATCGTGGTCAGCTGGACCCCGCCCGAGAACCAGGACGTGGTGGTCCGGGGCTACGCCATCGGCTATGGCATCGGCAGCCCCCACGCCCAGACCATCAAGGTGGACTACAAACAGAGATACTACACCATAGAGAACCTGGGTGAGTGCAGGGAACGTGCTCTGGGCCCCATCCCAGCCCCCCTCAGTGCTCCTTGAAAGGCTTCCCCGTGAGCAGCAGCTCGAGTTCCCCGCGCTCCGTGCGGAGCTGCAGGAGAAAAAGGGACTGAAATGTCACCAGGATTCACTGGCGGCTCCTTTAAAAGGAAAATGAAGATTCACCCTTCCACAGAACTCTCTGTGGGAGGTAAAATAGTCTGAAAGTGACAGAGTGAGATTGGGAATTCCATCAAATCTAACAGGTTTTGGGTAATTTTGGTTTTGTTCCTTTTAAATTGTTTTTCTCGCTCCTGATTTGGCTGTGCTTAAAGGTTCATTTGCTGTGACTATAGACCTGAGCTGTGGTGTCCCTGTCCAGGCAAGGGGTGGAATGAGATGGGCTTTAAGGTCCCTTTCAACCCAAACCAGTCTGGCATTCTGTGCCCATGAACAGAAGGTCTGTGTGGAGACTTTCTCAGTTCAAATCTACTTATTTCACATATTCCAGTTCAAAATTAAAATGCTGAGCAAGGAGGGTATGGAGAAGCAGAAACCAGGATTCAATGGTTGTGCTGATTTCCCTTTCAGACCCCAGCTCCCACTACGTGATAACCCTGAAGGCCTTCAACAACGTGGGGGAAGGGATCCCCCTGTACGAGAGCGCCGTGACCCGGCCCCACTCCGGTGAGTCCTGCCCAGCAGCTGGGGTGGGCTGGGGGTGAGGGAAGGTCCTGGCTGTCAGTGCATCCCGTGCTCTCTGTCCCTGTCACTGCTTGGCCTCGCACATTCCCAATAAACCACCTAAACTGGGCTCATTTGTAAACCCCAAACTCACCTGACAACTACTAATGGATGTTCTTGCTCCAAGCGTTCCCCTTGCCTGAGCACAGCTGTGGGTGCAGTTCTGAAGGCCCTGAGCTGGGGCCGGGCTCTTTTTCACAGAGAGTTTTGAACGTGATGCCTGTGCTTGCTCTGTGTCAGCCTCCCTCTGTTGTCACTCACACTGAACAAGGTCTGGGCAGTTTTTATTTTGGCCCTGTAATCCATAAAGAAAAGAGTTTAGGCAGAGGCTTGTGCAGGTGAGCTGTTGCCATGCCATGGCTCGCTGGGCTCCCTCCCAGCCTGCTGGCACCACCTAGGAGTTTGGTGGAGCTGCAGCACTGGGGGTTAGTCCTGATGAGCTGGAACCCTTGGAGATTGCCCAGAGGATGCTGGAATTGCAGTTTCACAGTTGCTGTGAGTTTGTCTCTCACACCCTTCCTTTGAGGGTGCCTTTCGGGAGGCCCCTGTGTGTTTGGGAAGTGGCATTTGCCCATCCAGAGCTCCAGCTCTGTGTCCTCCTCGTTGTTTTCTGGGAGAGGACTCAGTGGACACTCCAGACAGATGAAGTCACAGTGACTGAGTGTTTGGGGTTCCCAGGCTGTGGCTGAGTGCCCTGGGCTCTAATTAGGGATATGCCAGCAGGGATGTGTTGTCTTACTGTCTGGAGGAGGGAGGACGATGCAAGAGTGATGTTATTGCCCGGTCTGATGTCACCTATTAACTCTGGCTTTTCTCTCTCTCTCTCCATTCCTCACCTTCCATCTCATTGCACTTCCCTGCATCCCCCCTTTTTTGTTTTGGTTGACATTAAAATGCCACCTCCTCCCTTTTTAATTATAAACCACGGCCTTTTCCCCATGGATTGCCCAGACACTTCCGAGGTTGATTTGTTTGTTATTAATGCTCCATACACTCCAGTGCCAGATCCGTCTCCCATGATGCCCCCGGTGGGAGTTCAGGCTTCCATCCTGAGCCATGACACCATCCGGATCACTTGGGCAGACAACTCCCTGCCCAAGAACCAGAAGATCACGGACGCGCGGTTCTACACCGTCCGCTGGAAAACCAACATCCCTGCCAACACCAAGTACAAGGTACTGAGTCCCACGGGAGCTCCCCAGCCCAGTCAGGGGCAGGCACAGCTCTGGGAACGCTGCTGGGCTCCTGGGAGGGGCAGGATTCCTCCAGGTGCACTCCCGGGGGCAGGCACGGCAGAGGGAACGCGGCCGGGATGAGCCCGGGGGCCTTGGTGGGGCACAATTGCTCTGGGTCTGGTGGGAGCAGTTCCTTGTGTGTCTCCTGTGGGAAGGAGCTGGAGCTGAGAGCAGTTCCTTGTGTGTCTCCTGTGGGAAGGAGCTGGAGCTGAGAGCAGTTCCTTGTGTGTCTCCTGTGGGAAGGAGCTGGAGCTGGGCTGTTGGGGGAGTGGATGGAAGAGCTGCTTCAGGGAAGGAACAGAAATTTCCAGAGTTGTTCTGTTCTGTGGACACGGTGACGATTTGGAGCTTCCCCCTGCCCTGATCCCTGGGGGTGGGAGGTGTGGGCTCCCCTCTGGAGACCCCCTAAAGCACTGCAAGGTGTGTGTGGCTGGGGCCCCTCACTGCCCCATGCAGGGAGAGCAGATTCACCCCAATGGTTTGAAGTTTCCTTTACAACCTTTTTGGTCCGTGCAAAGCTGGTAGTGAACCTTTCCTTTGGGAGCTGACTGGATGCAAAATACACAGCAGAAACTTTATGATATCCCTGCCTTCCTCCATTTTCATCTGTTTTGATATGGAGACTGGATTTGGGGTTTGGTTTGGGGGTTGGTTGGATTTTTTTATTAATTTTCAGAGTTACCTGGAGGGCTCAAAGCTGCTGACTGCAAATTTTACGTTTGCAACGAGACTCAAAGGAGCTGGTTGTTAAAATACCCAGCCAGTGGAAGTCTCTTTATGCTCCTGCAGAGCCAGCTTGTTATAATCCAGATCTTTTCTTTATGGAAATGAAAAGATGTAAATATGTGTGTATTCCTCCTCTAAAGGCAAGTTACTGCTGAGCCACATTCCAGAGTCATGTGCAGAGGATGTCTCAGGAGTGGTTTAAGTAAAGCTGCAGTTTCATTAGCTAATTGCTTAAAAGAATGAAATAAAATAGAAGATGGAATAAAATAGTAAATTAAACATTCCCACTGTTCTGGTGCTGGTGGTCAACGGGCAACAAGTTTTACTGTGACCAAAACCAACACAGAATGATGAAATAAAGTTTAAAATTACCCAAAATTGTAGAAAGGATTTGCCTGAAGGAGACAAGTTTGAGGCATTTGCTCTGATCACGTGTAACCCGTGGTGTCTGGAGAACTCACATCCTCCTTTTCTTCCCTTGTTTCCATTGAAAGTCCTCTCCTGCTGTGTTGGATGATTCTTGGGAGGTCAGAGCCTTGCAGGGAGGTGCTGGCTCAGTCAGGCTGGGGTAACCTCACTGCAGCAAGTGCAGAGCTTGTCCCAGCCCCCTGCAGCTCCTGCTCGCTGCATCCCCAGGCTTTGGAGTGTCCCCATTCTGCAGCCTTGGGCACAGAAATCCTGTGGCACCTCTGCAGCATCCAGAGCTGCCTCTGCATCCTCCCTCATCCCTAAACTGGTGGTCCAGACCATTCCCTGAGGGTGTTCTGCCTTGGCCCTGCTCCTGCCCTGACTCAAACTCCTGAGGAAGAGGCTGCGTGCCCCTGACACGAGCAGTTCCTCCCTAAAGAGCCTTGTTTTCCTCAGATGGGGCAGGATTGTGCCAGTCTGAGCCTGGAAACACAGGAACAGATGGGATGCAGCCCCTGGGCTTTGAACTGTGTCTCTGCACTAACATGGAGCAGTTTTGCAAAGCCCCCTTATTGGTGTGTGGGTTTGTCCTGCAGCTACCTGGGATCCATCAGGGATCAATGGAAATATTAAACCTTGGATCTTTTAGGACTGCATAAAACAGAAACAAATTGTTCAGGTTCATATTTATGGAGCTTATTTCTAGCTGGTGAGCAGGGTTTGGTACCATGGGAGAGGCTGGGATCTTAGAAATGATAACGTGGTGTTCAGCTGTGGAGTCTGACGCCCTGGGGGGCTCTGATGTGTCCTTTCCACTCACTGGGATGCACAGGGAAACGAAAGGATGCCAAGGTTCAAAGCCAGAGGTGGAAACCAGAACTTTCACCTGTGAAAGGAGCCCAGCTGCCACATCAAATAATACAAATACTGGAATGCTTAAATGTTGCTGGGAATTCCCACAGGCATCCCAGAGAGGAAGAGCTTTTTGGGGTAAGGCAGCTGGTAATGCCAGATGGGAGGGAAAGGTTCCTGCCTTGGACTTGTCATTCCATCCCTCCAAGCGAGGCCTGTGCTCCCCTCCTTCCCCAGGGAGCTGTGCCCATTCCAGCTGTGCCCATTCCAGCTGTGCCCATTCCAGCTCCCACCCACTCCAAACTGCACTGAGTGTGTACCAAGCAGAGGCTTAAAGCCAACGGAGGATTTAATTTTAATTCATTTTATGAGTGTTTGTTGCCTGGCCACACTAACCCTAACCCTGGGCACAAATCACTGCCATCCCTTGGATCACCATTCCCTGAGCTTCCATCCCTTGGAAGAAAAAAGGCATAAAGTTATTGGAGATCTCAGGGTTTCTTTTCAGTGCTGGAGCCTTTGGGAAAGGTGCCTTTCCCTTGGCAATAAATCAGCTGCAGCAGGTGGTGTCTGGAGGCAGTGGCTGTTGCAGTTGTTGTATGGCCCTGTCAACCCCTGAAACAGCTCTTTAATTCCATGTTCACACCACTGCAGGTCAAGGTGAGGAATATACATATCTGTAATTACAGCTTTCCTTCTTTTCCATGGGCCCCCAGTACGTCCTGCTGGTGCTGAAGCCATTTAGAACAAACAGCAGATCTTCATAAATGCTGAACTGCAAATTCTGCTATGACCCATGTGTGGTTTCCTTGTGTGAGCCTAAATAACCATTTCTTCTGAAAACAATCTACATATTAGTAAAGTTTCCTTCTCTTCAAGTCTCACAAGCATATCTTTAGCTGATTGTTCATTCCATTGAAGGTTGCACTGGAAATTCCAGCAGGAATGTGGGAGGCAGCTCCAGGTTCCAAGCAGGGCTGTTCCTTGCTGTGCTTTCTGTTTTCCCCAGCCCAAGGAGTTCATGAAATGCTGTAAATGAGCCCCCAGGTAAACAGGGATTTAACCACTGCATAGCAAGTGGGCCCTGGGCCTTGTTTGCCTTTTTTCATTTCTAATTGCGCCGTTAAGTGCTCCGCTGATTGCAGAATTTCTAGCGGAGGATAAACGTTGATATTTGATTAATGAATCTGCATGACAGAGAGGAGCCAGCCCCAAATTAATGCCTGTGCTTATGGAAATGCTGGGAGCACGTGGGCTGGGGCTCTGGGAAGTGCTGACCCTGGTTTTCCTTTCAGACTGCAAATGCCACCACTCTGAGCTATCTGGTGACGGGGCTGAAGCCAAACACCCTCTACGAGTTCTCGGTGATGGTGACCAAGGGCAGGAGATCCAGCACCTGGAGCATGACAGCACACGGGACAACCTTTGAATTAGGTACTGCTGGGCTCTGGAAGGGCTGGGATGTTCCTAAAGAAACTCCACCTCCTGTTTCTGAACTGGTTCTGCTGATTAGCACTTGCTGGGAAGGGGGGTCTGAATAGTTCAGTCAGAAATTCTGATTAAAAAACAACAACATACTTCAAAATTCCGAGGGATGATTGCAGGAGAATTTACATCAAATTACAGGAAAGTCATGAATAATGTACCACAGTTCATGGGCAGGAGAGAGGAAAGTCTCACAAAAAGCACATTAACAGCAAATACAAAGAAAACACTTCAGCAAATAATAATTAAATGTGATGATAATTGTTATTGAGTGAGAAGGTGCGTGAGGCAAATGAAGACAAAAAAAACACAGTAGGAATTAAGACATCCAAATGAGCTCTAAATTCCTGTCCAGTGCAGAACAGAGGAGGGTTTGTAGCTGCCAGGAAAAGCTCAGGCCCAGGGAGTGACTGTGAGGGCCAGGCCCTCTCCCCGACCTGCCCCTCATTAGCTCTTCTTGTGCTGCAGTGTTAAATGAACTTTGGGCAATTAAATTTACTGCTTATTATGCTTAGGTTTCTCTTCAGATGGACCGTGGAGGACAAAAACCCCATCCAAATGAGCCCAGAGTTCTCCTGCTAAATTAAAATACAGCCAAAAAATCAAACATGCAAAGAATTAGCGAGATCTTCTAGATATTCCATCATGAAAATTCTATAATTTCTCCTTAAGAAAAAGCAAACCCAAGATAAAATCTGAACTCTCTGAACTTACTCTGAAGTCTCAGTGAGTTTCAGTTGCTTTTGAAAACAGTGTCGTGGTTTTGGGTGGGAATTCCATGATGTGGGGCCAGCTCTGGGCTGGGGTTCCTCTCCCCTCCCACGACTCCCAGCCCACATGAAACACTCCATTTGGTGTTTCTGCTGACACACGTTCAATCCTCAGCCAGAACTCTGCTCTGAGTGCAGGGGCTGTAAAATTGCACAAATTAAGTTTTTAAGGGAATGACACTCACAAAGCCCCTGAGCAAGGGCACAATGCAGGAGGGCTCAGTGCCTTTAAGTAGGGTCAGGTTGAAGTGATTGTAAGGGATATTTGCAAAAATGACCCAAAGGCTGGGGAACTAAGGAGAAAATTTAAGATAGAATTTTTTTTTTTAAAAGGCTAAATATATTTTCTCATAACAGATCTTGTGATTTATAGTGCTGGCCAAATTCCTGAGTGAGTGGCTCATTATTTTGGGATACTCATGAGTAGCTGTGTAGGACTTGCTCCTAAAAGGAAAACACAGAATTCTGGGCTCTGAGTTGCCTGTGAATTCCTGATCTCCTGTGGGCTACTCCTGATTTTTTCTTTCTGTTTCCTCTGAATCCTGCTTTTACATATTTGGGGCAATAGTTACAATAACTTCTGGGCTTTGACTGTCCCTGGTCTCCAGCTCTTCATCACAGGGATAACTGGTGGCCATCCCAGAGGATTTATGGATGGATTTCTAATAGGTCATGTACATAAAGCTCTGGAGATGCAGGGAGTCCCATGTTGCTGTGGTTGTGTTAAATACCTGAGGTGGATTTACTGCAGGTTGCCCCCTCAGAAGCCTCCTGGATTTCAGGATGTGGCACTGCAGGGATGGTCAGTGCCCTCTGGAGGCTCCACTTCCCAGTGAGCATTTCAGTTTCTGCTAGAGCAATTTGTGCCATTTCCTGATTTTTTGTCAGGAGAGGCTGATGGGGGAAGGAAATCTCTGCCCTCCTTCCTTTCCCTCAGTGCTGCTCTCTGGTAACCCAAGAAGAAAGGTTGGCCAGTTCTGCTCAGCAAATACTTCTGCATTTCAAACACCTCTGTGGTGCAGATTCCTTCCAAATTACAAATCATTCTTCAGAAGGTCAATCAGCCAGGTTTGCCCAGAGATTGTTCCCAAGAGCAGCTGTGGCTGCCCCTGGATCCCTGGCAGTGCCCAAGGCCAGGCTGGACAGGGCTGGGAGCACCCTGGGACAGTGGAAGGTGCCCCTGCCCCTGGCAGGGGATGGGATGAGCTTTAAGGTCCCTTCCAAGCCAAACCACTCCAGGCTGGTACAATTCTAAGGTGCTGGAGGATTTACTGTGCTGATTGGGATTTAGGTGCAGATGGGCACGTCTGGGGCTCAGTCCCAGCATAAACCTGGAGGCAGGGCCCTATTTCAGATGCCTGCCTACAGAAATGGATCCTTCACAAGTTTCTGTGATTTTGCTGATGCCTGAAGTGTCGCCCTGATTTTTAGAAATCTTTTAGCCTTCTGATGTTTTCATTCTAGTTGCACGCTTTCCCACACATTGTTCTGTAAACAACTCAGTTGTTTTGCATTCCTTCGTAGAGGTGGAGAAAGTTGATGGATTGGTAACTTGTCCAGTGTCATTGGAGAGGTGGCCCTTTCACCCTCCAATCCACTGTCACTTTTGTAAAACTATAAGTAGTGGAGTCAGAAAATAAACTTCCCCTTTTTCTCTCACCTTCGGCTGTGCATTCACGTGTATGTGCTCTCGTGTCCTACAGTGACAACTGAAGGAACTCAGGTGAGAAGTCCTTGGCCCCAGGTGGTTGTCCAGGCTTTGGAGGCCACTCAGTTGTGGATCACATCTGGTGCCAGAAGTGCTCTGGGAAGGAGGTGCTGACACTGGGTGGCATTGGCCAGTGAGGGGGTGAATCACTGAGACACCACAGGAGGGGGGGATTTATGACAGTAAAGAGGATAACCCAGATCTAATTGAGTTCCACATCAGAGGGGAATCCAGGGCCCTGAGGGGAGCGTTCCTTTGGTGTGACAGGGCAGCCATTGCTGATGCTCTGGGTTTGTGTTCCAGTGCCAACCTCGCCCCCCAAGGACGTGACCGTGGTGAGCAAGGAGGGCAAACCCCGCACCATCATCGTCAACTGGCAGCCACCCTCCGAGGCCAACGGCAAGATCACAGGTGGGGCACGAGGGACCCGGCTCTGGGTGCCCACGGCTGCTGTGCCAGTCTTCAGTAGCTCAGATTCGTTATTTACTTCTGTACCTCATCGAAATGCATTCCAGTCTGAGCGAACTGCAGTCAGAAATGGGAGTGGAATCAGAAATCCACTTGAAAGTTTAAATATCTCCATAAGCTCTGCTTGTGCTGTTCTAGTAGCAGGCCTCCAGCAATTGTCCCCATGCCTTGCCCTGTCAGAGGTTTATTTAGGGGAAGCCATCCCAGTGCTCTTTGTCATCTTTGTGGCCTTTTTGTGTCACAGAAGAGACTTCAGGGCAGTTTCTTATTCCCCTGACAGAACCATTAGGAGTGAACTGTTATTTGCCTTTAACCACATCACTGCCACATAGGATAAATGGTTTTTCAGAAAGTAGTAATTACTGATTCTATAATTCTATAATTTCTGTTTGGATTCCCATTTGGAAGGGCTTTTTCAAATAATCCATTTCAATTTTAATTTGTTTAAAGCTGAAATGAGATTTTAATAGCATGTTGTTTGCAGTGTCTTGTTTTGGGTCTGAGCTCAGAATTAACCATGGTGCAAAATCAAACCTGGGCCACCACCTGATGGGGCAGGACTGGAGCCCATGCTCTGGACAGGAGATTAAGACTGATTAAATCACTGGGAAAAGGCAGCAAAATGTTTTCTCTCCATGGGAAAGGAGGGTTGACTGGAGACACAGGAACCTTTGGTGGAGGGATTTGGCTGCCAGTGAGGGGCACAAATGTCTCACTCTGGGGCACAGCTGAGGGAAAGGAGGCAACCACAGAGAGCAGCATTTACCTGCACAGAGCTGGCAAAAGTGTCCCATTGTCCAGCTCCAAAAACCTCTTGCAGGGAAGGAAGCCCTTCCCTGGGCTGACCAACAGAACTGTTCAGTATTTATCAGCTTTTGCATAAGCTGCAGTTAAGAGCTTAAACATGAACTAAAATGGTAATTTAGGGCTAAGCCTGAGTGCAGCAGGAACCAGCTCCCCATTCCCAGTGCCCATCCCCAGCTCCCCT
>JACBWW010000089.1:1301864-1348972 GCA_020086605.1 Lanius collurio
CGTGGCTGGAACTGTCCCCGTGTGGCTGGAACTGTCCCCACGTGGCTGGAACTGTCCCCGTGTTGCTGGAACTGTCCCCACGTGGCTGGAACTGTCCCCACGTGGCTGGAACTGTCCCCACGTGGCTGGAACTGTCCCTGCATGGCTGGAACTGTCCCTGCGTGGCTGGAACTGTCCCCGCGTGGCTGGAACTGTCCCCACATGGCTGGAACTGTCCCCACGTGGGTGGAACTGTCCCCGTGTGGCTGGAACTGTCCCCACATGGCTGGAACTGTCCCTGCGTGGCTGGAACTGTCCCCACGTGGCTGGAACTGTCCCCACATGGCTGGAACTGTCCCCACGTGGGTGGAACTGTCCCCGTGTGGCTGGAACTGTCCCCACATGGCTGGAACTGTCCCCGCATGGCTGGAACTGTCCCCACGTGGCTGGAACTGTCCCCGCGTGGCTGGAACTGTCCCTGCGTGACTGGAACTGTCCCCACGTGGCTGGAACTGTCCCCTTCCCTTGCCCAGGGTACATCATCTACTACAGCACGGACGTCAACGCCGAGATCCACGACTGGGTCATCGAGCCCGTGGTGGGCAACAGGCTCACACACCAGATCCAGGAGCTCACCCTGGACACCCCCTACTTCTTCAAGATCCAGGCCCGCAACTCCAAGGGCATGGGGCCCATGTCCGAGGCCGTGCAGTTCCGCACCCCCAAAGGTACCCGGGCCCCACGCGGCGTCGCGGGCGAGGAGCGTGGGCTGTGTTCTGGGACAGGCTCTGGAGGGACCCTTGGGCTTGTGTGGAATGGATCCCTGGGGCTGGAGCTCAGCTCTGGGGTTCACGGGCTGTGCCACGGCGCCCGGGGGGCCTTTGGGCCCCTCAGGTGTTCCAAAGCCGGGGTGCTGCAGTGGGAGGCTGGGTGCTGTGTGCCTGGGAATGAAACGGTGCAGTGGGAACTCGTGGGAGGCAACAGGCCCCTAACTCAGGAGCTGATGGTGATGGGTGCATAGTAAAGAGTAAAATGTGAGAGAGCTTGGGGAAATAAAGGTACGAGTTTATTGTCACAGAATCTTATCATAGAATTGTGTTGGGAGGGACCTTACAGCCCATCCGTGGGCAGGGACACCTGCACCAGCCCAGGTTGCTCCAAGCCCTGTCCAGCCAGGCCTTGGACGCTTCTCCACGTGAATTTTAGTGCTGAGAATCAAGAGCTGTACCCTGTGCTGTGGGAAACTTGAAATTCTGTCTCACTCCTTCAAGCCTTGTGATGTGTCTCTTGTTTTTTCCTCCCTGTGCTTGCCCCACTAAGCTGAGTCCTCAGATAAAATGCCCAATGACCAAGGTAAATGAACAGCCACATTTCTCTGTCTCCATCCCTCACCATTCTGCCTTGCTGTCCATGTGCTGTGACATTTTCTGAGTGCAGCAGGATCCCAGGGAGGGGCCGAGCTCCTGCTGTGCTGCCAGGGGGAGAGTTGGGAGTCCTGGGCATGGGTGGTAGGAATGGAAAGGGCTCTCCGTGGAGATGTCCCAGGAAGGGCCATGGGGGTTGTGCCAGTGCCCCTTCTGTGGGAATGGCTTTGGAGCCAGTGGTGCCCATCCAGCCCTGCCCATGTACGAGGGGGTGGAAGATCAAAGGGATTCGGGTTAGCACAAGTGCTGCTTGTGAGGATTCATTCCATAATAAAGGCAGGGAAGCCCTGGAAAGCTCTGTGCAGGAGAGATTCTGCCTGTCAGCTCATTTGGAGCCCAGACTCTCCTGAGGAGCCCAGCACTGGCTTCTAAAAGCCTTAAGGTTTTAAAATGTTTGCTTGAAAAATGGGATCTCTGAGCTTCCTACATCGAATTAGAAGGTGGATGTCCCAGGGCTCTTCTTGCTTTCTTCCAAATAACCTACAAGCCCCATAAAAAGGGAAGAATTAGTCTGAAGGGATGAGTTAAAAAGGCCATTGGCAAACAGCTTAGACATGCAATTAAAGAGATCCTAAAGAGGCTCTGAGGGAGCTGCTCCTCTCTTGGCTCCTCAGCCTGGTACTTGGAGCAATTTATTAAATGTGCTTTTACTCTGTGCCGGGTAATGCTGGTAGCAGGGGCAGTCAGGGAGTAAATTGATCCCCATCCCTGTGTCCTGGAGGTGGGGCTGAGGTTTGGGAAGCAGATGCTCCAGTGTCATTGTCCTGCTCACCTGCAGCAGGAGGGAATTGGGGAAGGTTACAGGGTTTAGGTGAAAAGTCACTGTTTTCTGTTTCTCCCCATTCCAACTCCATTTCAGCCACTGTCCCATCCTAAAGTAACATGTTCTCCTAGTAATGATCAGTTTTTATCACTTCCTATTATTTATAAGTCATCAAAGCCAAGGGTTTTGTTTAAGAATTCCTGTAAGGACATCGGGAGAGTTGAAATCATGGCAGCAGCTTAAATGTGGGAAAGGGGAAGGCAGAGGAAGTGCAGGAGAGGAGCTGAGGAGCTGCCCTGTGACAGCATCACTGAGCTGCCAGACTGGGAGCTGCAGGAAGGAGCCAGCAAGTTCCTCAGGCTGGGAGCAAAACTGAGTGGGATTGGATCTCTGCCCTTCATGGTTCTGTCCTTTTCTCTTTTCCTGCTTCAATGTTTTCCTTCTGAACTCAGCACACAGTTCTGTTTTCCCACCCCCTTCTGGAGCACAGAGCTTGGTCAGAACTCGGGGCCTGTGGCTCTCAGGTGGTTGCCTCATCCTAAGGCAGAGATTAAGGTCTCTAATCAAGTAAACCCATCCTGAAGTCACCCCCTGATACCAAAGTCTCTGATACCAAAGTTATCATTATTATGAAATATTTTAAGAACTAAACAATATATCTATAGTTTTCAAATGACTCTGAGATGGAAAGGGACTTGGCTGAACCTCTGGACAGCCAGACTGAAACGCTGTGTGAGGACACCAGTGAGAAAGTGAAAGTGTTCTGTCTGGATAGGTTGTTATGTGGAGGTTCACAGGCTGAATGGAAAACAATTGCAGCAAATGCTCTCTTAAACTGTTCCTGAAAATAGGTCACACTGAGTAAGAGATGGGGCTCCCTGGAATTTATTTAAAGGTTTACACTGTTGATCTATGGGTTTAGGAGTTGGATCCTGAGAAACACCTTGGTTGGGTACCTCAATTTCATCCTGAATTCGTCAGGGAGGACCTGGGTTCCATGAGGATCGTTGTGCATTGTCTCTCTCTTGCCTACCCCCGATTTGATGTCCCCTGCTGACCTCAGGGCAGTTATTCCCTTCTCTTTCCCGGTGTTGCTCAGGATACTGAGCTGCACTTGGCCAAGCACAGGTCCTTGCAGAACTCATTGGAAACATTCCTTGTGAATAATTCTCATTCTTATCAGTTAATTTGTTGTTAATCTTGTTAATAGGTGCCACGTGGGGTTTTTTATGGTGCTGTTTTAACAAAGCATTGCACAGCACTATGCCAGACATTTCCTGGAAGCCTAAATGCAGTATATTTTATAGATCTCTCATTATATATCTGCATAGTTACTGTTACCAGCCACGTGTATGGGCTGACATTTAGCTTTTTGAAAATACCTGTTTTCCATAAAAGAAGGGTGGATGTAAAGTGTGTGCCATCTCATCATCCCCTTTTCCATCACCTCACCTGCATTAGGGCAGCAGCTGCTACACTGCAAATGCTCGGGGTGTCCAACTGCCCTCCTAAAATATTGCTGGTCCTTCGTGTTCCCCCCGTCCCACAGCTCCTGTCTGGAGCAGCTCCTCAGCACCAGGCTCGGGGGTCCAGAGGCTCCATCTGGGGGGGTTAAGGGGCCAGACAGACACAGGAACAATAAACACAAACTGTCTGATGCTGCTGCAGGATTATTGGTCCCCAAAAAGGGAACCCTGGGGCCACGTCCCCTCCATCCTCGCAGGTCCCTGGGTCCTTTCCATGTCCCATTTGTCCTGCAGTGCTTCCTCTCCATCCCTGCAGGCTGCAGCTGCTCACTGCACACACAGAACGTTCTCCTTGTTCCCCTCCCCAGGTTCAGCCTCTGCCTGTGCCTGGCTTTGCCATTTTTCTTTATTTCAGGGACCAATTCACAGGCTCTGAGCTTCAGTTTCCATTTGTTACACATCCTTTAACACTTAGTACTGCTTGATTAAAGGGCATTGTTAGCTGAAAAAATCCTTCTCCTGACTCTGAAACTGCCACACTGCCTGAGTTTTTGGAGGGATTTTTTTAGTAGAACTGAGTGAAAATGTGCAAAATATTCTGGGTTCCTGTAACCAGAGGAATACTGTTCTTTGCACCATTGCTGAATGTTTCCCCTGCTCCATTAATTTTGCATTAGTGCGTTTTGATGAAAACACAGAGTGGAAGGAGCAGGTTTGGATGTAACTAACTGATTGCTTCCTCAAGTTTCATCAAAACCATTTTGTAGTGCTTTGTTTGTTTTTTGTTGTCACTTGTGGTGCACAGGAGAGAGCGGGGAGAAGCTAAAAGCAAGTTTTTATGGCTAGGCAGGGCCTTAATATTACATTTACTGTGCTTGGGATCCTCCAGCCATTTCCAGTCTCCCACAGCTGCTGGAGTTGGGTGTTAGGAAAAGACACCTGGATAATTCCTGTTCCAGGGTGATGAACTGTCAGTGCAAGTGTGGCAAAGCCATTTGCCTCAACATGTGCCTGTGCCTTACTGCAAATGGGCTTTATTATCCTTTTTAAAAGGAAATTAGGAGAGGCTCCTGAGCTTAATTAGCAAAATAATAACTGGGAAACTATTACAGAGCTCCTTTGGAGAAATGACTCTTTCCTTGGAGAAACAGGTGCTGTGTAAAGCCAGATTGTGTTGTAGGGACAGAAAAGGAGGGGAAAATCTGCTCCTGGGGGCTTGGGGATGTTCTAAAAGAGGACTCAGAGATGCTGAATTGTGTCTGTGTGTGTAAAATTCCACTGTGTCCAACCTTTCCAGCCTCGGGATCTGCTGGGAAGGGGAGTCGCCCCATGGACTTGGGCCCAGACTACAAACCCCCGCTGGGAGGTGAGTGTGGGGCAAAGCTTCTCCATGGCCCACTTTGGTTCCAGTTTGGTGTCAGCCAGGGAATGCTCCAGCAGCAGTTCCAGAGCTTCTGCTCTGTGGGATGATCCCTGTTCCACTCAGGAAATCCTGCCACACTCCTGCCATGGTGTCCCTGCTGCAGCTGGGAACTCCCGTGGCATTTCCATAACCAGAGCTGCTCCCAGCCTGGTGGGAAATGGCTGCTGGAGTGGGAAATCAATTCTGCAGGAACAGATGGGGAAGGAAGAGACTCCTCTGCTCCTTTTCCTGGTCAGTGCTGTGTGTTGGGATGCCCTGTCCTCAGGGAGTGCTCCCTAGTGTTGGATAAAGGGTTTCCTTTGGAGCCAGATGACCCTGGCAGGCTCCTGATCCAATCCCTGTTGTTGGCTCCAAGGGGAGCCTGTGGTGCTGCAGGTTTAGCAGGATCCCAGGCTGACTCTGCTTACAGTGAGTGTTTTGTGGTAATGGAGTAAGCTGCACTTAAATTTTGATGGACTTAGTAGGAAATGGATCTACAAATCAACTTCCAGACGAACACTGGAACAGAAACAGTTGGCAGATGCCAGAGAAACGAACACTTCTCCTGAGATCCCTCCCCTCCTGCCAATCTGCAACATGCTGGCACACCTCGGTGGGCACTGCTTGCTTTTCCTGTGTAATAAATGAGCCTTTCCTCCCCTCCCCACCCTCGCAGGCAGTAACAGTCCCCATGGCAGCCCCACGTCCCCCCTGGACAGCAACATGCTGCTGGTGATCATCGTGTCCGTGGGCGTCATCACCATCGTCATCGTCGTCATCGTCGCCGTCTTCTGCACGCGCCGCACCACGTCCCACCAGAAAAAGTAACGGGGCTGGGGGGCCAGGCCCTGCCTGGCTTAGGGAATCCTGTTGTTTCATTCTTTAGGATGCTTTAGAGTTCATTCCTTGTAAGTCCTGCAGCCTGCAGGTGCTGCTGCTGCTCTGGTTTCCTGTCCCAGAGCTCCAAACCATCAGAGTTCACACACGAACTGGGGCAGTGCTTCCAGGTGGGCCTGCACCTGAGCCCCCCACCCAGGGAGAAATTGTCATTTAAAAGTTTCCAAACTGGAGCCAGTCCATGTGTTGGGAGCTGGGAGAGCTCGAGAGCTCAGGCAGCTCCTCACTCCTGCGTGTGTGAGCTCAGTGCACAAGCTGTGCTTGACAATACCCAGTTTTTAGCAGGATCACTGGAGTGGAATCTGAATGTGGTGCTGGATTCCTTAGAAAAGTGCTCCCAAATCCCTGTGTTTGTATCTGAATTTTTCCCTCCTTAGAGCATCTGCCTTAATGCTGCAGCAGTAATGCTCCCACTTAGGGCCCCTGCAGGGCCTCTCTGTGTGTTCTTTGAAAGAGCAGAGCTGTATTATGAAGTTTGAAAAGATGCTGTTAGGCAGAACAGACTTTGAAGGAAGTGATGAAAAGCCAAACTTGGATAATCTGCACTTGCTCTGCAGCCAGACCATCCTGCAGAGCTGCAGGAGAGGGAGCAGGGATGGAGGAGCTGGCACACCTGGCAGCTGGGGCTGTGCTCAGGAGAGGGCAGCAGGGATGGGCCAGTGCCAGGAGATGTGTTTTATCTTCAGAGCAGAAATAACCCTGTAAATGGCAATTTCTGAGTGCCCTCAGCCAGGGAATAACTGATCCCTGTCACTCATCAGCTCCAGCAGGAGCAGGATGTGGCAGTCACCTCTGCCAGAGGCTCTGTCAGTGACATTTATCCATGTCTGAGCCATTCCCAGGAACTCTGCTCCCAGAGGGACCCCTCCTCCAGCTCTGCAGTGGCCCAAAGTGAGGAGTCAGCATGGTGGGAGTGCTGGAACCTGCATTTTGCTTTCCCAAAATTCTGCCATCCCAAATCTCTGCCTCACCATGGTTTGCTGCTGCTGCTGCTCAGCACGATGGGAACTCCCCAGTGGGATGTGTCCAGCCTGAGTGGGGCTGGAAGGAGCATTCCTGCCATGAATCCTGTGTTCCCATCCTCTTGGGATAACTGGCTGTCTGCACCTCCTCCTCCAGCTGCTGCTGGAGCTTGGTGAGCCCAGGATATGGGCACAGCATTGGAATATTTTCTTAATACCCAGAGTTTCTGCAGACTTAATTCTTGTTAACGAGGCTGTATGTGGGGTACCATCAGAGACAGATTCCAGAGTTCAGGATGGGCTTTGAGGTGTCTGTGGGGCTCGTGCAAAATTCAGAGCCCCTTGCACAAGTGGAAAACTTGTGCCCAGCAAGATGTGAGGGAAATGCCAGGGAAAAGTTGCTTTTCCAACAGGTGGAGAACGTCTGCTTTGCTTTCCTTGCAGGAAACGAGCCGCCTGCAAATCCGTCAATGGCTCCCACAAGTACAAGGGGAACTCCAAAGATGTCAAACCTCCTGACCTTTGGATCCATCACGAGAGGCTGGAGCTCAAACCCATTGATAAATCCCCAGATCCCAATCCCATCATGACAGACACCCCAATCCCTCGTAACTCCCAGGACATCACCCCAGTGGATAATTCCATGGACAGCAATATCCACCAGCGGCGGAATTCCTACAGAGGTGATGCCTTTTCCTGGTGTTCAAATCAAGAGTGGGGCATGGTTAGAAGGGGGAAAAAGGGATTTTACCTTGGTGTTTATTTGAGGGATCTTTAGGTACACACATCCAGGTCAGGTGCACTGAAGTGCACCCGCAAATGCACCCCAATGCACCCGCAAATGCACCCCAATGCACCAGCAAATGCACCCCAATGCACCAGCAAATGCCCACACCAGAAATGCACACCCCAGAAAGATCTGGTATCACATTATAGGTCTTCCTAATTAGCATATCCATCAAAATTCCCCAATGAAAGGCTTGAGTGAGCCCCCCTCCCCAAGGAACCTTCCCCTGGATGGTTCTATCTCAGTTTACAGAGTGTGTTCTGGAGAGGACCTTGGGCTCTGGGGCACATTAACCTCTACTTACAAAGCTTCTAAAATATTTCGTCTCCTAGTCTAACAAACAAGTCCAAGAATGTAGGCAAAAGCATCAGGAACAGAAGCTGCAAAAGGCATGAAAGGACTGTATAAAATAAAAAGCAAAAAATCTTCATGGCATCAGAGGTGAGCAGCCATGAGTGGGGAAATGCATTTTACTGTGGCTGGTGAAATCACTTTATTGAGAGATGATTTAGTTACTCTTTTTTGTTCTTGTTTTCCAAGTAGTGAATTGGGTTTGTTCCTGGTTTCTAAGACTCTGAAGAGGTTGGATCATGTGTTTTAGTGAGGAAATAGAGCATCCAAGAGTTAAATCATTTCTTTCTCTTGGTAAATTAGTAATGGGAAGAACATCTCACTTCATATTAAACCACTGGAGTGGTGTCTGACCCTTCAGCCCAGAGCTGAACCACTGCCAGCAGTTTGCACTGGGGCCTGGGCAGTTTCTGCAGTGCCCCAAAAGGCTCACCCTCACTGTCCTCCTCCCACCTTCCAGCAGCAGGGGGAAGGGGCTGTTTGTGTCCCTGGTGGCTGCAGGCCTGCCTGGGAGCAGGAGCAAAGGGAGGGGTGCTGGCAGGCTGCTGTGGTTGCCCAGGAGCCTGGCTGCAGGGCAATAACGTGGCTGTCTCCCCTCAGGACACGAGTCAGAGGACAGCATGTCCACGCTGGCGGGACGGAGGGGCATGAGGCCCAAGATGATGATGCCTTTTGATTCTCAGCCACCTCAGCGTAAGTGAACACCCCCATTCCACTCCCTGCTCCCAGGAAATCCCATCCTGGGCAGCAGGAGCAGCTCAGGGAAGGCTCCCGAGCCCCTCCTGGTGCGGGCAGAGCGAGGCCATGTTGGAAGGGACCGGGAGTGGCTGTACTGGGGTGAGGGCAGGAGTGTGTCCAGGTCTGTCTGTCCCAGTCTGGGGCTCTGCAGGGACAGCCTGTGGGCCTGGCTGCTTCTCGTAGTCATTCCCTTGGAGCTCTGCCAGTGTCCAGCTGTTCCAGAGGAGAGGGCTGGAATCTGTCAGGTTCCCCTGACAGCAGCAGTGGCTGCTCTCAGAGCCTTCTCTTCTGAGCTCCTTGAGACTTCTTTGCCCTGGGATCCTTCTCTGATACCAAAGTTATCATTATTATGAAATATTTTAAGAACTAAACAATATATCTATAGTTTTCAAATGACTCTGAGATGGAAAGGGACTTGGCTGAACCTCTGGACAGCCAGACTGAAACACTGTGTGAGGACACCAGTGAGAAGCTTGGGGGTTACTGTGCAGGGGCAGAACTGGGAGGCAAAATCACACCAAGCTCACTCGGGCTGAGCTTAGACTTCCCTGAGCTCTGTGATCATGCTCCACCTGTAGCCAGGTGACTGCTGCCACAACCCCTGTGTTTTATGGAATTGTTTCTGACTAGTCCATTACATCTCCACTTTCTTTTTGCTTTAATTAAAAACTGAACTGAGGACTTGGTGTTCTTGATCTCTACCTACTTTTTCAAGTGTCCTGGTGACCTGATTGCTCAGTTTGTGAATTTTCTTGTTCTGTGACCTTTTTCCAAGAGTAGCATCTTGACTCAGTAGTCTGATTTCTGTGTTGTCTCCCATGTGTGAGGAGGGAGCAGAGGATTCAGTTTCCCACTGAATTCCCTAGGAGTTGTGTCAAACGTGGGTGTGTGACAGGTCCCTGTCCCATGCCAGGCTCTGGACAAGCCTGGTTGCTTCCCCATCTCTATCAGCTCCTGCCTGGCCTGGGGGGCACAGACTGAGGGGCAGGGCAGCACAAGGAAGGTGTGGAAGGTCTGCTGGTGCCTCAGGCTGGAGCTTGGCTTTCACACTTGGACTCTCCATCCTGTTTGGGAAAGCTCCAAGGGCCTCCAGCCACAGGCTCTGGTTTATGGGAGTGGGAACATCAGTGTGGGGTCTGCAGGTGCCCTTCTGGCATGGAGCTCACCCTGGCACCCTGGGAGGCCCTTTCTCAGTGAGCCCCACCAGGACCATTCCATGTGTCCAGCTCTGGGCCTGCACAACTTCCCATGGCTTTCTTCCACCCACTGGAGCATCCAGATGCAGTTATTATTTACCTCCTAGCTACTGAATTGTGGTAATTCATGGTGCCATTTTAGTCTAATTGGCAGTAATGGGGTGTACCTAGTGACTTCCTGCTTTGCCTCCTGGAATACAGAAATTCTGGAAGGATATTGGGAAGCAAAGGGCTGTTTCTTGTCTAACACACCTCATTTCTCTTTATACTGTAAATAGGTAATAGATCTGTATTCTCTTTACTCTTCTGAGCTTTCCTTGGAATCAAGCAGTGCATTAAGAGCTGGTGGCAGAGTTTTTGGAGCTGTAATTGGGTGATTTTTTTTGTCCTAAGCATGTCTGAGGTGTGATAACCCAGGGGTTTAAGCTGGGCTGTAAATCAGCTGAGGGTCTGGCTCGCTGCTGGAGCAGGGAGCAGGGAGGGGTGTCCCCAGCCTGTCCTGTGTGTGTGTGTTAAGTGTTTCTCTGTCTTGTGTTCATCCACAGCTGTGATTAGTGCTCATCCCATCCATTCCCTCGACCCCCCTCACCACCATTTCCACTCCGGCAGCCTCGCCTCTCCAACCCGCAGCTTCCTGCACCACCAGCTCAGCCCGTGGCCCCTGGGCTCTGCCATGTCCCATTCGGACAGGGCCGACTCCACAGGTGAGAGACCAACCTCAGGGAGGTGCTGCTTTGTGGAACAGTGAGGGAAACACCTGGAAATTGGAGCCTGAAGCTCAGACAGTCTCCTCTGTGGGGTTCCATGAGGGATGGGTAAGGTACAGACAGAATCCTGGAAGGGCTGGGTTTTTGATCCTTGGCATCTGTGATGGTGTCCTTGGAAAAGGGGGTTTGATGTTCCATACAGAGCTCCAAACGGGGGGATCCCTCCTGCTAAAGCCTCTGGCCCTGGAGTCTGAAACATCAGATTAAATCTGAGCTGCTTTGTGGGATAACTTTTTCCCTAATTAATACAATTTGAAACCAAGCGGGGAGAAAAGTCCAGGCTTGGCTACCGAAAATGGGGGCACACAGACAACAGGGGTGATTTCCACACAGCACTTCCAGGCTTTATCAGAATCATTTGCAGTAGTTTTGGAGAGCACTAAAGCCTCCAGAGCTCTGAAAAATTCCAGAGCAATGGTTTTGCTAAATGTGCACATGGGTAACATGTTGGGATGAAGTAAACTCTGAGCTTCTCTGCCTCAAGGTCAACATGTGAAGTTGTCACAGCCAAAAGTGGTGTTTCCTTTTGAAAACAGTTCCTGAGGCTGCAAGGTCCATTCCAGCCCACACCATTCCATGAGTCTCAGTAAATGGATTTCAAGTGTGGCTCCTCTGTGACCACCACAGTGCTGTGTGCTTGAAGTGTTCCCAGTTAAAAATGCCAGCTCTGGGAGATACTCTGGGGTGAAAGGAGGCTGTGGATTTGTGTTCTGTGCTGTTTGAGGACTGCAACATGGAGCTGTTTCTGGGCCACAGTGTTCATGTGGTGTTGCTGGAGAGGGGGAATCCCTCAGCTCGTTTTGTTCCCATTCAGTCAATGGTCACCTCAGAGCGGGCCATGGGGTCATTCCCTGCAGACACCGTGTCCTGGGAGGAGGTGCTGGGTCCTGGTGGGCCCAGGGCCATCCCAGTGAGGAACCGGTGCTGTGTCCCTTGAGCCATCCCAGTGAGGAGCAGGTGCTGTGTCCCTGGAGCCATCCCAGTAAGGAACAGGTGCTGTGTCCCTGGAGCCATCCCAGTAAGGAATAGGTGCTGTGTCCTGGTGGGCCCAGAGCCATCCCAGTGAGGAATAGGTGCTGTGTCCTGGTGGGCCCAGAGCCATCCCAGTGAGGAACCGGTGCTGTGTCCCTGGAGCCATCCCAGTAAGGAACAGGTGCTGTGTCCCTTGAGCCATCCCAGTAAGGAATAGGTGCTGTGTCCTGGTGGCCCCGGAGCCATCCCAGTAAGGAACCGGTGCTGTGTCCCTGGAGCCATCCCAGTAAGGAACAGGTGCTGTGTCCCTTGAGCCATCCCAGTGAGGAACAGGTGCTGTGTCCCGGTGGCCCCGGAGCCGTTCGCGGTGGCCCCGGAGCCGTTCGCGGTGGCCCCGCAGCCGTTCCGGTGGCCCCGGAGCCGTTCGCGGTGGCCCCGCAGCCGTTCCGGTGGCCCCGGAGCCGTTCGCGGTGGCCCCGCAGCCGTTCCCGGTGGCCTCGGAGCCCTTCCCGGTGGCCCCGCAGCCCTTCCCGGTGGCAGTAACGCTGTCGGTGTGTGTGTTGCAGAGTCTGTCCGGAACACGCCCAGCACGGACACGATGCCGGCGGCCGCGGCCGTGCCCAGCGCGGAGCTGCCAGAGCCCGAGGGGCCGTTCCTGCCCGCTGAGGAGGAGCCCCAGGGCCCCCCCACGGCCCACGTGCGCCCCTCGCACCCCCTCAAGAGCTTTGCCGTGCCCGCCGTGCCCCCCGCCGGGGGCCCCTTCGACCCCGCCCTGCCCAGCACCCCCCTGCTGACACAGCAAGGTGAGGGATTTGGGGAACAAAGGGAGGGTGGGGTTGGGCAGCAAAGGAAATACAGCAGAGGGTGAGTTTTGTTGGTGTCATTTTCTGTACATAAATAAGATAAAATTCAAGTCCAACACTCCACAATTCAAGCGTTCTTTTCTCCTGTCAGAATCCTTTTCCTTCATGGAATCATCCCAGACTGCTTTGGGTGGGAAGGGAGCTTTAAAGCCCATCCTGTGCCACCCCTGCCCTGGGCAGGGACACCTTGCACTGTTCCAGGCTGCTCCAAGCCCCGTCCAACCTGGCCTTGGGCACTGCCAGGGATCCAGGAGCAGCCACAGCTTTTCTGGGCACCCTGTGCCAGGGCCTGCCCACCCTCACAGCCAGGAATTCCTTGCCAATATGCCATCCATCCCTGCCCTCTGGCAGTGGGAAGCCATTCCCCTGGCCTTGCTCTAGCAGACCCCCGAGCTGACCGTGTCCCTTTGCAGCTCCCGGGCACCCCGTCCACGCGGTGAAGACGGCGTCCATCGGCACCTTGGGCAGGACTCGGCCGCCCATGCCCGTGGTGGTGCCCAGCGCCCCCGAGGTGCAGGAGACCACGCGGATGCTGGAGGACTCGGAGAGCGTAGGTACCCCTGCCCGGGCTGGCAGGGTCACAGCTGGGGCTCTGCAGGGAGCCTGCACTGGCACCTTCAGGGCACAGGGGAGTGGGGCTGGCACAGGGGAGTGGGGCTGGCACAGGGGAGTGGGGCTGGCACAGGAGTGGGGCTGGCACAGGAGTGGGGCTGGCACAGGGGAGTGGGCATGGGAGTGGGGCTGGCACAGGGGAGTGGGGCTTGGGGCTCCACTGCCTGGGAGTGCGGAGAGACCGTGGAGGAAATCACCTTCTGCAGGAAGGGTCCTGCTGATCCTGCAGCTGCAGCTTCCCCAGCTCTGCAGNCCATTAATACTTTTTTTTCATTAATTTATTAGTGCAAAGTAGAGTCAGCACAAAAAAAAAAGGTTAAATTAAATTACTGGTTCAATTAGGAGTCTTGAAATGTAAATTATGGGTTGAAATATGGGGTTTAGGGTTGGGTAGGGATTTGAATTCCTTCTGGGTTTTTAGGAGAAGCTGTAGGAATGCGTTTGAGGAATGAGTTTACTTCCAGCTGCTGCTCTTTATCCCTGTCAGGAGCTGGCAGAGAATGTGTTGGGCACAGGACTGGGATGACTTTGCTGGTACAATGCAGAGCTTTGGTAAAGTGCAAGTTCTTTGCTGTTGAAATGGAGGAGGTTTGTGCATGAGAACAGGTCAGGGTTGGAAACTGCTCAGAACTGGGCAGGGCTGGTCAGGAAGGGTTTGGAGATGAACCAGGCCACGGTGTCTGTCCACAGTGGTGACAGAAACCAGACAGCTGAGCTTAAAAATGTGTGGGTTTAGCAACCACCCTGATCCCAAAACAGCTTTGTTCCTTTGACCTTGTTTTCCAGTAAGCTGGGAAGATTCTTCTCAACTTCCTGCTTTGGTTCGAAGGCAGGGATTGAGACAGGAGACAGGGCTTGGTCAGTGCAGCCACAGCTGCCCAGAGAGCTGCACTGGAAAAACAGGCATCTTTCGTGTTATTAATGGGTGTAATGGTCAGTTAATCCACTTGTGCTCATCCCGAGTTGGGGCCAGGATCTGCACCAGGAGTGCCCATTCCTGGGGTTCCTGCTCAGCCCCAGCTCTGTGTGAGTGACCCTTTCCCAGCAGTGCCCATTCCTGCTCAGCCCCAGCTCTGAGTGACCCTTTCCCAGCAGTGCCCATTCCTGCTCAGCCCATGTGAGTGACCCTTTCCCAGGCAGTGCCCATTCCTGCTCAGCCCCAGCTCTGTGTGAGTGACCCTTTCCCAGGCAGTGCCCATTCCTGCTCAGCCCCAGCTCTCTGTGAGTGACCCTTTCCCAGGCAGTGCCCATTCCTGCTCAGCCCCAGCTCTCTGTGAGTGACCCTTTCCCAGGCAGTGCCCATTCCTGCTCAGCCCCAGCTCTCTGTGAGTGACCCTTTCCCAGCAGTGCCCATTCCTGCTCAGCCCCAGCTCTGTGTGAGTGACCCTTTCCCAGGGGTGCCCATTCCTGCTCAGCCCCAGCTCTGTGTGAGTGACCCTTTCCCAGGAGTGCCCATTCCTGCTCAGCCCCAGCTCTGTGAGTGACCCTTTCCCAGCAGTGCCCATTCCTGCTCAGCCCCAGCCCTGAGTGACCCTTTCCCAGGCAGTGCCCATTCCTGCTCAGCCCCAGCTCTGTGTGAGTGACCCTTTCCCAGGGGTGCCCATTCCTGCTCAGCCCCAGCTCTGAGTGAGTGACCCTTTCCCAGCAGTGCCCATTCCTGCTCAGCCCCAGCTCTGAGTGACCCTTTCCCAGCAGTGCCCATTCCTGCTCAGCCCCAGCTCTGAGTGACCCTTTCCCAGGGGTGCCCATTCCTGCTCAGCCCCAGCTCTGAGTGACCCTCTCCCTGTCCCCAGAGCTACGAGCCGGACGAGCTGACCAAAGAAATGGCCCACCTGGAAGGACTCATGAAGGACCTCAACGCCATCACCACGGCGTGACTGCCCGGCCGTGACTCCAAACCCGCTGCCAGTCTCGGACTCAGCCTTGGAACACAAGGAATTGTACAGAGGAAAAACTAAAGGAAAAAAAAAAGAGAAAAAAAAAAAAAGAAACAAAGCAGAAAGAGGGACAGCACATGAGAGCAATGGAGGGAGGAGGAGAGGAACCAGCCAGAGGTGACCCGAGTGTCACCCCTTGTCCTGCAGCGCAGCCACGCGGGATTCCAGCGGCGCCGGGCAGGACGGGCCTCGCCAGCCAGGCTGGGATCCAGCAGGACAAAAGCAAAGCAAAGTGGACTCGCCATTAGTTTTTTTCTGGTCAGGTTTTGTCTCAGTGGTGTGATTGCCCTGCCTTTTCAGTGTTGGACATTGGCATTTATGTACAATTTTATTTGTGTTTTTATTTTATCTTTTTTTATAAAAAGGAAAAAAATATTGTAATAAAAAAAAAAAAAGGGAGAAACTGTTGTTTTCCACAGCCTAGGCTGAGGTTTGACTGCTTGTTCTATTGTGTATGAAAATTCATTGCCAGTGTGGGTTGTTCTGTTTTGTTTTTTATTCTGCGTATAATTACGTCCCCTTCTGGCAGTTAATCCATGGCCTTTTGGGATGCTGCACTGCTCTTTGTAAGCTTTTTTTATTATTTTTATATTATAATTATTAAAAGCCTGACTTTCTCCTCTCATCACTGTGAGATTCCCGGTCTGTTTGAATTGAGGTGTAATTGGAGAGCCTTGTTTGTCGCTTTTTGTGCAGTTTCAATATTTTCAGTGGGGGGAGAAGTAGCTGGGGAAGGGGAGGGGGTCCCGGGGAGGGTTCATTCCTGTTGTTTTCCTGTCTTTTTCCAGTGACTGGGAAGACTGAAGGACATGGAAACATCCTCAGCTGTACTGTGTGTCTGGTCCCTGAACGCAGGGAGAGTCCTTTAGGAACATTCTGAGAATTCCTCCTGGGAATTGGGGTTCTCCTGTTCAGGTGACCCTACAGGAAGCTTCTTTTGGCAGCTGTTTTGTTGTTGGTGGTGGTTTAAAGATGGCTCAGGAGCCTTGGAAGTGCAGAGTGGAGCTCAGCCAGGCTGCAGGGCTGGGGCTGAGCCCCCTGGGCTCGGGGAACTTTGGGATCTCCCCATTCCCAGCACCCCAGGTCCTGCCTGGAGAGCACTGAGTGCCCCCAGGGTCCTGCAGCAGCAGCCCTGGCCCCGCCCTCCCACCGGGAATCCTGCTCTGAAGGATTCCTCAGCCACAAAACAAGGCCAAAATGTGGGTTTTTCACACTTTGGAAGCCGTGTGCAAATAAACCCAGTGCTGGTGCCCGGGGTGCTGCACAGAGCCAGGGAGGGAGCAGAGGGGGCTCTGGGGAGGGGAGGGAAGAGGGATTTTGGGATTTTCCTCCTCTGTGTGTGCTCGCCTGGCTCTGCCCTTCTCTGCAGAAAAGGAAGGGGCTGGAGTGCAGTAAAATGAGAAAAATGAGCTGCCAGTGAACTCCTGTGCCATTTCACTTCCAGGATTAAAGGAATCCCAAACTTCTGACGGTTCAGGGGCTGGGATTTGGGAAGCTCAGGCCCCCCTGTGCCTCTGCCAGGGGAAATGCTGTGATTTCCACTGGAATGGCAAAAAGAGCTTTGCTTCCTTTGCTTCCCGTTGGCCCCTGAACTGGAGCTGAAGCTCCCAGTCCTGGCACTGGGAGAAGGGAGAGCCCCAGAGCCCCGGGGAGAGCAGGGATTTGGGCTGAGGTCACTTCTTTCTTTTCCTGGACCCTGTGTTGTCATTTCTGGGCCATTTCCTGCATTTATTTATTATCGAGGGAGGGGAGAGAATTACAGAAATTGGACCACCATGGGCAACCTGGATAATTAACGTTTGGACTTTTAATCAGTACAATTCAGGGCAAAATAAGCTACAGAACATGTATTTAAAGAATAAAATCCACACCTGGCCTGCAAGGAGGGTGTGGACCTTTTCCTTTGCCTGTTTTTTTTTACCTGTACCCAAAGAAATGCCATCCCACACACACAGTATTCCCAGCTGGGGGCCTTTGTGAATATTCCTGATGTAGAACACCATGAATGTTAATATTGTCATTGAATTTGGGGAGGGGGAATATTTTTAATGATAAAACAACTGTTCAAAGTTGGTTTTTTTAAGGTTAAACTGAAAAAAAAAAAGAAAAAAAAAGAAAAAACATTTATTCGATTCAGTGTACAATCTGTATTGCACTTTTTCACATTTTAATGCTACGTTTTCTTACATCTCCTGTGACTTTACCTTTGGAACTTTGTGTATCCTCGTAGTGTCATAGTCCAGCTGTGCAGAGACAGCTTCCCTTGGACACGTGGGGAAAAGGAACAAACCAAACCTGTACATTGTTTTATGACTCTCATGTAGAAGGATTTCAAGGACTGCTGTAGATGTCGACCTTTCTGTACAATTTTTTTGCTTTTCTGTAGTATTTGCTGTATCCTCTATGGCTTTTTTTAATAACTTCATGCTTATTAATTTGTATTGGGCATCCAATACACTTTTTTTAATCCAATCAACTCCTGGGCTGCTTGGAGAGTTTGTTTAATTATTCCTAGTCGTTACAGTGACCAGGTCTGGAGTTTTACTTGCCCTTCTCTTTGCTGTGGGTTGTGTTCTCCAAAGAAAGAAGAGGAAAACTCTTCTCCCTCGCTCAGCCTTTGTGCAGACCCTGAACTTTGGAACCTGTCTCCCTGTTCCAAAGCTCCACTGTGAAATTATCACCTTTTAATTAGCGAGCAGAGGGGGTTCAGATCAGTGGAAGTACAAATAATAAACTGGGGATTAATGGAAAAATAACACGGGACCGTGGCCCATTGCAGTGCCTGTCCCTGGGCTGGGAAGTGCAGGAACCGATCTCTGCCCCCGGCCCATCGCAGCCGCTCTTCCCCCCGGAGCCTCTCCCCTTCCCGGCCGTGTCCCGGCCCTGCTCCCGCTCTGTCCCTGCCATCCCTCTGCTCCTTCCCCTCACACCCAGCTGGGAAGGGACCCTGCAAATCTCCTGGGCCGGGGCAGGGAAAAGGGGAACATTTCCTGAGTCCTGGGGGAGCAGCTAAACCCTGCCTGGCCTCGCCAGCTCTGAGCCTGAGGGCACTGCCCGGGGCAGGGCGGGCAGGGGATGGGCTTTTCCAACCCAAACCGCTCTGGGATTCACACGGAATCACTGAGATGGGAAAAGAGCTCCGAGAGCATCGAGTCCCAGCTGTGCCCGCTGCCCACCTTGTCCCCAGCCCAGAACCCTGAGTGCCACCTCCAGCCCTTCCTGAGACACCTCCAGGGATGGGCACTCCAACCCTCCCTGGGCAGTTCCGAGGCCTGAGCACCCTTTCCATGGGGAAATTCCTGCTGGTGCCTACCCTGCCCCTGCCCTGGCCCAGCCTGAGGCCGTTCCCTCTCCTCCTGTCCCTGTTCCCTGGGAGCAGAGCCCGACCCCCCTGAGCCCCCTCCTGTCAGGGACTTGTGCAGAGCCACAAGGTCCCCCCTGAGCCTCCTTTGCTCCAGGCTGAGCCCCTTTCCCAGCCCCGCGCTCCCGGTTCTGCGGCACCGAGAGCGCTCCCGTGGCCGTGCCGGGGCCGTGCCAGGGCCGTGCCGGGGCCGTGCCAGCGGCAGCCCCGCAGGCCGGGTGGCACCGCGGCCCGGGGACAGCAGATGGCAGCGGTGCCTCGCTGCTGAGAAGCTGCAGCGCTCGCAGGGCCCGAGCTGAGCTCCGGGAAGGGACCCACGGCAGTGCTGCGGCTCCGGAGGGGCAGCTCAGGGAGGAACTCACGCTGTAAATCCCAGTTGTTCCATGGAAGGTTTGGCTTCCAGCCCAGACCCACGGGCTGCCTCGAACAGCTGCAATAAATTCGTGCAACACTTGCAGGCTTTTGCCCAGTAAGAGCAGCCTCCCATCCCCACCCGAACTGAAACTGAGCTTAAACCCAATCCCTCTTCATGTCAATAAAAGCATTCCTGCAGCAGCTCAGGGTGATTTAACTCAACAGCTTTTGCTAAAAGCAGCGAACCATTGCAGATTTTGTAGGATCCCAGAATGGTTGGGATGAAAGGGACCTTAAAGCTCATCCAGTGCCACCCCTGCCATGGGCAGGGACACCTCCCACCATCCCAGGCTGCTCCAAGCTCCATCCAGCCTGGCCTTGGGCACTGCCAGGGATCCAGGGGCAGCCACAGCTGCTCTGGGCACCCTGTGCCAGGGCCTGCCCACCCTCACAGGGAACAATTCCTGCCCAGTATCCCATCCATCCCTGCCCTCTGGCAGTGGGAAGCCATTCCCTGTGTCCTGTGCCTCCATCCCTTGTCCCCAGTCCCTCTCCAGCTCTCCTGGAGCCCCTTTAGGCCCTGCCAGGGGCTCTGAGCTCTCCCTGGAGCCTTTTCCTCTCCAGGTGAGCACCCCCAGCTCTCCCAGCCTGTTTTTTGGATCAGGGCTCCCCCAGCCTCCCAGAGGCTTCCAGCAGGTCACACATCTGCCCCGTGTGACTCCAGAAAGCCAAGACTGGAGCTGCACCGGGGCTCTCCAGAACCTGCCAGACACAATAAAATCCCTGCCCCTGAAGCAGCTTTGGCAGCTCTGCGGTGTGGGGGCACCCTGGAGACATCCCAGGAAAGCTTCAGAACCCACAGGGCACAGCAAGTTTGGAAAGGGGAAGTCAACCCTCGTCAGGCACAACGTGGGAAAGCAGCCAGGGGAACACGAGCACAGAGGTGGAGGAGTGGGGAACAGCCCCAGCCCCAGCCTGCAGCTGCCTGGGGAAGAGACAGGGAGAGCCAGAATGCCCAGGGTGCCAGGGCCAAACTAAAATCCAGTGAGGATTCAGCCCACTCTGGGGGCTCCCCCCTTGCTGCGGGGGAATGTTCTGAGCAGCACCTTCCCCTCCACAGCAGGGCTGGAGGAGAGCAGAACAACCTGTTCCCTGTCCTGTGGTAACCCAGAATCAGCTTTTCCTAGCTATTCCCAATTCCAGCTCCTGTTTCCCAGCCTTCTGCCAGCACACACCGCCCTTCCCTCTCCAGAGGCACAGGGACCGAGGCTCCCACGGGGCTGCAACTTTGGGCAAACCCTGATTTTCCCTGGTAGTTTCTTAGGAGGAAATCCTGCTCCCCAAGGAGGCTGTCTCGGGACCTCCCAGTCCCAGGGAGCTCTGCCCACAGCGGCTCGGTCACGGTGGCAGTGTCACCACAGCCCCTTTTCAGCACCCAAATGCACCAGTGCCACCAGTGCCAGCCTTGGGGGCAGGCGGTGCTGCCCCTGCAAACCCAGCCCTGGAGGCAGCACCCTGCACCCCGGGGCTGCGAGGTGCTCCAGAGGCTGGGACAATTAAAGACAGGCTGGAGATGTGGCAATGAAATCATCGCTCATTAACCCAAATCAGGACTCGCCCTCGGTGGGCTGCAGGTGAGGGAAGGCCGAGCTGCCACGGGTTCCTCTTCTGGAGCATTGGCCGTGTCCCTTTCTCCCTTCTGTCGTTCCAGGCTGGCTGTCCCTCCCCCTCCTCTGATCTCCCCTCAGGGTGAGGGCAGAGCTTCACTCCCTGCAAACCTGGGGGGAAGAGGAGACCCCCGACCAGTGGCTGGCAGGGCCCCAAAGGCGGAGCTGGAGCATCCCAGGGAGGGTGCTGGGAAGCCTCTCACAGCCAGCACGGGGCTGCTGCTGACCCCCAGGTCCCACCCTGCAGGACACGGGGACCGGGCTGGGGACTCCCGGCAGCGCCCGGGGGCGGCAGGACACAGGTTTGGGGTCGGACACGCCGGTGGAGCCCGGGCAGGGCTTTCCCACTGGAAGCCCCGGATGGCTGCGCTCCCGACAGCCGCATCCCGGCATCCTCATGCGCCGGGAAAACACCGGAGCCCCCCGTGGCAGCGTCTCCACGGCGACAGCACCTCCTCCGTCCGTCCCCTCCGTCCATCGCACCCCGCCGGGGGCCGGGCGCTCCCCTCCCTCCCGGGGCTTTCTCCGGCCGCGGTCACTGCAGGCAGGCGCTGGTGCACCGCCAGGGAGCAGCTGCCCGGGAAACCTCGCCAGGGGCTCTCCGTACTCCCGGTGCCATCCCAAACCCTCTCCCGGCCCCTCCCCAGCCTCCAGGGCTGTCCCTGGGGCACCCTGGCTGGGGGTGTCCCTGTCCCAAGGAGCAGCGTCCCTCGGGTGCCGGGGCCACATCCTGCCCTCCCCACCCCCCTGTCCCCTCCCCACCCCCCTGTCCCTGCCTGGCCGCTCCTGGGATTTCTCCGCCCTTTCCTGCAGGGGCACAGAGCCCTCGCAGCATCCCCGCGTCCCGAGGCCAGGCTGGAGGAACAGGCGCTTCCATGGCTGAATTCCCTCCTGGATCCCCACAGCGATTCCTGCCCTCCCTGGCCCGGCTCCGGGCCGCAGCACGGATCACCGGGGCCTTTTCCCACTTGGAGAAGAAGGGAGAAAAGCTGTGCTGGCGCAGGCAGTGCTGGGAAGGGCGGGAAGCCAAAAAGGACAAGGCTCCCCCGGGGAGGCTGCCCAGTCCTGGCCCCAAACCTGCCAGCACAGAGGGGACCCTAAAACAGGACACACAGCCCCACTCCCAGAGCCAGCACCTTCCAGAACCTTCCACTCCAACCAAGTCCCCCAGAGCCCCTCCTGAGAGATGCAGGAGGGGCCGGGGGACAGGGCAGGGCTCAGCCTTTCCCCACAGCTGCCCCCAGCAGCCGGGAATTACAAGGGCCAGCAGCAGCCCGAATAGGTTTGGGTCACCCCAAACCCCCCACTCTTACCTAGGCAGACACAGGAGAACCTGCTGCTCCTTCCTGCTGTTTGCTGCAAGGATCTGGACTGGGAGAAGCCAAACTGGAACCTGCTTGTGCCCCAAGCTCCTCAGCTGCTCCCCATCACCTCCATCCCAGGTGTTCCCCACCTCCAGCCCCAGCCAGGGCCCTCCCCAGCTGCGGGACATTTCCCTGGGAGCAGTGGGGCACTAATGGGGTGGGAGCTGGAGCGGGGACAGCTCTTCCCAGCCGAGGTTGCTTGGTGAGAACCACTGGGACCTAATAAACCCATCAAGCGAGGAACAGCACCCCAATGAATGAGAAATGGATGCTGAGTGCCCACAGTGCTGTGACTCAGGGGTTCCCAGAGGACACTCCAGCGTGCCCAGGGCTGGTGCCTGCGGGGTTTGTGCCGCCTGAATCAAACGCTGTGATTTAGGAGACCACTTGGCTGGAGATAGGGAGGGATAAAAGGTGTGAATTGTGCCACGAGTGCCTCCAGGGGTCCCTGCTCCCCTCGGGGTGTCCGCAGCTCCCGAGGGATCTGTGGGGCGGGCAGCGCTGATTAAAGCCACGCCTGGAGCGTCCTTGCAGAGCTGAGTGTGGCTGTCCTCGGTCCCGCGGCCTCCCCAGGAGCACCGGGACACGGAGCAGGAGCTGCGCTGACGCTCCAGTCCCTGCCGCAGGAGGCACAGGGAGAGGAATCCCTCGGGACAGCGCTCCTGCCTGGCACTGCAGCCCTGCACAGACGTGCTCAGGTGTGCCCTCGGCCCCGTGCCCTCCTTCCCGAGGGTTCTGTGCTCCGGGGAATCCACCGAGGCCGCTCTGGGGGGAGCAGGAACGCTCACGGGGGAGCAGCACCGCAGCCCTGTGCTCCGTCCTCCCTCCCGGGAGTGACAAGTGACCGAGTGGCCCTGGTGGCTCCGGGGCCCGCTCCAGCAGCGCCGGGATGTGCTGCTCCCCCTGCCTCGGAGCTCCCTTCTCCAGGGCTGTTCCCGGGATGCGGAGGCGGCTGGGCCAGCCGGAGCCACCGGCAGCTCCAGGCCTGGCCTTGCGGAGGGGCCGGAGGGATGGGCACGCTCCTGGCCGGAGCTGACCACATCCTGCTAGCCCCTGGCCACCCCAGGGCGGAGGGGCCAGCCCGTGGGCAGCTCGGCGGGCACCGCGTGAGCCCCGCTCCCACCCCGCCGAACAAAGCGGCTGTGAGAAAACAGGAACCAAGGGAAGAGGGGAAAATGACCCTGAAGAGCTCTCTAATTTACAGCACAGCCGGGGAGCGGCTCCCGGGGACGGGGGCGCGCTCAGACACGCGGCACCGGGGATGCGGTTAACGCCTTCCTGCCCGGCTCCGCTCCGGGCTGCCCCCGGCCCCTTCCCGGGGCACAGCCGGCTCTCGCAGCGCCCCTGCCCCGGGAGCTGCCGCGTCTCCTCACCGAAACAAAGGAGAATCTCCCTCCTGGGAGGCTGCAGGCGAGGTCGGTTCAATCAGGAGCCGGGGAAGGGACCGGAGAGAGCAGCGGCCGCCGGTGATTGGGGTCGGTGGGAGGCAGCGGTGATGGAAAGGGAGCAATCGGCGCTCCGGCCTCTGCAGATGGAGAACCGAGCCAGGGTTTTGTGCCCTTAATTTGCCAGAGGAGGGGGCATCACCTCCGGCTCCATTAAAATCAGGGCCTGAAGCCAGAGCGGGGATTAGGCAAAGGGCGCTGGAATCGGTGAGACAGAATGATGTGACAAAACCAATGCACTCAGTAAACTCATGCTAAAACTTGGCCTCTTCTCATCGAGAGGAGAGAGCCGGCAGGGAGAAGTTGGATTTGGAGTCACCCTGCCCATCCAGGGAGCAGCGCCCGGGCACTGCTGGGAGCAGGGACAGGGCTGGGGACACTGGGCACTGCGCTCCCGGGGTCCCTGGGGAGGCTGACTGAGGGCACTGCGTCCTTCTAGCCAGCGCCTTGCCCAGGAGCACACCTGGGAGCTGGGTCCAGCGCGGAGGGTCTGTGCTGGGCAGGGGAGGTGCTCGGTTCTGGCCTGGGGACAGGACCTTGGGCTGTCCCAGCCTCTCCCCTGGGTCCCCCCCTGCCAGACGAGCGGTGTCCAGCCAGGGCTGCCCCTGTGCCAGGAGCGGAAAGCGTCGCTCACAAGGCGCCTGAGCAGCTGGATGTGATTGCTGCAGCTTTCTGAGTGCGGGTTTGGGCTGAGAAGCCGGGGCAGAGGGGCCAGAGGCACACACGAAACCTGGCATGGCAAGGGGGGCGTTTCTCGGTGTGGGGTAAGGGACAAACGTCACCAAGGAACTGCAGAGGTGTGGAAAAGCTGCTGCAAAATCACCTCCAAACCCTGCGGGCAAATCCAACCGCCCCGCTTCTCCTCCCCACTGAGGGAGTCACTGAGCCCGGCTTTGGGTCAGCAGAGGGAAAGGTCCACCCTCATCCCAGCCCCAGGGCTGGAGGAGCCAGGAGCGGATGGGGAGGGGGTCCCTGGCATCCGAGTGCTTCCAGCAGAGCGGGGCTGCTCCCGTGTGCCCCTGCACCCCGGCTCCGGGGCTATCCCTGCCCCGCGCTCTGCTCCGGCCGCCCTCGGGCCCGGCAGAGGGGTCAGCGCTGGCTCCTCGGACCCTGCCGTGGGCTGGCCTCTTCCCTCGGCTCTCCTGGGACTCCCGTGGTGCCGAAGGGAGCTGACCCACGCCAGGGCCACCCTCTGGTCAGCCCTCTGGGGCTCGGAGAGGTGGCTGCAGTGCTGGGCTGGGGAATTACCCCAGGGGAGGGTCCCGCCTCAGCAGGTGCCAGCTCTGCCTCCAGCCCCCTTCCCTCTGGGAAGCGGAGCTCCCGGCCAGCCTTTACTCCGGGCGCGATGGCAGCGCCCACTGCGGGGGCTGCCGAGAAGCCAGCCCTGGCCCCTCCCGTCCCTCCCTGGGCTGGGAGCTGCCCCCACGCCGCCCTCCCTCGCTGTGCTCCCGCTCCGTGCCCCTGTCCCAGGCGGGCGCAGGGCTGCGGGCAGGGCTGGGAGGGCGGTGCGCCCTCGGCGCCTCTCCAGTCTCACACGGCTCTGGCCCCCCAGTCCCTGCAGAGCAGCCCCGCTCCAGCTCCGGCTGCAGGGCCCTCCCAAGGCTCCGGAAGAGCCCCCGGCCCCACGCAGGGGTGCGGGCAGCGCGATGTCACCGCGGGTGCGGGAGCCCGGAGCAGCTCCCGTGTTTGCGCTCTGTGGTTTGGCCGCGGCTGAGGGCGCTGCCTTGCGCGCGTCTCCCGCATCCCTAAGGGATCCTGTTCCACAGAATAGCAGGGTGCAGGGGGTGCTGGCGGCTGGCAGCTCGTGTGCACACTTATCTTTGTCTCAGATAAAATACACTCCGATGTCGGGGCTGCTTTGAACGGGTGGCTCCTCACTCACTCACGGCTGCCCTGGCAGGGAGGAAAAGATGCAATTCCCTTTTCCTTCTGGGTATTCCCAGGGGCACCTCCGGGATCTCACGGCCCCCGTGCCAATGCTGGGGGCCCCTGAACTGCGGAGATGAAACCGGACTCGGCCGGGGCATGCACAGCCCCCGCCCCCGGTGGGGCTCCCGGGGACACCCCCGAGGGTGTCCCTGCTGGTGGCTGTGACCAGGGCACAGCGCTCAGGGTCCTGCCTGTCTGCGGCTCCACCACGGAGCTCGGGGAGGCTGCAGAGAGGAGGAAAAGCCTCTTTCCAAGAGCTGAGCCCCAGCCCGGCCCTCCCTGCGGCCCTGGCAGCGATCTCCTTCCCGTCGGGGCTGGCTGGCGCAGGGACCGGGCAATCCCAGTGCCCTGGGAAAGCACCGCCGGGAATTGCGCTGTTCCGTGGTCTCCGACACCCCAAAATGTCCCACAGGGGGCAAGAACTGCGAGTCTGGGAGCTCCTGCCTCCCCCAAAGCCGGGGACTGCTCTTCTCTAGGGCAGGGTCAGTGAGGGGCAGCCAGGCCAGGCTGAAACTCCCACGAATTCCAGCCCTGCCCAAACTGGGACTGGGCAAAGGCAGAGCCCACCAGAGCTGCTGCTCCTGCCTTTCCCCACTCCAGGGCGTGGATCCCGAGGCTCCGTGGGGTGGGGAGTGGGGATGAGGGGGCAAACCCACCATGCTGGTGGGCAGTGCCCTGGCTCCGGGCTTTGGGGCGGTTTTCCCCCATAACTGCATCACCCCGGTGCCCTCTGGAGTCCTCACAGTGAGACAGGGAGGCACCACCATGTGCTGAACCAGCCAGGCCTTCCAGGTGTGCTCTGAGAGCTCAAAACCTGGGCTTTGTTCCAGTCCAGCCCTGCGAGTTTACAAACCTTCTGTGAAATCTCAGTTTTAAAAGAAATGCTGGCTCGGGCAGCACTGACAATCCATTCCCTCTGTAGTAGGAACAGCGTGGGAAATAAAAGAGCCCGGCTTAGACACCCATTCCAAAAGGCAAACCAGGGATTTTACTGTCCAAATTCCCTCAGGGAAACCCCAGCCCAAGATGACCCACCAGGAGTCACTGCCCAGGGGGGTTTGGACCGACGCCGAGAGGGCTTTGCAGGAGTCAAAGGGAAGCTCAGACTGAGGCCGGTTTGGCCCTCCCGAAACCCTTCAGCCCCGGCCGCCTCCTGCAGCTGCTCCCTCCTCACTGCAGGGCTGTGTCCTGTGCCCTGCCTTGCCCGGGCTCCCCACAGCTCCCACGGCATTGAAGGGACGGCTTTTGGTGCCCAGGGCTGCCAAACAGTGGGCAGGTTTCTCCCAGGGCAGTGTGAAAGTTCAGGCGTGGGTGGAAGTTTTAAACTTCTTCTGGCAGGGGCTCAGGACAGGGAGCGTGTGAGGTGCTGAGCACCCTGCCCGAGCTCCAGAGGCAGCAGGAAAACAGAGACAGGGCAAGGCAAAGGGCTGAAATGGGGTTCTCCTTCTTCCAAGCTCGTCCCGTGTCACCCCGAGTTCACCGTGTGAAGCAGACAGCGCCTCAGAGGGGAGGGTTTTTCACGTTTTTATTTACTAAGGTTTTTATTGTGTGTTTTATATTGCAAACCCCACCCCTAGAACTCTTCCCCTCCCTTCCCCCCAAAAGAAAACAAAAAAGAGTAATAATAATAATAATCATAATAATAATCATAATAATAGTAATAAATATAGTTCCACCTACTGAGACAAGCCTAGTGTTGACTGGGGTCCAGTCAGAATAACTCAATGTTGGCTACTGCAGTGCTGAGAGCTGGAAACCCAAAGAAGATCCCCGAGGGAAGCAAAGCCAAGGAGGATGTCCCGCAGCGAGGAGGGGGCACAGCCGGGCAGCGCCAGCCCCGGGTGTGCCCCAAGTGGCCCTGGGGCGGCCGGGATTCGGGGCCAGAGCAGCAGCCACCGGACAGGGAGGGTCGGAGCCTTTCCCCCCTGCCTGCCCTGCCCAGCCCAGCCCTGCATGGAGCTCTCCAGGTGCACGCCAGGGGCCCTCTGGCACGCACAGGGAGGGAAAGGTTGGCTAAAAACCCAAAAAAACTGAAAAGGATATTGTGAGTTTTCCTTCTACCTCTGCAAACACGAGAGGGCCTGTGAGGGTGCTCCGGCTCCTGCTTCGAGACGAAGCTGTGGGCATTTGGAAAAGCAGGATCTAGAGGTTGCAATTGTCACCTGCCACCAGCCCTGCGGGACCGATGTGTACTGCAAAAGTAGGCTAGAGATAGATAGAGATCAATCTGTGTGTGTGTGTGTGCTGACACGGCGCAGAACCAAGCTGCAGGTGTGCCTGGCCACCTGGGCACGGCGGCTGTGGGGGCAGGGACAGCCACAAACCTGTACAAACACCCCCCCCTCCTGCCACACTCACACAGACACGGCTGCAGGTGTGCCTGGCCACCTGGGCACGGCGGCTGTGGGGGCAGGGACAGCCACAAACCTGTACAAACACCACCCCCCCCCTCCTGCCACACTCACACAGACACGGCTGCAGGTGTGCCTGGCCACCTGGGCACGGCGGCTGTGGGGGCAGGGACAGCCACAAACCTGTACAAACACACACACACCCCCTCCTGCCACACTCACACAGACACAGCTGCACGGAGCCAAGTAGGAAAAGCATTTCCAGAGTTCCCCTGACCCGTTAAGGAAGACCAAAGCTGATCACATCTGAATTCGGAGCCACCAAAGCGGGGCGAAGCAGGAGTGCCCAGGAATGCGACATTCAAGGTGCAGGCACGTGGCAGAGTTCTGGGGACAGCTCGGTGTAAAAACAACTGCCAGCCAGCGGCTGGGGGGGCACAGGGGGCTGGGGGGCTCGGGACTGGGCTGAGGGGAGTTTTTGGCACTGCTGCGTGGAGTCCTGCGTGCCCCTGAGGGCTGGGGACAGAGGGAGGCTGGATGAGTCTCTAACGAGTGTTAGAAAAGTTGAGCACCTGACTCGGACAGTGAGGTGGCCACAGAGCCCGCCCTGGCCCAGGAAAACCCCCAACAGAGAGAGAGGATGAAGTGACACAAAAGGAGACGTCAGCCCGAGGGGTAAAGGCTGTGGCTTCCCAGCGCTGCCGGCCCCGCTCTGTCCTCGCCCCGCTGTGGCTGCCCAGCCCCAGCCCCAGGTGGCCCAGCGTGCCCAGGGGCGCTGCAGGCGGGCAGGGGAAGCCCACCAGGTGCAGGCTCTTATTGCTGGTGAAATCAAACAAAGGATTTCGGTTCCCCCAGCAGGGGACAAGCACAGACCATGGCTGGCCAGATTTCTGGGCTGATCTGGTTTTAAGGGTAAAAACAAGAGTTGTAAATCTTGGCTGGGCACCAGAACTGTCCCGGTGCCTCACACTGCCCTGGGCTGAGGAGGAGGAGGAGGGCTGGGGACTGCACCCCACTGCTCAGTCCTGGCTAGTGCTGCTCAGAGCAGTCACCCACGGGCACCGAGACGGCCAAGGGACAGAGGGGACGCTTCTGCCTCTCCCTTCATCCCTCTGCACGCACCACGGAGAGCCTGGGCCTCCTGCTCGGCGTGCTGGCAGAGCCAGGGCCTCTCCCCGAGCACACAGGGATCATCCCTGCCCTCCCCGTGCCCCACAGGGCACTGCTCCTTGTTCCCACAGGAGCATCCGTGCAGTAAGGAAGGGACAATCTGGCCCATCCATCTCCTGGTCACCTTCTTCTTCCTCAGCTGGAGTCCAGCCCAAACTTCGGCCCCTGGGAAATCCCTAGAGGGGTCTGAGAGGGCGAACTGAGCCCTTTCCCGGCTCCTCCGCCCTGCTGAGCACAGGAGGTGACCCGGCAGGGAGGGAGGGACGCTCCCGGTGCGCGCTGGGCCCCCCACGTCCCCCGGCCCCAGGGTAACAGCTGGGGCAAAGCTGAGGCCAGCCAGGGCTCCAGGCCAGACCTCACGGCCCCTTCTACGGCCCACGTCAACCTCGGGTCTTTGTCTCAACAGGAAAACCTTTTTTGGTGGCTTCTATGGCTGCTCATTCACATGTTCCAGCTCAGGCACACGCCCCGGCTGTGTGTTACCTCGTTGGATTAAATTTGCTCGTATCCTTTTGTTCCATGTATTAAAATATTCTATAAAATCAAGTGACCAAAAATCTATAGCTCTAAGAATACCTGGTTATCTTCTTTTTTCTTTTTTTTTTTTTCCTCTTTTTTTTTTTTCTGTTGTTTTTCATGTGTTTTTTCCTTTTTGTTTCTAAGCACGGTTAAACCTAAACAAAAAGAAATGGAGGAAAACCCAACCGAACAAACAAAAAAGAAAAGCGGGAGTGGCGCGAGGAGGGGGGAAGGAAAGGAAAGAACTGCTCGGCGAACACATCAGGAGCTGCTCGGCAGGGCTGGGACGAGCAGCTGCCCCAGGAGTCCTCACAAATTGGAGGGCAGCTTGGACCTGACGGGCTCCAGATCCCCCGTGAGCACGATGGATTCCTTCCTGCCGAACACCAGCGGGTGCGGCAGAGAACCTGAGGACATCTGGCGCGGCAGAGTCACCCTCCCGGGGACGGAGCTGCAGGGCTTCCCCAGGAGCCCGCTCCCGCCGCCGGGGAAAGGGGAGAAGCTGGAAACGGATTCTCTAGAGGAGTGAGGAGAGCTGTGGTGGGCCAGCGTCTGAGCCAGCTCCTGGGGCAGAGAGGGCTGGGACGCCGAGATGAGCTTGATGTCCTGGTGGAGGCGGCCCGGCGGCTGCGCGCCGCGCCCGGGCAGCGGCTGGCCCGGGGGGCTGGCGGGCTGCGGCAGCAGCAGCGAGCCCTGCGAGCCCGAGGCGCCCGCGGGGCCGCACTGGAAAGTTCTGCTGGCCACCGGGCTCTGACTGGGAGGACTAAGGCCAGAAGGGGTGTAACAGGGAGAGGCGACGCCGGGCTGCTGCAGCGGGGACGCGGAGGCGAAGGGAGGCCGCTCCTGGTGGAGCTGGGCTATCGTTCCAGTCACAGATCCTAAAGCACTTGGATGTGTTTGGCACAGCGCTGCGGACGGCCCACCCGAGGCCTGCGCCAGCTGGCTGAGGCTGGAGGATGGAGAGTTGGAGGAAGGAGGGGGCTGGAAGTGGTTCATCCCCACCAAGGTCCCACTGCCCGAGAGCTGCTGCGACTGTCCCCCCTGCAGTGGTCTTGTGCTGGGCTGGAACTGGGTCAGGAGGCTGGGGGGCGAGTTGGATGAGAGCTGGGTGAGGGATGTCGATGGGGAGCTGGCTGTGGCTTGCTGGAAGTGCCCAAATCCACTGCTGGAGAGGGCTGGCGGCTGCGGCTGCTGCTGCAGGGGCTGAGCCGTGCCGAGGGGTGACCCCGAGGGTGCGTTGTGGAACTGGTTCAGCCCCGCCGAGGAGGTGCTGCTCGGCCCCGGCTGGCCGGAGCCCCCCAGAGGGGATCCCACCTGGAACTGGCCCAGGCCGGCGGCGGCCGAGAAGCCGGCGAGCTGCTGGATGTGGAAGGACGAGGACGAGGGGGTCTCTGCGCCCGGCGTGTGCAGCTGCGACGGGGTGCTGGACGGGGAGCCCACGGCAGAGGGGCCGGCGGACGGCAGGAGCGACTGGAACCTCTTCAGCTGCCGGGGGGTCTGGCTGGGCTGCTGGCCCAGGGAGCCCAGCACGGACACGGGCGGCCGGAAGATGGCCGTGGGCAGGCGCGGGTGGTGGGTCAGCGCGATGGCCACCGAGGTGGTGGCGGCGGCAGCCTGCAGCGGGGCCTGGATCAGCGGCGTCCAGATGACCGGCGTGGGCGTGGAGGCGGCGGCGGCGGCGGCCTGCACGTTGTGGGCACAGTGAGCCATCTCCCGGTCGTGCTGCACGATCTGCTGGATGATCTCGTTCTCCTGGTAGTTGAACACCCCCGAGTTGAGGTCGTGCTGCACTTTATGCAGCAGGATGGAGTTCTTCTTGCCTGCGGAGGAAGGAGAGGAAGGGTCACTGCGGGGTGGCAGAGCACCGCCTGCCCGGCTGCCCCGCGCTGCCCTCGGGATCTGGGCACAGCCTCTGCTCCGGCAGCGAGGTGACAAACGCCACCTCTGCTGCTTCCGTGGATCCCACAGAACCGTGTCCGGCAGGACACCCATCCGTAGGCAGCAAAGCTGATGGACTTGGAAGAGTCCCGTTTTGCACCTGGGCTTCCAAAGAAAAAGAGAATAAAACCTCAAAAATGTAAACCCAGTGAAGTCTTCAGCCACCCTCCTTCAGCTTCTCCTTTTCCTCACCTGTCTCGTGTGCCCTGGCAACTCTGGAGTCAAATATGGGGGTTCACTTGGAAGGAAATTTCTCTGTGAGTCAGGACTTGATGAACTTGGAGTCTTTTCCAACCTGGATGGTCCAAGGGCCCAACCAAAGCCGGCTGTGCCCTTGGAGTGCCAGCTTTAGGGAATGTTCCAGCTGGATTCCCAGCCTGCAGCCAGAGGTTAACTCAGCTCTTTGCCCTCGCAATGGACTGGAAAATGGGGTGGTGGGAGTTATCCAGCCTGGGAGTGCACCTGGCACCAGGGGGATGCACTCCCAGGCAGGGCCTGGCACCAGAGGAATCCCCTTTTGATGCCACCCAGCCAGCTCCCAGAGCTTTACGGTCTGGGGCACATCTAGATGGCCCCCAGATGGTTGGTTGGTTTTTCTAGTGCGTGATGTAGCTTTTAAATGTGTAATAGAGACAAGAGGGAGAGTTTAAGGACATGCCTCTCACTCCAGCCGAATGGAAAATCAAACATCTGGCAGGAGAGAGCTGGGATGACACTCTGAAGAGGGAAGGTGGCACCCTGCTCTCCCAAAAAGCCACTCTGAGTGTTGGATACAACTCACCGAGTTCCAAACCCACCACCAGAAAGAGGCCAAACAATTCTCGCACCGATAAAGAGGAAAGTGTAAAACGGGGGGGAGATCCCAGTCCCTCCCAGCGCGATGCTGGGGAGATAAAACGTGTTTAGTCCGTGCCACAAAGCGTGGAAAGGACAGAAAATACCCCATGAAGGGCACTGGAGAGAAGGTACAGCCCATCCAGCTCCTCCCAGGACAGGGCTGAGGAGGCAGCTCGGGCCGAAGGGCTGTTCCCGGGCGTTCCCTCGCAGACCCGGCTGTGAGGGGAGAAGGGAGGGAGCGATCCTGTGGCTGCAGGCACTGCAGGAGCTCGCGGCTGAGCCTTCCTCCTGCCCTCCCCTTCCTCAGAGCCAGCCCCTGCCCCCCTGCAGCACCGGCGGCAGCTCCCAGGGCTCCGTGGGCAGAGCTGCAGGGGGCTGGGATGCGGCCGGAATTCCGGTCCTGGATCTGCACCTGGGATGGGGCTGCTGTGGGGAGTGGGATGGGATAATGGGATAATGGGATGGGATAATGGGATAATGGGATGGGATAATGGGATGGGATGGGATGGGATGGGATGGGATGGGATGGGATGGGATGGGATGGGATGGGATGGGATGGGATCCATGGCATGGGATGTCATGGGATGGGATGGGATGGGATGGGATAATGGGATGGGATGGGATAATGGGATGGGATAATGGGATGGGATGGGATGGGATGGGATGGGATGGGATGGGATGGGATGGGATGGGATGGGATGGGATGGGATGGGATCCATGGCATGGGATGGCATGGGATGAGATAATGGGATGGGATGGGATAATGGGATGGGATCCATGGGATGGGATCCATGGGATGGATGGGATGGGATGGGATAGTGGGATGGGATGGGATAGTGGGATAATGGGATGGGATAATGGGATGGAATAATGGGATAGGATCCATGGGATGGGATGGGATAATGGGATGGGATAGTGGGATAATGGGATGGGATAATGGGATGGGATGGGATGGGATAATGGGATGGGATAATGGGATGGGATAATGGGATGGAATAATGGGATGGAATAATGGGATCCATGGGATGGGATAATGGGATAATGGGATGGGATCCATGGGATGGGACCCATGGGATGGGATGGGATGGGATGGGATGGGATGGGATGGGATGGGATGGGATAATGGGATGGGATGGGATAATGGGATGAGATAATGGGATGGGATGGGATAATGGGATGGGCTGGGTCAGCATGACATGGCACGGCACGGCATGGGACGGGATTGGCATGGCACGGCATGGCATGGCACAGCATGGGATTGGCATGGCATGGGATTGGCATGGGATTGGCATGGCATGCTCCATGCTCGGGTGTTTCACCTACTGCCCATCACTCCCTGCACACAAAGGGCAGAAAGGCTTTTTTGTTCCCCACTCAGAGCAAGATCCCGGCCCGGGAAGGACACGATCCTGGAGGCAAACCGAGTTTGGAGCTGCCAAAGTCATTCTGGGGGCGGGAGCGCCCGTGTGTGCCTGGGCAGCTCTCTCGTGGCTGTTCGTGTGTGCTGGGCTGGACCAGCACTGGGCACCCCTGAGGGGACAGATCCCGGCCCTTGGCAGGGCAGGCCAGCAGCGGTGTCACCTCTGAAGGGAGCCTGGCAGTGAGTGGCACAGGAGGTCACTGGGCACACACGGAGCCATTCCCAGCCGGGTTTACTAAAATCACAGAGAACGAGAGCCCAAAGAGCTGCTCAGACACACTCAGAGACACGAACTGCGTGTGACAGAGGGGAGCCCCCCCGCCTGCAGCCGCCGGGCGAGGGAGGGGGCGGCCAGCACTCCGGGATCCCGGCGGGGCTCGGGCTGCAGCATCCCAGAGGCACAGAGGGGCCGCAGCTCCGCTGTGCTGCCCTTCCCCAGCTGAAGGGACAAATCCCAGCGTGGGCCCTGAGCAGCTCCTGCCGCACTGCGAGGTCAGGCTGGCGCTGGGGACACACGCGGAGCTCAAAGCCGCCGGGGACAAAGCGGCTGTCCCGAGATAAAGCGGGGCTGGGGGGACGGCCGGAGCACGGGAAGCAGGAACAGCTTCCCAAAGCTCCACGGCGGCCACCGCAGCCCTCACCCCACTCCTCCCGTCACCTGCCTGCGGCTCCGGGGGTGCTCCCTGCGCTGATTCCCGGAGAAGCGCGGGATAAATCCCCCTCGGGTGTCCCCCAGCCCCAGCTCCGGGCTGCCCTCAGCTGAACGCAGACCATGCTGATGCTCTCCAAACGTGCCTGGCGATTACTGGAAATGGCTGGATCAAAGCTCCTTAGGTTTGTGTCAAGTTGATGAAGTAGTGCCAGTAAAAACCTTGGAATGATTCTTTTTGTTGGTTTTTTTAAAAGCAGAACACTCCATTTCGCCTTTGAAATCACATTGCACTTCCCTGTTCTCCCGAGCCCAGCTTGCCTCTATTAACTGTTTCATTAGATCACATTTTTCTCTTCCGTTTTGCCAAGAAAATATCAGATTTCTCCTCCACAGGAGATTACCGAAAATGTTCCTCCAGCCGTGGAAGGGGAGAGGAACTTTTCAAAACCATTCTTCAAAATTGTAACTGGTTGGCAAACTGGAAAAATTAATTGGCTTCCCCGTTCTAATGAACTGCCTCATTTACAGGATGTTTCCCTGTGCCAGAACAAGCCCTGTTGGTTGCTTCTGGAGAGAATCCTGCTTCCCACCAGCCCCAGAGTCCTGCTGGGACAAACATTCCCTGGCAGGGCTGGCCGAGGTGCCGCACCGGGCACAAAGCCGCCGTGGGGCCAGGAGTGCGACTGGTGCTGAGATTGCTGCTGAGATTATTCCTCCTCCTCCTCCTCACGGGGCTGATGAAACAGTTCCAAACGCCTTTCCTGCTCTGGACTCCGTGTGCCAGCCCCTGCCCAGCAGGGAGGGGGATGCAGCTGATGAGTTTGGCTCGGGGTGACCCCCTGAGATGAGGTCGTGCCCCCAGCCGGGCTCAGTGACCCGCAGGGAGCCAGGGCTGTGTTCCTGCTCAGCCAGGGGGAAGCTTCATCAGGAGAAGCCAAAAGGGCTCCTGCTGCCCTGCAATCCAATCAGGGACGCCGAGTTTGTCCTCCTGGCACGTTTATCTCACAGATATGAAAGTGCTGTGCAGAGTGAGGTCCTGAGACAAAGAGTGCACCCCAAATCACTGCTGGAGGCTCTGCACAAACTCACTGAGACACCCCGGAGCAGGGTGAGCGTCTGCAACCACCTTTGGAGCATCCTCTGGCCTCTGAAAGCCCCCTGTTGGCCTCCCTGCAGCAGTGGGCTGCACAGAGGGGGGAAAGGAAGGTTTTTAGGGCCTTTTAGATGTTCGGAGCAAAGCTCCTGGTGCTCTGAAGTGGAGGGGGGGTATGTAAAATTATGGAAACGAAGCAAACAGATGTTGCTCCCCTAATTAGGAACTGCAAAGTCAGAGTTTCCTCAACTGTAGATAGCACACAAAAGAACAGGGAGAAAGGCTCATGTGATTTCATAAAAGGAGCCAGCACTCAACAATAATTCTTCTATCAAACAATCCAAATTAGCTTTCTGTTGTTAAAATTCTGCCCAGGCACAGGGGAAATTAGCTGTGGCTTTCTGTTCCTTTCTCCTTCCAGCTCTCCCCGAGCCCACTGGCTGCACTTTAAGAATTCAGGTCACTAAATTGCTTTCAGAATTTGCATGTATTTGAAACAATCTCATTTCATGAGGCTGCCTTCTGCCCTGGCCTGCTCCCCGTCAGCCCTTCACCGATTATTGCTGGGCCCAAAGGCTGGGTTGGGACCCTGGGGCTGTGCCCTCCTCCTTGCCAGGCGTTCCCGATGTCCTGAGCTGTCTCCTGTGGGGTTCAGCCCCAGAGGGCCGAGCCAGCAGCTGCGGGCTGACCCCCCACCCACACTTGGAGGCTGGGTTTGCCAGGGCTGCTGCCCTGCCCCAGGAATTTCCTGGCTCCAGCCCCTGCCAGGTCCGTGTGCCCGAGGAGGCGAGCTGGAACAGGGAATTCGAAGTGATTCTGAACCCACAGTGGATGGGGGGGCCTTTCCCTGTAGGAGAAGGGGATGGAGGAAGGCAGGTGAAGCCCCCCAAGCTGCATTCCCTGCCGAGGGAAGGTTTCTGCTCAGAACTGAAGGAGCTCTTGGCAAGGAGCTCAGCAAAGGCAGCTGGATCAGCTCGAGCAGATCCTCAGAACGCTTCCCAGCCCTGCTCTGGACACTCGGAGTGACTTCCCCGAGAGCCTGGCTGCACAAATCCGTGGATGTGTGAGCTCCGACACCTCCAGGGCAGCTCCCTCTGCATCCTGCCCTTCCCTTTTGGGATCCTCTCAGCTCTAGGGGTCCCTTTAGAAGGGACAACTCCCTCTCCTCCCCTCCCTGTACAGCTCAGGCCTATCTCTGGCTGCTTCCCCTCTTCCACAACCGCATTATCCCCCAAATCCGTGGCGTCCCTGTGGACAGGCAGAGCACAGCCCTGCACACTGAATGTTGTTACCCGTCTCAGCATAGCTACCTTCCAGACAAACGAAGCTCTCCCCCTCCCACTGTTCACACAGAGCTCTGCAGAATGAAAGAAAATGGAATATCTGGAGCTGGGCAGGCTGTGGCTCTCCATGGAGGAGTGAGGAGCTGTTTGCAGACAGCTCCTGGAGTGCCTTCAAGGCAGAGAAAGCCCCCAAGAGGAGAGGTGTCACTGGTGAGCAGGTCCTCCTCAGTGGGATTAAAAAGAGGGTTGAAAATTATTCACAAAGGTGCTGGGGTGGTAAAATGTTACCTGAGCAGGTGTTTTATCTCAATGCAGACAGCAAAGAGCAAGGCCAAGGTTGAGGACGGGGCTCCTGAGCTCTCCTCAGCACCCCCTGCTCCTCCCACTGGGGTGTCTGGGGCTGTTTCCCTTCTGCAGCCGCAGGGGAAATGCACTCCAGGTCCAGGTGAGCAGGGCTGGCAGCAGGGGAAATGCACTCCACGTCCAGGTGAGCAGGGCTGCCAGCAGGGGAAATGCACTCCACGTCCAGGTGAGCAGGGCTGGCAGCCTCCCTCACCGAGCTGGAGTAATTTACATTGCCCCAAGGCTGGCTGACACCTTCCCTTCCACCAGACACACTGCCAGTGTGGGCCTCGGCTTCCAAAGAAAAGGAAGATCAGCCCCTCAGTTCCTGCTGGAGGTCCAAGCTCCCACCCTGTGCTCCATAATTGCCAGGTGTGATTCACCTGGGCTGCCTCGGGCAGCCACCTCAGGAGACACAAATGTCACTGTGAGTGCCTTGTCCTCTGCTGAGCCAACGCCGATGCCCACACCGAGGGGTTGCACTCAGAGCCAATGGTGGCTTCTGTTCCCGTGCCCTCGGTTTGTTTTGTCTTTAGCCTGTCCCCTCCTCTGGCTGCTGCTGCTGCTTGGCTTTGCTGCTGCTTTGCTGCTGCTTGGCTTTGCTGCTGCTTTGCTTTGCTGCTTGGCTTTGCTGCTGCTTGGCTTTGCTGCTGCTTGGCTTTGCTGCTGCTTGCTTGCTGCCTGCTCGCTTTGCTAGCTTTGCTTTTTTCTTATTTTCTCCTTTTTCCCCTGTTTTTGTTCTTCCCCTTCTTTCCTTCCTCCCCTCCCTGAAGACATCGGACCTGCTTCGGGCCAGGAGCTCCCCCGGAGTCTGCACTTGAGAGAAGCTTCGCACCCTCCTCAGCAGAGAGAGAGAGACTGCTCACCCTCCCTTGGACTGGTGAAAACATCCGTTGTCATCTCGGGCTGTTTTTCTTGTGCTGGGGAGTGGTTTTTTTTTTTCTTTTGCTGTTTCTTAATAAACAAGTTTTTTCCACTTCTCCTCTGAGGAAATCCCTCCCGAACCCGGTGGTTGGGGAGGCGGGAAGTTGTGGGGGTTTTGTTTCCTATAAGGGGCTCCTTTGGAGATTTTTCCCCTTGATTTGTCCTAAACCAGGACACACACACTGGAGCGCTGCTCACCCAGGGCCACAGGCGCTTTTCTCCTCGCACATCTCCTGCATCAGCAGCCTCAGGCAGGACCTGTTTCTGTGTCTCTGTCTGTATTTATCTCCTGATGGCCAGAGCACCCTGCTCCTCCCAGCTGTGCAGCTCTGGGGGTGGTTTCTCACCCGGCACTTTATTTGGTTACGGTGTAAAACTGGTGCTGAGCACACATTGTTGGAGTTACTCACATTCAGCACTGTCCATCCCCACGATTCCCAAGGGAGCAGCCCCAAAACATCCCAGCTGCCCCTTTGGGAGCACCCTTGTCCCTGCAGAAGGGATGAGAGCTGAGGCTGGAGGCAAAGGCAGCACAAGGACGAGCAGGGAATGTGTGGCAGAGCTTGGCACCGCTCCCAGCTGCGCTCCTGCCCGGCTCACCGGGCCCAGCCTGGCACTGCCCGGCGGCAGCACAGCCCTGGCGTTGGTCAGGACTGGACAAGCAGGGCTGCACACCCAACAGGATCTCAGCTGCACCAGGGTGGTCACGAGCTGGCTGGCCAAAAGTTTGGGGACAGCTATTTTTGTTGTTTATAGACAAAGCTTTTACAATTTCCACCGCTGTAGTATCTCAAATGGACACTCTCATGCTGCAGTAATGTCATAAATTATATTTAGAGGCTGGAATTGTGTTGTCTTTGCTTTTCTTCAGTGTTTTAGCATCTGCAGTGCCTGGAGGAAACTCAAGACATCTTTAATCCTGACTTAACTGGGATCCTTGCACCGAAACACGCACAAGTGGCATCCAAAGTGCACGCATTTCAAACCACGTGGCAGAAAATTCCTGAGGAAAAGGGAAACAACAACTTCCCCTGGCTTCCAGGAGGCTTTCAGCTCCCACCAGGGACCTCGCTGTGGGTGAGAGCACCCGGTGCCAGGCGTTTCTGGGGCTGAGCAGGGGAGAAGCCCCGTGCCCGTGGCCCTGGGTTTGACAGCGCTCACCCACCCGCGCTGGGCTCGCTCGCAACGAGCACTGAAGTGCTGGTGTTTTACAAGTGCAAATACTTGTGAAAATGTAATTTCAAGCTCCAGTGGTCACTGGGAGCCAGTTTCAAAGGTACTCATGAACAGAATGGTGTGAGTTATGTAAAGGGGCACTGCAAGCTGGGGCGCCTCACCAACGCTGCCAGGCAGGGAATAACTCACTGCAGGAACCACAGCAGCACACGGGCACTGCACACAGCTTTACAGCCTGGGCAGGAGCGAGGAGCAGACTTAATCAGGGACAAAATGATCATTCATCAGTGATCAGCCCGCTCTCTCTGAGTGTCAGCCTCTGGAGTGTCACATGTGTGGCATGCTGCAGGCGGAGGAGCCCTCAGAGTCTGAAGTTGCTCGGACTTAAGCAGGGCCACAAATCTTCGTAGCATCCCAGCCTCTGCCACTGCAGGGAGATGAATCCCTTCCTGCCCAATCCAGGCAGGATACTGGGATCAATTCCCAGCAGGAGCAGAGGTTCAAGGCTACACCTTGGCTCTTTGCCCAGGGGTCTGTGTGCCTGACAGCTCCAAGCACAGCCCATGTTCCTGCAGGAAGCCGTAGGAGCACAGACCGGGGGGCTCTGGCCCCTCTCCTGCCCTCCCCTCTGCCCACCCACTGCTCCCAAACTGCTCAGCCCTGCCATGGCCTCCTCCCACCTCCATGGGCCAACCTTGCTCCTGCTGCTGCCCAGGATGAGCCTGCTCCTTCTGCTACCCACAAAGCTTAGGCCAAGCTTTGCAAAGCCCCCAGTAGCCAGAACCCACACATATCTCTCCACGGGACTGGGTGGGCTGAGGTTTTCCTCCCTGCTCCCTCAGTGCACAGGGGGAATAAGGGATGGATCTTATCCCGGTACCAGAACAGTGCCAGGGAGGCCTGGGCTTCCCCAGGACATTGTCACCTGGGCAGAAGGGAGCCACTGACTGCCCCACTGCCCAGCCTTGGGAAGAGGCTTCCATTTGCCTCCTCCTTGTGCACAGATCCTGAACTGGGCAGGGCAGGAACCAAGGTGTGGCCCTGCTTCTGCTCATTGCTGCTTTTCAGGAGCTGCTGTTGCTCAGCCTCAGTGCCCCAGAACGATTCCTGTTCATCCAGAGAGTCTCAGCAGCCACCCGGAATTCCTTCAGCAGCCACCCGGAATTCCTTCAGCAGCCACCTGGAATTCCTTCAGCAGCCGCCCGGAATTCCTTCAGCAGCCACCTGGAATTCCTTCAGCAGCCACCTGGAATTCCTTCAGCAGCCGCCCGGAATTCCTTCAGCAGCCACCCGGAATTCCTTCAGCAGCCACCTGGAATTCCTTCAGCAGCCACCCGGAATTCCTTCAGCTGCCACCCGGAATTCCTTCAGCAGCCACCCGCTGGTACAGAGCCCCTGCACTGCTCCTCCTGGGTGGGGCCCATTGCGGAGGGAGGGAAGAAACGCCTCGTTTGTAAAGACAGGGAATTCCATGGGATCTGCCAGCTCCAGCAGGGTGCCCGGAGCTCCCCTGGGCTCTGTGGGGCAATCCCAGCCAAGGAGTGCTGGGCAGCACGAAGGGAGGAGGAGGCAGCACGGAGGAGCCATTTCACACCAGTTCAGATGGAGGGTTAAGGGAATGGCAGCTCCGGAGGGTCGGTGCCAGGGACACCAGGGCCCAGGAGGACTCGCAGGGCCACGGGGACAGCTCCATCTCGGGCCAGCAGCACTGCAGAGGGGAGGGGGCCCTGCTGTTCCACAGGCTCGGTGTCAGCTCCTGGCCATTTGCAGCTGTCCATGCAAGGGGAGCTCTCCTGGGGAAGGAGTGTGTGAGGTTCTTTGTGCTGGGTCAGAGTTTCCCGTGGACTCCAGTTCTGTGTGCACGGCAAGCACCTGATCCCACAGCCCCAGAGGGCACCAGGCTGGAAAGCTGAGCAGCATCGAGCACCCAGAGCTGCAGAACCTGAGATAAAGGCGAGCTGGCCCATCCCTGCACTGTGGTTTGTACAGCCTCACTGAAATAAGCCAGTAGGCTGGGCCTACTGCCACTTCCACCAGGGCCTCGTTGGGCTGGGCTTTGCCAAAGCTCAGAGCCTTTCCCCCAGGGGTCACACTGTGATGTGGCAGCAGGGGATGAGGTGCACAGAACCCGATGTTCCTGGCAGGAGAAGCCCCAGCAGCAGTGCCCCCCTTGCTGGGATGCCAGCTCAGTGCCCAGCCCCTCTCCCCATCACCCTCCTGCATTGTGCTCAGAGCTCCACCAAGCATGCAGAAGTTCCATGCTCTGCCAAGGGATGGATCAGGAGCTGAGGGAGCCAGGCTGGGACTCCAGAACGCTCCTCAGCTCTGCAGCCTTCCCACATGACCTTGCAAAAGTCACTCCATCTCTCTGTGTTAAACCCCCCTGGCTGTGGCCATGGGATGTTATCCTGGTCTTCAGCTGAGGAAGGGACACCCAGACAGGGGTGTCTGCAGCACAGGCTGAGTCTGCCACAGCACAGGGAGTGCCCTGGGACGGGTCACTGCGAGCTGGTGGTGCTTTGGGTTGGAATGGGCCTTAAAGATCATCTAGCCCAGGCAAGGACACCTTCCACTGCCCCAGGTTACTGCAAGCCCCATCCAGCCTGGCCTTGGACACTGCCAGGGGGTAATCCTTCCCTGGGAGGGTGGGCAGGCCCTGGCACAGGGTGCCCAGAGCAGCCACAGCTGCCAGAGCCTGCCCACCCTCCCAGGGAAGGATTACCCCCTAATATCCAACCTAAACTTACCCCCAGTAGGTTTAGCTTGGGGTCCTTGAGGGAGCTGAGGGCGGACGAGGAGGGGCAGCCTGGGTTCACTTCCCACACCCAGCACAGAACGGAGCACCCAGCCTGGAGAAGGGTAAGGAAGGAGACTCTCCCCTGGTACTCACCAATCCTGTCCAGCCTGTCCAGAGCCACGGTCTCGAAGGCTCTCCTCATCATGGGGTACTCCTCCAGCACCTCGTTGAAGTTGTCCACGGACAGGGAGTAGAGGCGGCAGTAGGTGTCGGCGCGCACGCTGGCCGTGCGCCGGCCGCGGGTCAGCAGGCAGATCTCTGCGGGCAGAGAGGGGCTGAGGCAGGGCGTGGGCACCAGCAGCACCCCTGCACCCCTCGCTGCACGGCCCCTCAGCCCGCCCTCCCACAGCAAACACAGCCGGAGGTAACACTCCGTGTGCGCACCCGCATCTCGGAGCGCCGGGGGCTCGGGTGGGGCGGCGGCCACACACAGTCGCCCCTCCGGGCTTCTGCTGGCCCGCTCAGCCACACAAAGTTTGTTCCGGGGGGGTATCAAAGGCAGCACTGTGCATTCGCACCGGAGGAGTTGTGTTTCTGCAGCTCCTCGTGGGCACTGGGAGCGGAAGGTCAAGCCGTGCTCTCATTGAAGCCAATTCTCTCTCGGTTCGTCGAGAGGCTCTGTGCTGGTCTGTGCCTTTGGTGCCTGGCTGCAGTTTTGACCCCTGTACCTGGAACATTTGTCTTTCCCCAGTCTGCAGAGATTTTCGTGTCTATGCCACAAGCACCGACAGGGAAAGCCATGCCAGTGGCACCTCCCAGCCCTGGGTGAGTTTACAGCACTGTCACCCCCTCCTCAGCGCTCAGCTGGTCACAGAAACCAGCGCCCTCGGCTCAGCCACAGATCCTGAGCGCTCAGCAGAGACCTCCCGGTGCTGCTCCTGAGCGCTCAGCAGAGAGCTCCCAGTGCTGCTCCGGAGAGCTCGGCAGAGAGCTCCCGGTCCTGCTCCCGGTCCTGCTCCTGAGCGGTCAGCAGAGACCTCCCGGTCCTGCTCCTGAGCGCTCAGCAGAGAGCTCCCAGTGCTGCTCCGGGGAGCTCAGCAGAGACCTCCCGGTCCTGCTCCTGAGCGCTCAGCAGAGAGCTCCCAGTCCTGCTCCTGAACCCTCAGCAGAGAGCTCCTGGTCCTGCTCCGGAGTGCTCAGCAGAGAGCTCCCGGTGCTGCTCCTGAGAGCTCAGCAGAGAGCTCCTGGTCCTGCTCCTGAGAGCTCAGCAGAGAGCTCCCGGTCCTGCTCCGGAAAGCTCAGCAGAGAGCTCCCGGTCCTGCTCCTGAACCCTCAGCAGAGAGCTCCCGGTCCTACTCCTGAGCGGTCAGCAGAGAGCTCCCGGTCGTTCTCCCGGTCCTGCTCCTGAACCCTCAGCAGAGAGCTCCCGGTCCTGCTCCTGAACCCTCAGCAGAGAGCTCCCGGTCCTGCTCCTGGGAGCTCAGCAAAGATCTCCCGGTCCTGCTCCCGGCGCTGCTCCTGAGCTCTCAGCAGAGACCTCCCGGTCCTGCTCCTGAACCCTCAGCAGAGACCTCCCGGTCCTGCTCCCGGATTGCTCAGCAGAGAGCTCCCGGTCCTGCTCCTGAACCCTCAGCAGAGAGCTCCCGGTCCTACTCCTGAGCGGTCAGCAGAGAGCTCCCGGTCGTTCTCCCGGTCCTGCTCCTGAACCCTCAGCAGAGAGCTCCCGGTCCTGCTCCTGAGCTCAGCGGAGAGCTCCCGGTCCTGCTCCTGAACCCTCAGCAGAGAGCTCCCGGTCCTGCTCCGGAAAGCTCAGCAGAGAGCTCCCGGTCCTGCTCCTGAACCCTCAGCAGAGAGTTCCCGGTCCTGCTCCGGAAAGCTCAGCAGAGAGCTCCCGGTGCTGCTCCTGAGCGCTCAGCAGAGACCTCCCGGTCCTGCTCCTGAACCCTCAGCAGACAGCTCCTGGTCCTGCTCCCGGTCCTGCTCCTGAACCCTCAGCAGAGAGTTCCCGGTTCTGCTCCGGAAAGCTCAGCAGAGAGCTCCCGGTCCTGCTCCTGAACCCTCAGCAGAGACCTCCCGGTCCTGCTCCCTGTGCTGCTCCGGAAAGCTCAGCAGAGAGCTCCCGGTCCTGCTCCTGAGCTCAGCGGAGAGCTCCCGGTCCTGCTCCCGGTGCTGCTCCTGAACCCTCAGCAGAGAGCTCCCGGTCCTACACAGAGCCCGGGCAGCGGGACGGGCGCTGCAGGGCTCGGGGTGTGAGCTGCAGAGGGACAGCTCCCTGCTCCCCGTGCGTGCCGGGGGCCGACCCACCTGCCCCACTCCTTGGATCCACGCTGAGCCCTCCCACAGCAGCAGCACCAGCTGTGGGTGTGCTCCCAGCACCCAAGGAGGCGATGCTCAGGGACAGTGCCAGTGATGAAGTGCCGCGGGCAGTGTCGATCCTGTCTGTCAGTCAGGGTACCCTGACTCCAGCCCTCCTGCTCCAAACCCCTCGCACTGCAGCGAGGTGCACCCAGGCTGTTTCACAGGAACCAGGAGCAACTGGAGAGTGGGACATGCACAACTGGAATTTTTTAGAGGGAAGGCCTCCCAGAAGGGAAGGCAAGGCAGGTTTTACTCTTCCTCCCCTCAGCAGATCATCAGGGGTGTTGCAGGCAGAGCTCATCCTGCAGCCTGCCCGAGGCTCTCTGACAGGAGAGGGGGCTTTGTGTCACTCGTGAGAGCAGTGCCCTAAACCCTTCCCAGCCTCCTGCTGGCCCCACTGCTCCAGAGCTCTGCTGCTCACACGTTCTGCCTGCCTGCTGACCGCCAGGGCACTTTGCTGAGCCACAGGCAGGGCAGGTGAGGGACTGCTTTTCCCTCCCCGTTTATCCAGCCCCTCGTGTGGTCGATGCAGCAGTAGGACTGTGCCTGCAGAACTGAGAAGGGGCCGTTTTTTACCTTTAGGTCCTCAGCTTCACCCATCTGTCAGAAGAAAATGAACCCACCAGACCCGAGTTTCCCTGCTGCGTTTTGCTGTTCTTTATGACCCAGGCTCTGCGGTGCCCACCAGCCACCTCCGCCCGCACCGCCCCCTCTCTGGGAAGCTGGGAGGCTGCTAGAGGTGGAGGAGGAGGTGCTGGGCGTCAGTCCCACGTGGATCCAGGCTGATTTAAGGAATGCCTGGGCACAGCAGTGGTGTGGCTGTGGGAGGGTGAGTGACCAGCACGCACCTCCAAAGTAGGAGCCGTCAGCCAGCTTGGTCTCCTTGTTGCCCTTGGTGAGCACGCTGACCACGCCGTGCTGGATGAAGTACATCTTCTTGCCGATGGTGCCCTCCCGGATGATGTAGTCCCCGGGCTGGAACACCTCAAACTTCAGCTTGGTCAGCATGGACGTCACGAAGTTGGGGTCTGCGTTGGCAAACAGGGGCATGGAGGCCACCAGCTTGCGGCAGTTGAAGTTTATGATTTCCTGAGCACGATTGGTGGAGAGAGAGAAGGAGGAGGGGACAGGGAGCAGAGAAGACACACGTGTGGTTAGTCAGCACCTCAGGAAGATCCCCCGGCTGACCCGTGTGTTTAAAGCGGGATAAGCCCACTGTGCCCCAGCCTGGCTGCCCTGGTGCGGCTGGACGGGACCAGCACGGTGCTCACCGCCCTCACCCCTCTGCCTCCCCCAGCAGCAGCACTCAAACCTCCCAAAATCAGCGTTCCTGCTTCTGCAGGACACCCTGGGCTGTGAGGGAGCGCAGCAGCACTGAAATGCTGTCTGACAGAGCCCAGGGCTCCTCTCCAGCTGGGTGCCACAACTCCCCTCGGCAGCCCCTCGTTCTCTGCTGCCCTTGCTTGTCAATGAGCTGCCAAACAGCACAAATGTGCCCAGGGGGAGGACGGTCCCGGGCAGATGGGGACAGTGTCAGCAGAGGAGGGACAGGCGCTCACCAGGCGCCGGGCAGGGGCTGCATTGCCAACCCCGGCTGAAGAAAGGCCAGCTCAGCTGCTCAGCTGCCAGCACCGCCAGGCTGTGCCTGCCCTGGAGCTCCGTGTCACTCGCAGGGGTGACAGCTCGGGAGCTGCTCCGTGCCCTGCTGAGCCAACCTCGCCGGCACAGCGGGAACAGGGACAACTGGAGCGGGAAGAGGGAGAGCTGGGGAAGCATCTGTCTCCCCCCACGGGGGTTTCAGAGGGGTGCCCTTTGAGACTCTGGCAAAACTCGGTCTAAATTCTGGCTGGCACTCGCTGAGCTCTCCTCTCTGCCATGGAGGGACATTGCTGTGGGAGAAGACAGGAGGCAGGGCCCCTCTGGGGCCGGTGGGTGACACACTGGTGACATGCCAGTGACAACCTGCATGGCCAGGCTTCAGCTGGGGAGCAAAGGGGGCTTCTCCAAAGGCTCCTCCTTCCTCTGACTCCCCCTCTCGCAGCTGATGGAACGGGCACGGATGAGGCCGGCACTCCGCGCCGAGTTTCAGCCAAATACACCTGGTGGGAGCTGGCTGAGCTGCTGGCCCAGGAGCTCCACAGTTGCCAGAGGTGCTGGGAATGTGCCCTGCCCGCTCCCTGCCCTCTTACCTCGCGCAGGGGCTCGCTCAGCTCCCCCAGGATGCTCTCCTCATCAAACATCTTGCCCTGGTAGCGGTGCTCGTAGTAGTCGTGGATGCGCTGCCGCATGTCGGCGGGCAGCTTGTGGAAGGACATGTACTGCTCCACCTGCTTGTACTGTGGGGAGACAGGGGCAGGGGTTACCAGCACAGGCCATACTGGGAGCTACGCGTGAAATAGAGATTTTTGGAGTTCACCAGAATTAACAAAATAAATTAAAACATTTAAATTTTAGTTTGTAAAATTATGGGTTGAATTTTAACCTTTTACTTGTAAAACCTCTGCCATGGTACAAAGGGCATAAGAAAATGCAAATCCCTAAAGCTTCTTGCATAAAGGACAATGCCAGAGAAGACCAAGGAATGCAAAGAACCCAGATAAAAGGGCTCCTCTGTCGCCAAGCTTACCAAGACTACAGATAAGCACCAAAGGACCAACAGCTCATGCACAGAGGAGAAAAGTTCAAGAGTTCAACGAGAGGAAGACCACAATCTTCGGCCTCAGAGACCACCGAGAGACCCCCGCGTGACCACCACAGCAAACCACGCATGCCCAGAAGGGCAGAGACCTATTTAGCATGAGAGGCGAGGACAGGCAGGGCCAGGGGTTGAATATGCATAGAAAAGTTGTGTAATGTATTGCATATGGAACACCTTTGTGAATAAAGATGTGGGTCAGACTGAGGCTCGGGGCACAAGTTTTTGGAGAGCTCTCTCACTTGTGCCGGGCGCTGACATACATACCCACTTCATAACTACATCGAGTTGTGGAGTTGATTTATTTATTCCACGTATTGCATCATTTGGACATCTGGAGCAGGAGGGAGCCCCTGCCTGCTCCGTGGGGAGCGTGA
>JACBWW010000089.1:1353955-1371571 GCA_020086605.1 Lanius collurio
CCCCTCTCCTCTCCTCCCCTCTCCTCTCCTCTCCTCTCCTCTCTTCTCCCACGCTCCAAGGATCCCCCAGCACGGGCTGGATGGGGTGTCTGGGACTCTGCTTATTCACCGTGAACGTGGATTTGTGGCTTTGCAACAAAGAGCAATAAATTACTGCTCTGCAGAGTCCCCGGGGCTTGGCAGAGTCCCCTGGCACGCCAGATAAGGCACCCAGGGAAAACAGGACAAATTCACCTCCCCACAAATAAAGGTGCTGCTTCCACCACGGATGAAAATCAGGGTTATAAAAGCACTCTCTGAAACAAGGAGCCATCACTCTCTGTCAGGGGGAGGGAGAGGGAGATCCTGTCTCTCCTGCCTCTGCTGGTGCTCTCTCCTGTCACCCACGAGGAGGGTTTGGGGGCCCTCAGCTGTTCCTTGTGCAGATATGGGGTGAGAAATGAAAGCATCGACCCCTTCTCGCCGTGTGTGAGGAACTGAAGATTCACTGGGGTGCTGCCCCTTCCCTTGGAGCTGCTGCAGGCCCCACTCCTGCAGGGTCAGGCGGACGATGCCAGGCTCAGCTGGCCCTCTCTAAGGCCACTTGCTGTCCCCTTGCTGCCTTTCAGCCACGGCCAGGCCTCCCTGACAGCCCCTTCCCCTCCTCCCTCCTCCTCCTCCTCGCCTGCTCTGCCTCCCACTCGTCTCCCTGTCCCCAGCCTGACCTGTGCTCAGAGCTTAGTGGCCTCTCTGGGTTCAACTAAAAACACTCATTTAGGAATTATTTAACTCTCTCTGAAGACAATCGAGCCCATTTAAATCCCAGCTCATTTTCCTAAGCCTGTTTTTCCTCAAATAGCCCTTGAAGGAGGTATTAATACATCAAAAGGAAACCATTCAGCTGAGGATTTTTGCTTCCATAGCTGGCCACTCTCCCTGGTCATCTCACCACTCCCCTCCTACCAAAGCTCCCACCACTCACAGTCCAAAGCCAACCAGATACATTTAACCCCTTCCATGCCCTCAGTACCCATCAGGAATCCTCCTCTCTCTGGCAGGGATAAACCACTGAAGAGGCTCAGCCATTCCTTGCCCCAGTTCTGAACGTGACAACCACCGGGCACAGGGGGGATTGTTGGGGTGTCCTGTGCAGGGCTCTGCGATCCCTGAGGGTCCCTTCCCACCCAGCACACTCCGTGACCCTGGCTCTGCCCTCCCAGGATGAGGCTGAGATCACTGCGGTGCCGGGTGTGACTCCAACCACAATTCTCTGGATGCCACGGAAGGGACCAGAGATGCCCTTGAGGAAGCAGGAGGAGGCTGCAGCAGAGCATTTCCGGCTCAGGGAAGGACTGTGGTGCTCTGGCAGCAGGATGCCCCTGGAGCTGGGTTAAGAGCCACCCTGGCCAGTGCTGGGGCTCTCCCAGGTGCATCAGTGCCCCGCAGGGGGACCATCAGCTCGTGGTGTTCACCACATGGAGGGTCCTGACAGGACACAGGGGAATCTCTGCTCTATTTCCCTTGATCTCTGGTCAGGAGTCAAACAGTGCCTCTCCCCAGCACTCAGGAATCATCAGACCCACAGAAATGCTGAGTTCTGGGGTTCTTTCTCTCTTCAGCCTTTCATATTCCCACCCTCAGGATCTAGTCTGTGATCTACACGGGACTCCACATGCTCGTTCTCGTGGAGCTGCAGGACTGCAGAGGGGTTTCAGGGAACAACAGAGGAGTTCTGTGACACAACCTGGGAGCTACTTCCATTCTGGAAAGGCCTGATGTGATGTCCTGGTTGTGACCCTTTCCAAAGGCTGGTTTAATTAATTCCTGTACCACAGCCCTCCATCCTTTTGCCACCAGAAAATGAGTTTTAAGTGTCACTTCCTGGAAAACCTGGAGCACTTTTCCCACTACTGCACAGTACCTTTGGGGATTACCTCAGCCAGAGGCAGGCTCCTGATCTCTTGCTGTGGCACAGAGAACTCCTGGAGCTTTTCTCCCACTTTTCTCCAACATTCCTTGCCCTGGGGATGGCTGTGAGTTTCCTGGCCCTGCATCAGCTCCTGTTCCAGCAGGGATTTCACCTCGGACAATCCCATTGCTGGGCTGGGAGATGGCACCGGCTTGAGCAGGATGAACAACGAGCCTGATGAAGCCCCCGTGTGCCTCCAGCCACCTCTGCTGCTCGGGGTTCTGAGGAAAGCAGATCCAGGAGCTGTGGGACAAACCCCTCAGCATGAAATGTTGTGGGTGCTGAGCCCGAAGCTCTAATCCTGTGCATCCCATGGGAATGCCACACGGACAAACCTGCACATGGTGGCTTTGGGAACAGCCTGTTTTCCCTGGCAATGGCCCCTGAAGGCAATGCCTGGCTGGGCTGGACAGGCCATAAGGCACCAGGCCAGCACAGGGCACTTTTGGCCACGGTCAGTCCGTCTTCAGAAAGAGCACAGGACGATGTGGAGATGTCAGCTCAGCAGACCCACACAGCCGGAGTGGGACTGGAAAAGGGACCAGCAGTGCGCTCCCCAGAGGAGCAGAAGGAGGGAAAGGAGGTGAAATGTGTCCCCAAGGGCTGGAACGGGGACAGGGAGCAGCGAGGGTGCAGTGAGGGATCAGCACTGCTGGGAGCAGCGGGACAGGCGGCTCTGCGGGAGGCTCCGCGCAGCGTCAGCTCCTCATCCGTCCATTTATTTAGTTACTGACAGCTCAAGTGCCAAAGCGAGTCCCCAGACTGATAACGAAGTCTGAAGCCCCTCAGTGGGAGGGGAAGAGCTGCCGAGGCGGGGACATTCCCTTGCCATGGCGAGGCAGCCCCGGCTCAGAGCCGGCGTCGCCGCGGCGGTGGCGGGGCAGAAGGACCCGTGTGCCTCCCAGGCCCAGGATGGAGCTGTAACTCCCCTGTTCCCGACATGTTCTGCAGCTCCAGAACGGGCCTTCTCAACCACGTTTAAGGCCACCCATGAAATACTCTCCTGCATGAGCAGGAACTACCCGACCCCAGTGTGGTTAAGGCAGTCGGCACCCCAAGGCATTCTGGAAAGAAGCCATCAGGTCTTCATTAAGCAAACATTTCTGTTTCATAACAACCCAGGACTCCTTCAGGGAAAGGATTAAACAACCCTAAAACAGCTGACACGATTTCTGAGTTCCTGGCTGAGGTGAACAGCTCATTATTTATAACACCCCATTACCTCTTCCTTACATTCTCTTGCCTTTGCAAAGCAGCCAGAGCCCCCTGACTGCCCCCCCGGGGCAGGGCTGGGGCACAGGAGGACATAATTTATCAGCCTCGTTATCAGCCCCGGTTTTGGACTGCCAGGAGGGTGGGACACAGCAGTGCTCAGGCTGTCTCTCCACAGAGGGAAAAAAAACCCGGTGCAGGCACGACAGGATAAAGTCAGGCTCCCCCAACTTTTTCCAATTAGGAAATTTGATTACATTCTGCATTTGATTAAGTGCTGCAAACACCTTTAATTTCTGGAGTGCTGCACTCCCTGCCCTCTCCTTCACACACATTACCCAAGGAGTGAGGGAGCTCTGCAGCTCCCCCGGCCTCCACCGCGGGTGCTGCCTCAGGAGGAGACTCCTCCAGAACGCCTGGGAGCTCCAGGAATGCGGGAATGATCCCTAAGAACCTATTGGTGACCAGTCCTCTTGGGAATGCCCTTTCCAACCCTGCCCAGACTGGTAAAGGACGTGAAGCAGAGGAATTCTGGCAGTGTGTGCCCATCCGGGCTCCCAGGCTCAGCCAGCTCCAGAGCCCCAGCACAGGGCCAGTGAGTTCTGCTGGTGTGGCTACCCAGGAGCCCAGGCAGCATCCGTGCCCCCAGCTCCCTGCACCAGCTCATGGGGAGGCAGCTCAGAGCAGCCCCAAACCCACCGAGGGCGGTGAGGGCTCCTCTCCCCCGTGCTGGGTCTGCCCCGGGTGCCTCAGGGAGGAGGAGGAGGAAGAGGAGGGCTCCAGCTCCTGCCCACTGACAAAGCAGATCTGGGATTCCCACTGCTGGGGGCTGGATCTGCATCTGGGCACTCAGCAACACCTGAAAGGTTTTCCTCGAGTCAATTTGTCTAAATATTCCGAGGTTCATGAGGCTCTGGAGCTCTGCAGCACCCTGGAGCCGTGAGTTCCCCAGTTTCAACACGGAAAAAGCCCAAACCACCCCTTAAACCTGCTGCTAATACAGCTCTGCTCTGCTCCCAGAAGGAGCAAGGGCAGCCTGAGCCCCAGGACAGGTTCCCAGCTCCCAGAGCAGTGGGCAGGCCAAGGGCACTGCCTGGATTCCCCTCCCAACTCGCGCTGGTCCAACACCCCCAGCAGGGACAGAACATTCCAGCGGTTTTCCTTCAGCCTTCCCCACGACCGAACTTCCCCCAGTTTCCCTGTGCTGCGTTCTGGCTGCGGACAGAAGGGTCAGAACGTCAGAGCCGGACGGCGAAGGGCTGGGCGGGGCAGAGCCGGGGGCAGAGGGGCTGTGCAGGTGTGCGGGGAGCTGCACAGGGGGGATGTCAGCGCTCCGCAGGGCTCCTGGGGGGCTCCTCGGCGTTACCTGCGAGAGGGCTGCAGCATGTGCTGCTTCGGAACGGCGGCGAGGGGCGGCCAAGTCTCTGCCCAGAGCCGAGAGGTGTTTTAGGAACGAGAGGCACTGGAGGGACGGACTGCTCAGGGAGGTGTGTGGAGAGCAGAGAGTGCCAGCGCAGCACAAGCCTGGGGGGAGAGGAGGCTCTGGAAGGAGAGATTAGGGCTGTGCTGGGCTCCGCAGTGCTGACAGCAGCACCCCCTGCCTCTCACCAGTCCCTCCCCCGGGGCTGAGCCTCCCTGCGCCTGCCGGCACCGGAGAGGGAGCCCGGGGCGTCCCTGGCGTGCTGCGGGGATGGCAGCGAGCAGCACAGCCACCCTCCCGAGCCCTCAAGGTGACAGAGCGCTGGGGAGGATGGGAGGGTGTGCGTGGTGACTGGACAGAAATAAGAATCCAGCTCACCTGCAGGATTAGAGAAACAAATTTAAAAGAGGACCTGCAAAAAGTGTGGGAATCACTGGCCTATCTGGCTAGCTTATGCCTCTCCTGGGCAGGGAACCCTCTTCCTCTCGTGTGAGCCACGGTCACACAGGCTGGGGGTAATTCTGCATTCAGGGATGAAGTTAAGGCTCCGGCTGATCTATAAACAGAGGGTCTTGTACCCCTGCTCCTGTCCTTGAGCAACCCACCAGCACCTGCATCAGCCCTGGCACTCCAAAACAAGCTCTTTCAACCCCTACTGTGGCAGAAAAGTAACGTGGGAGAAAAGTAACGTGGGAGAAGAAATGAGCTCAGTGAGGGTGTGGGAGGCCAGAAGAGCGTGCCCAGCCGAGCACAGCGCAGGGAGCTCCGGGTGACAACGGGCGTGCTCTGGGTCACTGCTGCCACATCGATCTCTGACACCACCGCGCTGCCCAGCACCACCGGGGGAAGTGTTTCTGTCAGAACCGCTCAGGGTGGAGCTGCAGTGGTGCAGGAAACAGCCACCAGCCCCGGCTGCAAGGGCGCTGTGGAGTCAGACTCCGGACCGAGGGGGGAAGATCAGCCCCTGCTCCTGCCACTGCCTCTCTGTGACCGTGGGAAGCTCTGATGGGACAGACAGGGCCCTTCTCAGTTTGCCTCTGGTCAAACAGTCCCTTCAGAGAGCAACGTCCAAAGAGCTGTTCCCATTTCAGGGCCATGGCTGTGCCCCCTCCACGCGCTGGGCGTGCTCTGTGCCAAGGGGGACTGTCCCCTGGTACCCAGGAACCTCAGCAGCTCCCTGGCTCGGAGCGGCAATTCCTGCTGAATGCTCCACCCTTCCTGCCACCCCACGGATGCCACCCAGCTTCCCTGCCCTGCAGGACCAGCATGGCACGAAGGGAGAGGCTCTGGGAGGAGATGTCGATGGTGCCCCGGTGTTCAGAGTGAGACAAGACTGCTCCCGAAGCCAGCAGACAGCACAGCTTGGCTTTCACTCCTCTTTTCCAAAGCCCTGCTCGTCCAAGGGAAGAACCAGTGCGTTGGCAGAGGTCCGGACAGCCTGAAACCTGCCCAGAAACTCGCCCCTGAACCTTGTCGTGAGGGTGCCCCACAGCAGAGCCTCCCGGGGCAGTTCCAGCTGTAACCGTTCGGGTTTGTGCCGTTCCCCTCCCTGCCCACCGTGTCCCTTTCCCTGGCACAGCTGCGCGGCCCCGCGGGCTGAGCTGTGCGGAGGGACCGGCAGAGCCCACGGGGTGCTCACAGAGATCTCTCAGCTGCTGCCGGCTTCTACCAATCGACCTCCAAGCCTGGAGAGATTCTCTCTCTAATCTGCCTCACCAGACGCTTCGTCCCAGGAGGACGGAACCAAATTGAGTTGCAGGGCTGCAGATCACGCAGCAGCCTCATTTGAATCGCGGCTCCTCGAGTACTAAGGAATGCAGGAAGTAAATACTTATTTGTTCTTAGGCCATCGCTTGTCCCATTTGCAAGAGGGAAATGAACACGCTCAGCCCCCGAGGTTTTGATCCCGGGAGGAAGAACTCGGGAATACACCCCTTGTTCAGCCCTCTCCCCACCGCCTTTGGCAGGGCTCTGTCAACCCTCTCACTCACATCCCCACGTTCTAAGCAGGCTTGAACGCTTCCCACTGTCCCTGCCAGCCCCTGCACAGCCCCTGCTGGCTTGCTGGGGACTGATTTCGGCGAGCACTGACTGGAATCCAACCGCAGGGTCACTCTGTGCCCTTGTCTGGAGCGCGGAGTGCCCGGTGCTGCAGGTGCAGCCTTGGCAGCGCCAGGCTGGCCAGGTGGCTGCGTTTGCAGATCAGTCCTTGACTTCTGTGCTACTTCAAACACATTTGAATAAACACTCTGCATGCCGAGATTCCCTCAGCCTGCATTCCCCGTGCTGCAGTGTCCTTCTCTCCGGCGTGCCCTGCTCTCCGTCGGGAGCAGCCCCAGCTGAGCTGTAACACACAGCTGAGACTCTGCATGCTCTGGGATGCATCCCGGGCCTCCACGCTCCTCTCCTGGGCCTTCCCCCTCCTTTAGCTCGAGCTGTGGTTTGGGAATCTTCCCTGTGCTCCCAGTATGAGTCAGCCTCTGGCCTTCTTTGCTCTGCCTCTCTGCCCAGCTCTCTTTGCCGTGTCTCGAACCTGCTCCAAGGTCATCCCACCTCCTCCCCGAACTTAAAATTCACCTGAGCAGTGCCTGCTGGTCACAGTTTCCCCACCTGAAGCACAGCTCCCCTCTCACCTAAACTGCACCTGGCAGGGTCAGAATAGGAACAATTCCTCTTCTTAATCTCCTGATCAACTGTACCCACAAGACCCCGGCCATAAAACCTCCTCGGCCCCACCAGCTGAGGGCAGCTCCATTTTTTGGATGCCCTGCCCAGCTCACAGATTCAGTGACCGTGGCAACCTGACTGGCTGTGACATTTCTGGCCCTGCCTCCCATCTCCAATCCAACAACGGTGCCATTAATTCCACAGCCACCCAGGGAACCTGCTCGGAGCTCCCGAGCCTTGATCTGGGCTCGGGGGCTGTCCCACAGCTCGCTCAGGAGCACTGAATGTCCCACAGCTCGCTCAGGAGCACTGAATGTCCCACAGCTCGCTCAGGAGCACTGCAGTGATGATCTGGACACTTCTAAAGACAGCACTTGCTAAACAAAAGCTGCACATTCTGGAACATTCACTGGGGGTTTGAAGGCAGGTGTGGGAAAGGAAAAAGTGACTTCCAATTTTAGGTGCCGGTGACATTGATAATGTTGGCGTACAAAGGCAGAGACAGCAACAGCCATCTCCTCACCCTGCGGTTGCCAACTGATCCTGCTGCTGTTTGTTCCTGAGGGTGTTGGAGCGGAGGGATGGGAGGAACTGCACCCTCAGCCTCTCACTGACAGTGCTGGTTCCTTCTGCACAGCACAGAGACCACCCCGGGCTCCTGGACAGCACAGAGACCACCCCAGGCTCCTGGACAGCAGAGACCACCCCGGGCTCCCTCTGGACAGCACAGAGACCACCCCGGGCTCCTGGACAGCACAGAGACCACCCCAGGGCTCCTGGACAGCACAGAGACCACCCTGGGCTCCTTCTGGACAGCACAGAGACCACCCTGGGCTCCCTCTGGACAGCACAGAGACCACCCCGAGCTCCTTCCAGCCAGCCCAGAGACCACCCCGGGCTCCCTCCAGCCAGCCCAGAGACCACCCCGGGCTCCCTCCAGCCAGCCCAGAGACCACCCCCTCAGGGCTGCCCTTACCTTCTCCTGGTACTGGCGGCGTGAGGAGTCCAGGGACTGGATGAGGGCGGTGGCGTGGCCGATGAACATGGCGTAGCAGGTGGCCCCCACGATCATGCTGAGCATGGTGAGCCACACGTCCGACATCCCCACCGGCGCCTGCTGCCCGTAGCCGATGCACAGCATGTGGCTCATGGCCTTGAACAGGGCGTACGAGTACTGCTTCCCCCACGAGTCGTTCTGCAGGGACACAGCACAGCCTCAGCACGGCACACGGGGCAGGAAGGCACCCCTGCTGCTGCACCCAAAAATCCCTGCCGGCAGCACCTCCACGTGTTACACCAGGGATTTAGTTCTTTGGTGGCTTGGAGGCCTGGGGGGTCTTTGAAAGCCAGGAGAGCTATGATGTCTCAACCCCCAAACCCCTTAGAACCCACATGAATCCCACATCCCTCACTGAGCCCCTACACCTCAATGGCCCTCAGAGCCCCCATAAANAGCTGCTGCCCTCTGAGTTCAGTGTGGCAGTAGTTCAGCAGGGCAGCACATCCCCACAGGCCTGAGAGCAGGGACAAAGCGCTGAGCTGAAATTCCGAAGGGAATCTGGGCAGGCAGAGCAGTAACAGCTGAGCCAGGAAACTGCCTGCCAGGCTCTTTAGTGGCTGTGAACATCTGGGTGCCAGGCAGGCTCGAGGTTTAAAAGCCATTCTTCCAGCAACTTGCTGCTCCTCAGGAGTGCTGTTTGCACGGAAGCTCGCCAGTGTTTTGTAGGAATTAGTCATCCAAAACTGTAACATCTGACACAGCCCGCAGAAACACCGCTGGCTCCCTGGGAATTGCAGAGCCCCGAGGCCCAGCCCGATTCCCAGCTCCCTGGGAGGGTGGGCTGTGGGGGCAGACTGGGGGCTGAGGGCTGCAGGAAATTCAGAGCTTTCCAAACAAACCCCGAGCCCCGAGCTCTGCTGGGAGAGCGCGTCAAGGGCTGCTCAGAGAGAGGCACTCCTGTGAAGGGGAAGCCTTTCGGAGCAATTACCTTTAGAACACCGAGAGCAAAGAGCACTGGATGCTCCACGAGGGTTCTTCACTTACAGCTCTCGGTACATCTTTAGTTTCAGGCTTTTTTTGTTTTCCACAGGATGAGCAGACAGGTCAAGCCCACTGTACTTTAGGCCAGCCTAGAAGAGGTTCCAAATGCGGTGTGGACTCGGGTTCATCAGCGCGGGGAGCCTCACACTGCCACAGCTCGCTCCGTAAGAGCCATCCCCTGTCCAATACCCCACCACAGCAGTCTCCACGAGGGAGGGCTGCACCACTCCACAGGTACTGGAGTGGCTGGAATGGCCCATTAGGGGAGGGAAATGAGGCCCTAAACTGCAGGGGGGAAATGACTCGTTAAGCAAATCCCAAAGCACAGCCACAGGTCTGNCCCACACCCACCTGGGCACCCACACCTTCTCTGGGCACCCACACCTTGTCTGGGCTCGCTGTTCCAGTACCCAGCCCTGTGCACGGGGTGCGTTTGCCCCCTTTCCAGCCCTGCCGCTGTGCCGATCTCATGCTGCTCGCATGAGATATCCTGTAGTTCAAGGGGCTTCCACTCCAGGAGCTGTGCAGGAATTTGCCAGCCCCAAAACAGCCTGGATCCTCCCTGGATAGCCCCGGGGGTGCCTGTCGCCCTGCCCTCCCGGGAAAGGCCAGCGGTCCCAGGTACGGCCGCCCTGCCCACCCTGCTGCGGTGGGGAGGGCACTCCTTGTGCCCTCACCCTGCTCTCGCTGCTGCTGCTGCTGCTGCCAGGCTTCACGGAGCCTGCCATCTCCCGCAGAGACTCCCGCGCCTGCTGGGGCAGGGCAAGGCGGGATGAGCCGGCCCGGAGGCTCGGGGGGCTCCGGGCATCGCAGCAGATCCGTGCAGGACCGCGCTGCCCCGCACCTGCAGCCGCTCCTCTTCCCCCGTCCATCGGCTCCCTCAGCAAGGCGCCGTGAGCAGGGAGGGGCTGAGCTCCGAGCTCCGGGCTCCGAGATCCGGGCTCCGGGCTCCGGGCTCCGGGCTCCGGGCTCCGGGCTCCGAGCTCCGGGCTCCGAGCTTCGGGCTCCGGGCTCCGAGCTCCGGGCTCCGGGCTCCGAGCTCCGGGCTCCGGGCTCCGAGATCCGGGCTCCGGGCTCCGGGCTCCGAGATCCGAGCTCCGTGCTCCGGGCTCCGGGCTCCGGGCTCCGGGCTCCGGGCTCCGAGCTCCGGGCTCCGTGCTCCGAGCTCCGGGCTCCGGGCTCCGAGCTCCGAGCTCCGGGCTCCGGGCTCCGGGCTCCGAGCTCCGAGCTCCGGGCTCCGGGCTCCGGGCTCCGGGCTCCGGGTTCCGAGCTCCGAGCTCCGGGCTCCGAGCTTCGGGCTCCGGGCTCCGAGCGGTTCTGCTCGCCGTGCTCTGGCGGAGGGGAGGCTGGGCAGGGCTGGCCGGGCACGGTGGGTGCAGCGGCCCGGGGCACCTCTGCCCTCCCTGCAGGGTCTGTCGGCTCAGCACAGCGCCCAGGGGAGGAGCCAGCGTTCCCAGCAGCTTCCAGGGCTTGGCAGGGCTCGGGTCTGCGGGAGAGGAGCTGCCAGGCCGGCTCGGGGGGAGCAGCACACGCTCTGCAGCTGTCTCACCAGTGCTTCCAGTTGCTACCAAGGGGCACAGCGGGAAAGCTAACGCTGAAGCCCCTGAGAGCGGGGCTCGGTAATTAATACCGCAAACATCCTGCCCTGCCGCTGCAAAGCCAGCCGGACACCGACCGCTTCCCCGGCTGCTGCAGATGGAGCACGGAGCGTGTGGAAAGCACCGACAGGAACCGGACTCGGGGATTTATCGAGGCCCCGAGACGGTTTTGGCAACAGCAGACCCTTCCCAAGTCCTCTGGATGAGGATCAAAGCTTTAGGAAGCAGATGGGAGGTGATGAACCTTCCTTCCCTGCTGCATGGAAATCGGGGCTGGTTTTATGGGGTGCCAAGTGGTGGGAAACCCCGGAGCAGAGGAAGAGCAGCACGATCATGGACAAAGCCTGCAAAGCATCTGGACCTCACTTCCAGCTCCTCTTGGCTGCAGCAGCTTCACAAGATTCCCCTTTTCCCGGATTTCTGGCTGCTGTGTGTAATCAGGGCAGCTGAGCACCAAGGGCATTCATTTATCTCCTCAGGCCAGTACAGAATGTGCCCAGATCCATCCTCCCGGCTCCCTGGCACAGAGGCCACCTTGGCCTCTCCCCTCCCAGCCCTGCCCATCACCCAGAGCCACGCTGGAACCTTCCATCCGGAGCCTGCCACCAAAGCAGAGCCCAGAGCTCCAGTTTCTTGCTTCTTGACTCTGTGGCCTCTCTCAACACTCCCCTCTAGATCAGATGGAAATTGTTCCAGTGATAAAGCCATCCACATCCACCACTGGTCCCTGTGACACACCTGGAAATCTTCCCAGGGGATTAAAGGACATCATTGGGAGAAAAAACCTATCTGGCTGCAGAAGAACTACTGCACCCAATATTCTAACCCCAGGCTGTTTTGGGGCTGGAAAATTCCTGCACAGCTCCTGGAGTGGAAGCCCCTTGAACTACAGGAGGGGCTGTAGAACTCTCCAGTTCTCCATTCTTCATTCCACTTTCCTGAGGCTCTGTTTTCAGGGATAATGATTTTTTTCCCCACTTCTTTTAAGTGAAACAAACAAACAAAAAAAGGTGTTTAGATGCAGGGAAGAAGCAGAAAAAAAATTCCCCCAAGGCAAGTTTAATTCCCAGCTTCAGAGGCTCTCAATGTTGGGAAGACAAGGCTGCAGCACGAGGAAAGCTCTGCTCTGGGTGGGAGCTTCCTCCCCTGCCCTCCTGGAGCCTGTGGAGCCTTGCTGCCTCTGGAATGCATCCTCCGCTCTCCCAGCCCTGCTGACACTTGCCTTGGGTAAAACTTTCCTTCCTCTGTCCCATCTCCTGCCTCTTTTCCAGACCCTTCCTCTTGCCTGCAGCTTCAACCCCAGCTTGTGCCTCTTCTCCAAGGGGTGGATGGATGGAGGGATGGATGGATGGATGGATGGATGGATGGATGGATGGATGGATGGATGGATGGATGAGGGATGGATGGATGGATGGATGGATCAGGGATGGATGGATGGATGGATCAGGGATGAATGGATGGATGGATGGATGGATGGATCAGGATGGATGGATGGATGGATGGATGGATGGATGGATGGATGGATCAGGGATGGATGGATGGATGGATGGATCAGGGATGAATGGATGGATGGATGGATGGATGGATGGATGGATGGATGGATGGATGGATCAGGGATGGATGGATGGATGGATGGATCAGGGATGGATGGATGGATGGATGGATGGATCAGGGATGGATGGATGAGGGATGGAGGGATGGAGGGATGGATGGATGGATGGATCAGGGATGGATGGATGGATGGATCAGGGATGGATGGATCAGGGATGGATGGATCAGGGATGGATGGATCAGGGATGGATGGATGGATGGATGGATGGATGGATGGATGGATGGATGGATGAGGGATGGATGGATGGATCAGGGATGGATGGATGGATCAGGATGGATGGAGGGATGGATGGGGAGAGCCAGGAGGAGCTGCTGCCATCAGCAGCCAAATGTTGGGGTGAGGGAATCGTGCTCCCAATCTGCTGCTCTGAGCCATCCTGCAAGGGCTGAGTCACCCCTGGGATGGGGATGAGTCCCCCTGCACCTCGGAGCACCCTGGGGTGAGGAGCTGAGCATCCTCTCAGCCCTGGACAGCCCAGTGGCCCCAGTCTCTGACTGCTCGTGCCACACAAACGGCAGAAAGGGAAGGGCAGCAGCAGCTGCACGGGCTGTTGTTGTGCTGGGGACAGACAGAGGGTTCCAGCTCCAGAACTGGCAGCCTGGCACCTCGCAGCAGCAGGAGGTGAGCCGGTATTGCAGGGGGGAGAGACGCATAAATAAACTGCCAACAGATGAGCTTTCCATGGATGCTCACTCCTGCAGGCACGGGCAGCCTGTGCCCACAGCCCCGCACGGGGGAGGCACGGCAGGCTGGCACAGCTTTGATACATTTTACATTTGTTCCGTTCTGCCCCAGTGCCTGATTATTTCCTTTATTCAAGAAGAAATTGGCTGGGGGAATCTGGAGGTTAAGAACTGCAATGAGAGGCAATTTTTTAAGCTTTGTCAGTTTTTGCTGCTTAATCAAGTGGACATTGTCCCTTTGAATAAAAGCTCCTGCCTTCTCAGCGAGATGGGTTAAAGGTACCATGAACTCGCCGTGCCTTTGCCATATGGTGTCCACCTCCCTCCCAGCAGCAGCAGGCACAGCTTGGGGTGGCACTGGGCACTCTGCCTGCTCAGCCCGCGGCCAGGGTGGCCGGGTGGTCACACCGACCTTTCCGGGGACAAAGGGACCAGCAATGGCAACTCTGGAGCAGCCCCAGCCCTGTCCCCGGGACCCCAGACACTCCCGATTCCAGCGGGAAGCCCTTTCCATGCCGGCTCCTTGCTGCTCGGTGCCAGGAGAGGGAGCCTGGCTCCTGCTTTCTGCGGCTCTGCCGGGGCCGGGCCTGCTCCGACCCCGGGGCTGTGTCCCTGCAGGATGTCCCTTAACCCCGGGCTGTGTCCCTGCAGGACCTGCCTGAACCCCGGCTGTGTCCCTGCAGGATGTTCCTGAACCCCGGGCTCTGTCCCTGCAGGACCTGCCTGAACCCCGGGGCTCTGTCCCTGCAGGACCTGCCTGAACCCCGGGGCTCTGTCCCTGCAGGATGTCCCTGAACCCCGGGGCTCTGTCCCTGCAGGATGTCCCTGAACCCCGGGGCTGTGTCCCTGCAGGACCTGCCTGAACCCCGGGGCTGTGTCCCTGCAGGACCTGCCTGAACCCCGGGCTGTGTCCCTGTAGGATGTCCCTGAACCCCGGGCTGTGTCCCTGCAGGACCTGCCTGAACCCCGGGCTGTGTCCCTGCAGGACCTGCCTGAACCCCGGGGCTCTGTCCCTGCAGGACCTGCCCGAACCCCGGGCTCTGTCCCTGCAGGACCTGCCTGAACCCCGGGGCTCTGTCCCTGCNGTGTCCCTGCAGGACCTGCCCCCGTGCTCACAGAGCAGGAAAGCGGTGGGCCGGCCCCGGGGGATGTCCGGAGGAACGGGAAGCTCCGGGATGTTTGTGGGTGCCGGAGGGGTTGGATTTAGGGCCGAGAGTTGGGATGGGGGACACGTTTCCAGAGGGCAGGCCCCACCCACCATCTCTGATCCGATTCTTTATCATTATCGATCATGAGCTGATCAAGGCGATCACCCAGCACCTGGCCGGGGCTCTGCTCATCGGCCTCCCCCTTCGGAAAGAGGCGGTGGGGGGAGAGGGGGTGGAAACATAAATCAGGGGAAAAGGAGGAAACGCAAGCGGGTCACGGTGCTTCCAGCGCGGCACTCACCACCATGCGGTTGAGGGACACCCAGCAGTCGTCGGGGAAGTCCTGCAGCATGGGCACCAGGAACTGCAGGCAGCCGTCCCAGTGGCACAGCAGCAGCATCATCCCGATGAGGTTGACGATCCTCACCACGGCGCTGGCCAGGTCGTAGGTCATGTGGAAGATCTGTGGGGCCACAGCAGCAGCAGGTTAGAGGGCAGCCGCCCCCGCACACCGCCCCAGTGCCACCACCACCACCCGCGGTAATGGTCCCGGGCACCAGGGCTGCACCAGCTCGGCTCAGGCACAAAGTGCCAGCAGAACCCGGCTGAAAACTGCTTAAAAGCCAAAAGGTAAAATCACCATCGGTCACCCTTCCTGCCCTGCGACTTCATCCTCTAATTCACCATTAGAAGCTCCATAACTCCTTCCATAAAATAAGGTGGTTGCACATATTTCTGGACCACCAGCCACTCCTCAGGAATAGACTCTATCATTCCATCCCTGAGCTGCAATGCCCTTCTTTGATGCCTGTTCTAGCTGGATGTGCTGCACAGTGACCCAGAGCTGCCTTCGTGCTGGGTGTCAGCTGCAGTCTCTGCACGTCGCAAACGCAGCCAGGAACGGCCTCCAGCTCGCCAGAGGCCTCTGCAAGAGGACCTGATTCACCTCCTGTGTTCCCTGGGTGCTGCTGCTACACCCCTGCCCAGGAGGGGAAGAGACCCATGGCACAGAGGGCTGGACTTCCTCACCTGCAAAATAAACCTGCAGAGACAGGGTCACAAGGGACACCGGGGGGGTGCCAGTGCCTCGCCTGGGTGCCACCTTCCAGGGGACACGAGTGTCAGGGAGGCCTGTGACACAGGGCACAGGCTGTGTGACATGTGGCCAAATCCACACAGCTCCTGGCTGCTCCAACAGGGACCATCCTGCTCCTCCCACCACTGTGTGCCTGCCACCTTTGCCCACGCCAGAGATCGGCCTCGTGCCACAGGGAGGCAGCTCAGCAGCTGAAACGGCAGAAAACTTTTGTTGCCAGGCGAAGGAATCGCATTTTTCCAGCTGGAATTGGCTCAGCCCTCTGCTGTGGGAACTGGCTGCCCAGTTTGAGGGCCTGTTCCCCACCAACCATCCCCACCTCAGGGTCACACACCCACGGTGATGCCCACGTGCCCAACCCACACCAGGAGGGAGCACAAAGGATGCAGGAATCCAGAAGGATGAATGATTGGGATAACTGCTGCTAACTCCATTATTTCCCTGCATCCAGGCTGGAGCCCACACTGCCAGTGTGAGAGAGGCCATTCGAGTGATCTTTCGGGGCTGAAAAGAGGAACATCTCCAAAATCCAGCATGAAAGGCGTTCTAGGAAATCCAGCCCTCACTGCTGACTCAATAGGTCAGTATGAAAGCTGAGCACATAATTCACACAGGATAATTCCTCCTGCCTTCCTCTTTTTTTCCTCCCCCTGCAGAAATGATCATTCTCATTTAGCTAACCCAGAGCGAATCCATCCTGTTGGAATGAGAGCCCGGGGCTGGGCTTTTAATGAAGCTGGAGCAGCAGTTTGCAGAAGGATCGTTTGTGCCACCAGGGTTTTTCTGTGCTAATGACTTTTCCTCTCACACCTCCGGGTGTTTTTCAAAGAGCTCCAGCCCTGCTGTAACCCAGGGAACTCCAGCCAGGGCCAGGGAGAAGCCCTGTCAGATTGAGGAAGTGCCTTCCTTCCTTTGACAGATGAAAAGCGGAGTGCAGAGCCCGAGGGCATGGATGGCTCAGGCACCAGGTGATGGATATGGAGCTTCTGAGAGGATGGCTGGGATCCATCAGAGTCAGGCGGGGGCACAGAGCTTTTATCTGGTGCACAAAGAGAGAGGAGAGCACGGATTCGGCTCCTGCTCTGCGCCTCGGGGTGCCACCGAGCCCGGGGGTGGCACACGTTGGGGACCTGCGCCGGGGCTCAGGGACTGCCAGCAGTGATTGCCCTTTCGGACTGCCAATGTCTGAGCTGCGGGCGAGACAGCTCCGCTGCCAAACGTCTCAGGAGGCCCCACCTCATGCCCACTCCCTGGAATACATTTTCAGGAGAAAAACGGGGAGTGTAGCACACAGGAGGAGCTGTGAGGGGCTGGGAACAAACCCCTGCCACCGAGGAGCTCCTGCTGCAAAGAGGTGCTGGTGCTGCAGGGAATTGGGATCCAGCAGCGTGCTGGGGAGCGTTGTGGTGCCCTCCAGCACTTCCCTGGCTCACCAGGGAGAGGAGGGCCAGGAACATTCCAGAAGAGCTGGTCCCTGCACGAGCACAGGAACGTGAGTGCTAACTGCAACTTCTCTGGTTTCCGACAGGAACGCTCGGGACTTTGTGTCCCGTTGTAACACAAGCCAGGCTGGGCCCCCGGGCAGCCCCAGCACTGCCTGGGCTTCCTGTCTCTGGGAAAAGGGAGCCAGGAGCAGAGCAGAGTGTGGATTCACATTCACAGGATATTCTTGGATAGAGTTCATATCCCTGGTTTTGACCGACCAAAACAAGCTCTGGCTTCAGCTTCCCCGCTAAAGGTCAGCGCTGTCCCTCCAGCCAGAAGACACCTCGCCTTTCTTTTGGAAAGGACAGCTCAGGGAAGTGGGAGGACCAAAACTTCCCTCAAAAAGTCATTCCTGGTTCTGGAAGAGCTCCATCTCGGAAGCTGCACGTCCATGGAATGAGCTGTTGGGATGCCATCAGGGGTCTGAAGAGCCGAGCCCTCCTGCCCTGGTGCTGGCAGCAATCAAGGACACCTTGGAGAAGTGGGGCCTGGCTCTGCCGTGGCTCCAGTCAAGGCTGGGTCTTTAACTGGGCGTGTGCTCTGTGCTGGCACACAGCTCGGGCACTGGCCAAACCATGGCCACCAGAACCCCCCTGCTCCAGGCTGGCCAGGGCCACCACCATTCCTCTGGGGCCACCAAAACCCCTCTGCTCCAGGCTGACAACCACCATCCCTCTGCTCCAGCTAGCCAGGGTCACCACCATCC
>JACBWW010000089.1:1371578-1388815 GCA_020086605.1 Lanius collurio
AGGGTGTGAGTGCACATCTGAGCCAGGATGTGACTGCACATCTGGCCTGGGCTGGGTGCGAGTGCACACCTGGGCCAGGTGTGACTGCACATCTGGCCTGGGCAGGGTGTGAGTGCACACCTGGGCTGGGTGTGAGTGCACGCCTGGGCTGGGTGTGCCTGCACAGGTGTGTCAGATGTGACTGCACATCTGGGCCAGGTGTGACTGCACACCTGGGCTGGGTGCGAGTGCACATCTGGGCTGGGTGTGAGTGCACATCTGGCCTGGGCTGGGTGTGAGTGCACATCTGGGCAGGGTGTGACTGCACATCTGGGCAGGGTGTGACTGCACATCTGGGCTGGGTGTGACTGCACACCTGGGCTGGGGTGACTGCACATCTGGCCTGGGCTGGGTGTGACTGCACACCTGGGCTGGGGTGACTGCACATCTGGCCTGGGCTACCACTGGCCACCCCTGCTGGCCTGTCTCGCTCTGGAGGCGCTGTGCCCAGAAGCAGGAGGGGCTCTGGGGGCCCTGGTGCAGAGGCCCCCCCGATGATCCCGACTGGAGCCAGGGCGAGCCCCTCATGGGAGCGCTGCCCCCGGCAGGATCGCTGCCACCCCGGGGCTCCGGGGCAGACGCTGCTCCACGGGGAGGCACTGCCCGCTGCCCTTCACTGCCAGGGAGCAGCAGTGCTGCACATGGCGCTGGTGCCCAGCCAGGGCTGGTGTCGGTGCCCGCACCGTGGCTAATACACAACTGTCATAAATCGCCTGGGGATAATCAAGGAGCTGGGACCCTGCTCCAGCTTAATGGAAAGCAAAGAATTCACTCTTCCTTTCTGGCTCAAGAACCCCACAGCCCTGAGGAGGAAACCCAGATCTCGGGACAGGCTCCCACGCTGTGCTGAGTGCTCCAGGGTCGGCGTTAAGGCTGCTCTCTGAGAGCAAAGACGTGTTCAGCCACATTTAAGAGGACAGTTTGTGGGCTGGGGGAAGGAAGCTGCCATGTCTTCCAGCCTTGCTCTCCTTGGCTTTTGAAGATAACAGAGGTAAAGATCCATCTCCTCCCGGAGGCAGCAGCTGCCTTTCCCCCCTCGGTGGTGACCTGACGGGGCTGGCTGTGTGCTGCAAAGAGCTGTCCTGAGCCCACAGCCCCGAGCAGGCTCACCCAGGGAGCCCGGGCGGAGTCCCCCTGGCGCTGTGGGTCACCCAAACCCACCCAGCCTGTGGGGCCCGACACCAGCTCGTTCCAGCCCATTGCAGGCTGAAGGCAGCTCACCCAGAAAGCGGGTGTGGGTGACGCGGGCATCGGTGCCAGTTCTCGGGGCAGAGATCACCTGCCCCACAGCCGGGTGAGTCCTGACTGACACAGCCCACGGAAGGGGAAGGGTTTGGGAGCCCTGATGTGCAGCCCCATCCTGGGAACACGGAGCTGGCAGGGTGGGCTTCCCCAGGAGCACAGACCTAGCCGGGCACACACAGGGCCAGCCCTGGGCACACACAGAGCCAGCCCTGGGCACACACAGAGCCAGTCAGGCACACAGAGCCAGCCCTGGGCACAGCCAGGCACACAGAGCCAGCCCTGGGCACACACAGAGCCAGTCCTGGTCACACAGAGCCAGCCCTGGGCACACACAGCGCCAGTCCTGGGCACACACAGAGCCAGTCTGGGCACACAGAGCCAGCCCTGAGCCAGTCAGGGCACACACAGGGCCAGCCAGGCACACAGGGCTGGCCCTGGGCACACAGAGCCAGCCCTGAGCCAGCCCTGGGCACACACAGAGCCAGTCCTGGGCACACACAGAGCCAGTCTGGGCACACAGAGCCAGCCCTGCGGCAGTCTGGGCACACAGAGCCAGTCCTGAGCCAGCCCTGGGCACACAGAGCCATTCCTGGGCACACACAGAGCTAGCCCTGGGCACACAGAGCCAGCTCTGGGCACACCCAGGGCCAGCCAGGCACACAGAGCCAGTCTGGGCACACACAGAGCCAGTCTGGGCACACACAGAGCCAGCCCTGGGCACACAGAGCCAGCCTGGGCACACACAGAGCCAGTCTGGGCACACACAGGGCCAGCCCTGGACACACAGGGCCAGCCCTGGGCACACACAGAGCCAGCCCTGGGCGCACACAGAGCCAGCCCTGGGCACACACAGAGCCAGTCTGGGCACACACAGGGCCAGCCCTGGGCACACACAGAGCCAGCCCTGGGCACACACAGAGCCAGTCTGGGCACACACAGAGCCAGTCCTGGGCACACACAGGGCCAGCCCTGGGCACACACAGGGCCAGCCCTGGGCACACACAGAGCCAGCCCTGGGCACACACAGAGCCAGTCCTGGGCACACAGAGCCAGCCCTGGGCACACACAGAGCCATCCCTGGGCACACACAGAGCCAGTCTGGGCACACACAGAGCCAGTCCTGGGCACACAGAGCCAGTCTGGGCACACACAGAGCCAGTCCTGGGCACACAGCCAGCCCTGGGCACACAGAGCCAGCCCTGGGCACATACAGAGACAGCCCCGGGCACAGCCAGGCACACAGAGCCAGCCTGGGCACACAGAGCCAGTCCTGGGCACAGCCAGGCACACACAGAGCCAGTCTGGGCACACACAGAGCCAGTCCTGGGCACACAGAGCCAGTCCTGGGCACACACAGAGCCAGTCTGGGCACACACAGATCCAGTCCTGGGCACACACACAGCCAGCCCTGAGCCGCTCTGGCCGCTCGCAGCACGCACAGCAGTGAGCGCTGGCAGGGCAAGGGCAGCTCCCGCAGCAATTCCAGCTGTGCAGGGACGGCGGCCGTGGGGCAAGGCGAGGCTGCTCCTTCCCCTCTCCCGATGCTGCGGTGGGAAATGCATCATCCTCCTCCCCTTGCTCCTTCCTCACCTTCCCCAACTTCCTATTTTTTCTCCCAGTGATGTCACGCTTAAGATGTGTCAAAATATAATTGAATTTGGCTCCGAGAGGTTTGCTGTCCTGAGCAGCTCCTCGGGTTTTGGTGAAGAATGGACACTTTCTTCTTTGGGAAGAACGGACACATCTTTACACATTTTTTCTTTGGAAGAACAGAAAAAAATTGCCAGATGAATGAAAATGGAAAGAAAGAGATTTGTCTTTACAAATAAACTCTAGGTCTGCTGATGAACGAAACTGGATATTGAGAGATGACGGAAACAATGAGAAGAACCATAAATGCCATAAGAATTAAAATAAAGAGGGGGGTTATACTTTAGAAGGGAACCTCAGGTATTCGGCGTTCTGGGAAGTCTGCACCTCTCGAGTACCTCAGCCAGTGGGGAAAGAGAGAGGGAAATGCGGCCGGGAAATCAGGATAAAAAGGAGGCTGCGCCCTCCAAAAACCTGAGAGACCCCAGGGGAAATGCCCCATGGCCTCCCCCTTTATTCGGATAAAGTAACGGGACTCCTGTCTCCTTTTAGGACATCAACCTCTGGCGTTTGAGGGTTAATTTTCTGACACGGGAGAGGGAGTTTGAGAGGAAGAGTTTGGGCTGGATTCCCTCTGCTAAGCCCCACGAGCAGAGCTGCTGATGCTGCCGGGAGCACAGGTCGCTGCCGATTCCTCTCTCAGCCTGGCAAGGAGGGCTGTCCGGCAGGCGGTCGGGATTCTGAGCAGACAATTCTCCGTCTCGTTTAAGAGCCCGTTCTCGGGGCGCGGCCGTGTTCCTGCCGTGCTCTGCGGTGCGTTTGTGGCCGCAAACATCGCTCGGGGAGCGCCGTGTGCCCGGCCCGCTGCCCGGAGCAGCGCGGAGCAGGGCAGGGCTCCCGGGCCCAGGCGGCAGCGGAGACAGCCAAGCACACTCCACACTCGGAATACAACGAGCTTTCGGGCTGCCCTGGCCCTTTCCCTCTGCGGGGCTCGGGGGCAGCGCTGACATTTTTAACCTGCTGCTCCCGACCTCCGCGGAAGGCCCGGAGGGGCCAGCGGGGCACACAGCGGGGAAAAGCCTCTTGCCCTGGAAGCCGAGGGCAAAGTGCTGAGCCAAAGCTCGGGCTGGCAGCTCTGATCTGCTGCTCGTGGGCGAGCCAGGCCTGAGGAGGAAGAGCCCCAGTGGGTGTGAGCAGGCAGGGCACTGCTCCTGCCACTGCCCGGGGCTGGACAGCGCTCCAAGGGCACCGTGCGAGCCTCCACCTCCTCCTGAGGTGATTTAACTCTTGCTCCTGGCCACTGGAAGCTCTTCCCCAGGCTGGAGGAGCCCAGGGGACAGAGATAGAGAACAGCACAAAGCAGAAGGGAAGGGGGGAAATGGCATTTTCTTGCCTTCTCCCTCCTTGTGTCTCCTGGAAAATATTCACAGCAGAGAAAGGTGAACTAGCAGGAGTAATTAGCACTGAGAAGGCTGGCATAGCTGGCAGATGTTTATGGATAGCTGTAAACCCCCAAGATCCTGCCACCACCGTGCGTTTCTCCTCTTGCACTCTCGGAGTTGAGGTTGTCATGACAGCAGCCCCCCTTCCTCTCCCCATGCCACCATTCCCAGCCTAGACTTTCATCTTCATCATTTTAAGAACTTTTATCACCACGGCAACGTCACACAGACTTTTAAAAATATTTTCCAGTACAACTCCAAACGATCGTGGTTTCCTGCACGGTTCCCTTTAAACCTCCAGAAAAAAAACCATTTGGGGTTGGGCTGTGGCTCCGCGAGTGTGAGACCGCCCCGGTGAGACAGCAGCGGCACTGTCACCTCCCGGGAACAGCGACACAAGCACCGGGGCCAGGGCTCTTTCCAGAAGCTCTGCGGCTTTGGAGGAAGCTCACCTTTGCTTTTCCGTGGGGTTTATGTTGCCCCCAGCTCAGGTTTTGCACAGCTGGCACAGTGAGCTGCCTTTGGGAAAAGGGGAAGGAAAACAGGAGCTGTAAATGGCTTGGGTGTCTCGTTCTCAAGGGGAATTCGATATCTCACCTGCTGAGGCTGCCTCTAATCTCTCGTGGCTCTTATCTGCACCTCTGGGAACCGCAGTTCTCTGCGAGGCTTGCAGTGAATCACTGCTGGAAATAGGTCATGGGCTTTTTCGGACGGCTCAGAAGGCCCGCAGTCACCAGACTAAAGGTGTGCCCTGCCCAGGAGCTATACATAGATGTGCCCAGGAAAGGAGTATCTGGGCTGCTCAGGGAAAGGAGGTTTAAACCCCTGAGGAAGGGACAAGGCACACGGGGGGCCTGGAGGGCTGGGGGCGGCTCCAGGAGGGGCACCGAGAGGTGTGCAGGGCGGTGCCAGGCTCCGTGCCGGCTCAGGGCAGGATTCCGCCCGGAGCAGGGAGCAGCGGCCCGGGGAGGTGAGGGATGCCTGCCCCAGGTGCTGCGGGTGCGGCTGCAGCCGGTGCCGGGAGGGCTCTGGGCAAAAGCTCCCCGGGCTGAGGGAGAACACGTGGAATGCCCCGAGCCCCAGGCCACAGCCAGCGCGGGCAGTGCTGACCGGGCAGCGCCAGCCCTGCCCCTGATCAGGCTGTGGCATCACCCAGGGCAGTGCCAGCCTTTCCCCAGAGCTGTTTCCAGCGAGGACACGAAAGCTGTGCCAAGGAAGGGGATCCCGACCCTCTTCCCAAAGCTGGGCCGTGCCGTGGCTCTCTGGGAGCTGTCTGAGTGCCACAAGGTGCCAGCTCCAGCACCGGCGGAGGTCCCTGAGCAGGAGGCAGAAGTTCAACCCCAGAGAATGAAATCACTCGTTGTTTCAGAGCTGCTGTCTTGGAGCTCACCCGATGCTCCCTCTGCAGCATTTGAGAGCGGCCTCGGTGAACGCCTGGTGTGCCACAGGAGCCCCCTGCCCCATGCAGGGCCTGGCACGGGAACCAGGGACTGCCAGCTCTGTTTGTAGCCACAAACACACCCCAGGGCACGGCAGGAACACGGCCACATCACGAGAACGGGCTCTTAAACGAGACAGTGAATTATCTCCTCAAAATCCCGACTGCCTGTGGGACAGCCCTCCTTCCCAGGCTGAGAAAGAAATCGGCAGCGACCTTTGCTTTCTTATTCCTTCCAGTCCCACCTGAATTGTTCTGTTTAAAATTCAGAACGGATTTTTTTAAATCCCAGTAGGGATCCATACAATGAACAGCCGAGGCTGAGTATGAACTCATCAGGTCCCGCCCTGGAGCAAGAACTAAAGAACTCCTGCAGTGTGCTCTTGATCAATTACCAGCATTTCTTTAACACCTGCACTCAGTCGGGACAGCAAAGCCCACGCTTGTTACCCCTCTGCTGACCCAGTCTGGGAGTCTGCAGGAGCTCAGGGGAAGGCGAGAGCCAAAACTGCACTCCCCAAAAGGAGCACAGGCCTGTTGGCCCATGAAAGGTTCTCCCTGGTGGGCACAGCGGGGGCAGCGGGGCAGCTGAGGGCCTGGCACAGCCCTGGGTTTATATCTGATTATTTCCTGTCCCAAAGCAGGGCCTGTGGCTGCTCCAGCCCGGCACAGCCTGCCAGGATGCTCCGTGCTCTGCAGGGACACCGCGCGCTCCCACCTAACTCAATCCTGCGCTCTAATTCCATTACAGCCACGGCAACCAGGCACAACTTCCAGCCGGGACTCCTGGGACGCTGCCAGGGGCTGTAACAGCCAGGGAGGGCAGCTCCTGGCAGGCCTGGAGCAGGGGATGTTTCCTGTGCCACGGGGCAGAGTGTGGGCACGGCTCAGGGGGCAGAGGATGCTCAGCACCGCGGCCCAGCTGCCACCCGGTGTCCTGGGTGATGCGATTCCCTGTTTGCTGCTCTGTGCCCAGAAATGAGCTGTATGCCTTTCTAGGCTTTTAAAACTCAGCAAACTTCTCAAAACAGTGGCTCAAGGACAGAGAGACTCCTCAGTTTCTGCAGCAGTGGCAGCAGGAGAAGCTGCTTGGTTTCGTTCCAGTCAGGTTTTTTTCGGCTGTTTTTTCTCCGGAGAGAGACGGAGAGTTGGATTTTGTTTTCTTGGGACTTTGAATTTTCCTTTTTTCTTTGCTCAACTGTTTTGGCACCAGAACACATCGAGAGAGAGCTCTGTCGATGCCCTGGCCCTGGAGGGGTGGGGCCCCCGACCCAGCTCCAAGGAGGAGGGAGAAAGAGAGAAACCTGCGGGAGGACTTTAACTTTTCCCAGGTTTTCCTCTCCACAGGTTTTGTTATTCAGCGTTATTATCCTTTTCCCGTGCGTTTGTTAAATAAGTAGATTTCCTCTCTCACTTTCCTGGGAGGAAAAGCTACTTTTCCTGGAACCGAGTGAAGGGGTGGTTTGTAACCTGCCTTCTCTCAGAGGACATCTAGCTCTAAATTTGGCCAAACCAGCACACCCGGCTGAGCCCTCACCTGCACAGGGACCCGCTCTGGGCACTCTTGGCTCTTCCTGCAGTTCAGGAAGGGCAGGAGAAAGGACCGGGGCACTGCCCAGCCCAGGGGCAGGATCCCTGGCTGCAGCCGCGCAGGGATTGGGAGGAGCCGTGCCAGGCTGCGGGCACGGGGAGCACAAACCCCGCTGGCTGTGCCAGCGCTGGGCTCCTCCTGACGGTGTGAGAACACCCAGCCAGGGCTGGAGCACCCCTGGGGACCTCAGCAGTGACAGGCCGGGCTGACACGGATGTGTTCTAACGCAGGGACACGCGTCACCGAGCGGCAGGGACACGGACGTGCTCCCGCTCCGCTGGGGCAACAACAGCAAGGGAACCTTTCCCTGCCGCACCTGAGAGGGGACAAATCCCCGTCCCTGCAGCTCCCAGGAGCTGGGGACACACAGCAGAGGCTGCTCCCATCCCAGCAGGAGCGCAAAGGGGGAAGGGCTGGGTGGGTTCTTCATTGCCTTGAAGAATCTAGGGCAGGGAAAACTGGTTTTTAATGAACGAGCAGCCCAGATGATATTTATGAAAGTATGAGGGATTAATTCCTGCTGTGGTTGTATACAGATTATACAGATTATATAAAAAGTGTACTCGGGCAGAACAAAGACATTGAAAAGCGGTATTTAAACTGAACCTAAAATATTCTAAGCCTCCATTAATATAGGCTGGGCAGGAAGAGTCCCCAAAGGCTGCCCTGTAATTAGAAATCCCACAGGAAATGCTGCCTGGTGACAGCGATCAGGGCCGGAATGGCAGGAGCCAAAGCCAGGGCAAAGGAGGAGATGGGCACAGCTCTGGGAGGGGAGCAACACCCCAACCCCCCCAATAACCCCAGAGACAGGGACGGAAACGGCGGGGCAGGGCTGTGGGTCCACGCACAATTCAGGGGTGTGACAATAACCCTACAGCTCCCAATGACCCTACAGATCCCAATAACCCTACAGCACCCAATAACCCTACAGGTCCCATCCAACCCTACAGCACCCAATAACCCTACAGCTCCCAATAACCCACAGCTCCAATCCAACCCTACAGCACCCAATGACCCTACATCTCCCAATGACCCTACAGCTCCAATCCAACCCTACAGCTCCCAATAACCCTACAGCTCCCAATGACCCTACAGCACCCATCCAACCCTACAGCACCCAATAACCCTACAGCACCCAATAACCCTACAGCACCCAATGACCCTACAGCTCCCAATAACCCCACAGCTCCCAATAACCCTACAGCTCCCAATAACCCTACAGCACCCGATGACCCTACAGCTCCCATCCAACCCTACAGCACCCAATAACCCTACAGCTCCCATCCAACCGTACAGCACCCATCCAACCCTACAGCACCCCATAACCCTACAGCTCCCACCCCACTTATGCTGTTTTCCTTCTAAAATGACTTTGCCGCTGCATCTCTTGGAGTTTTCCCGTTAATTCTGCTGGGAACGGGGCCCTGATTCCCTCCTCTGCTGGCCTGACCCCCCTGCCCAGCACACACGGAAACATTTCTTCTGTCTACCTGACACCTCCCAGGAACCCCCAAAGTGCTGCCCCTGGAAGGGTTCCCTGGGGAAGGAGCTCCAGGAACCCCCAAAGTGCCACCCTTGGAAGGGTTCCCTGGGGAAGGAGCTCTTGGAACCCCCAAAGTGCAGCCCTTGGAAGGGGTTCCCTGTGGAAGGAGCTCCAGGAACCCCCAAAGTGCCCCTGGAAGAGTTCCCTGGGGAAGGAGCTCCAGGAACCCCCAAAGTGCCATCCTTGGAAGGGTTCCCTGGGGAAGGAGCTCCAGGAACCCCCAAAGTGGAGCCCTTGGAAGGGTTCCCTGGGGAAGGAGCTCCAGGAACCCCCAAAGTGGAGCCCTTGGAAGGGTTCCCTGGGGAAGGAGCTCCCATGGCTGAACAGGAGCTGTCTCCAGGAGCATTCCCTGCTTCTGGAATTTGCTGCCTTTCCAATTTCATTGGCTTCCCCTCTCTTTGCTGAATATAGCAGGAAAAATAAATACAGCACTCATCATTTTCTAGCTGATTATTACTACTGTTACTATTACTTTACACGTTTTGTTGCATTTTTCTTTTAATCCCTTCCCCTTCAAGGAAAGAATGCCAAGCTTTTCCTTTCTTCCAGGTTGTTCTCATCAGATTTCTCTGAATTCGCTTCACTCTCTGATGTAAAAGTAGCCCCAGTAAAATTGGAGTATTTTTAGACTCTGGTAACCTACAACGGCCATTTATATTATTTTTAGTGCCTGTCTCCACCCTGTGCTCCCTCAATCCCCATTCTCTTTTCATCCCCTCCAGCAGAGGAGCGGAAGGGAAGAAGTCACAGAGAAGCAGCTTCTACAGAGAGAAACTCCACTACAAAACACGAGTGGAGCTGCTTTAAGTACTTGTGTTTACCCTGCTCGGTTCTTGCTCAGTTTAGAGGAAACTCAGTCCTCTGGGAATCCAAAACCTGCTCACTGCTCCTGTCCTGCCTTGCCCTCTCTAGTCTGGATCATTCTCTGGCTTCACGCTGGTTTAACTCCACCTCACTGCTGGGAACCCCCGGGCCAGCAGCAGGAAAAAGGAAAAGTGCTGGCAGCAGCACTGAGAAATGGCCCGGGGGGATGAAGGCCCGAGGGATGGCAGCACTGGTCATTCCTCACAGCCCCCCAGAGCTGCAGGAGCCAGCGTCCCCTCGGCACCTCTGTGCCTTCATTCAGACCTTCTGTGGGGGAGACAGAGGCTGCTCCAGCTCCGGGCCCTGCAGAGCCACGCTGGCCTCCGTGGGCTCCGGGCTGTGCCCCCACACCTGCCCTGGGACGCAGGACAGAGCCCCACTGAGCCCTGGGCATGTGGGGTACACCCCACTGCAGCCCTGGCAGCGGCTGTGGCACTGACTCACAGCACCAGGGGGTTCAGGGAGTCACTCCTGGTTGTGGCACCGGCTCACAGCACCCCTGGGTTTGGGAGGGTTCAGGGAATCACTCCTGGCTGTGGCACCGGCTCACACCACCAGTGGGTTCAAGGAATCACTCCTGGCTGTGGCACTGGCTCACACCATCAGTGGGTTCAGGGAATCACTCCTGGCTGTGGCACTGGCTCACACCACCAGTGGGTTNTCACTCCTGGCTGTGGCACTGGCTCACAGCACCAGGGGGTTCAGGGAGTCGCTCCTGGCTGTGGCACTGACAGCACCATTGGGTTTGGGAGGGCTCAGGGAATCACTCCTGGCTGTGGCACTGGCTCACACCATCAGTGGGTTCAGGGAATCACTCCTGGCTGTGGCACAGGCTCACAGCACCCCTGGGTTTGGGAGGGCTCAGGGAATCACTCCTGGCTGTGGCACTGGCTCACAGCACCCCTGGGCTCAGGGAATCACTCCTGGCTGTGGCACTGGCTCACACCATCAATGGTGGATTCCAGAGGGCTCAAGGACTCAGGGAATCGCTCCTGGCTGCTGGTCAGCCTCAGTGCTGACCTCTCCAGAGCTGTGAGTGGGAGCTGTGCCAAGGAAAGCACTCGGCCCATTCTCTGTGGGAGTGAAGGTGTGCTGCCCGTGGCAGGGGCTAGAACCGGATGAACTTTAAGGTCCAACTGCTCTGTGATTCTGTGATTCCATGAAGGCTGTGGGCTGTTCCCTGCCTGGGTTTGTACCAGATCCTACACAAACTGGGACTCCAGGACAGGTTCAGACCCACAGCAGGAATCGAAGAGGGCTGACACTGCCTTTTCTCCCCCCCAAAAAAGTCTCACTGGAGTGGCCAAACTGCAGCAGGGATGGATCTGTGTCCTGGAGAGCAAGCCTGGCTGCAAGAGGGATGGAGAAGGCTCTGGTGCTCAAGGTGGAATTATAACTCAGTGTCAGATGGTTATGAATGAAGCCGGATCCCTGACCCCGGAAAGCTTTGGCAGAGCAAGAAATGGGAATCAGGACATGCCAGGCAGAGGATGGAGGCACCAGGAGCGGCTGCTCCATAGGGGATCAGGCAAGGAGAGCAGCAAGGCACGAGGGACACTTCCCAGGCAACATTAAACACTCCTTTTGGAAAGCTCTGGCACTCAGTGAGTTCCTGGTTCAAGTAACACCAAGAAAGAAGTTCTTTCTTTGTGCTTACAGTGCTCTGCCCTCCACAAAGCTGGGATTAGGCTGCACCTGAGGAGCTCTGCCAGAGCAACGTGGGGTGAGGAAGCTGGGCTGTTCCAAAAGCCAGAGCTTTAGGGTTTCCCAACAGCCTCTGAACACCAAAAAACAAGGTTAGACTGAGCTTGGCATGAAGCAAATGCAGGACACTTAATTTGACCTCTGCAGGTTTCCAAGCCTGGATGGGAGACCCCAGATGTGAGTGTGGCCTGCCAGTTTGGGAGCCCTGGCATCCCAGGTCTGTGTCCCATACCCTTGAAATCTCTACCTCTATGACATTTTGTGTCAAATTTAATTATAAAAAGAAGAATCAACCTTTAATTAACTCTTACAGACTGTAAGAGTTTGCCTCCTTCCACTAAGCCTGGATTCACAGCACCATCGTACTCCAGAGTTTAGTGTCCCTGGTGGGTGAGACCTGGGAATTCAGTGAAGTTTCTCCTCATGACCTCCTAGGAAATGGCAACTTCCTCCAGGGAATGTGCTCGGATGGGTGTGGGCACAAAAACAACCTGAGGGATGAAATATGGCACAGCCTCCAGTGGGAGGATGGAAAATGGAGCCAGGAACAGATGTCTGATGTCCCAGTAATTAGTCTGGATGTCCCTAAACCACCAGGAACCCCAGGCTCTGGAAGGATCTGGAGTGGTGTTCAAATGCTTAATGAGTGGTTGGTGTTTGAAGCTGAGCCCTGTCACTCCCAGAGCCAAGAGATGATGTGAACATCAGGGCTGCATTACGGATTCCAGCTGTGCTCCAGATACCGCGGAGGATGAAAACACTTGTGACAAGACAAGGGATTTGGTGACTGTCTCTTCTTCAGATCTGCTGGATGGTGACAGGGAGGGGAGGACAGACATGAGGGACATGAGGGATGAGGTGAAGGAGCTGGAGCAGAATGTATTGGGATGCAACTAGAGGAAATCCTAAACTCAACCTCCAGGGAAAATACTGACTGCAAGGGTCATTCCCTGACTGGCTGGGGCTTGGAGCACCCTGGGCTAGTGGAAGGTGTCCCTGCCCGTGGCAGGGGAGTGGAACAGACGAGCTTTAAGGTCCCTCCTGACCCAAACCAGTCTGGAATTCCCTGGTTCCATGCCAAGCAGCATCACCTTGCTCAGGGAAAGGCAGGAGCCCACATCATGGAGGGCTCCTGTGGGCAGCTGTGGCTGCACCTGGGTCTGCCCAACCCAGCACGTCCTGGCTGTGGCTCAGGGCAGCCAAAGTGACCTGGCAAGCCTGGCAAAGCCACCAAGGGAAGGCCAGCAGTGCCAGGCAGGGACAGAGCGGGCCAGCACGCAGCCGAGGGAGGCCAGTGCGTGCAGCAGGGCCAGCAGGGCTGTGCCGAGGGCTCAGCCCCACAGCCCGCACGGGCAGCAGGACGGGATGTTCTGCTCCCAGCGCTGACCACGGCTCCAGGAAGCAGCGGGATCCCTCCTGGCCAGCCCGGGAGGCGCGGCCGTGTCCCCGCTGCGGGAGCCGAGCCCGGCACACCTGGCTCCCAGCGCTGCCAGCAGGAAGCAGCGAGGGCACAGCTTGGCTGTCCCGCTCCCGGGAGGCTCCAAGGACTCCGACACTGCTGCCCTGGCAGTGACACCCCCCAGGCAGCCACCTGGGCTTCATCCCGGAGTCACGCACTAGCCCTCCCATGGGGCTGTCCCAGGCTCTTCCCCACGCCAGCCCCGCTTCTTCCTGGCCCCGTGTCCTGTCACTTCCCCGATGCCAGCGCTGGCATGTGAAACTGGCAGCTGCCTCCTATCCATCAGCACATCCCCTGCTCCGTGCCAGCTGCCAATTGAGCTGGCACATCGCTGTCCCTTCCCACCTTCCTGGCTGCGCGGAAGCGCCGGCCGCAGGCACTGGGTGTGGGCTGGAGGCACAGCGAGCTCTGCACCAGCTGCAAACCGGGATGGCAGCAGGAAGAAGGCCCGGTGTGGGCTGCTGGTGTGTCCAGCCCTCCCGCTGCGAGAAAACGTCCTCCAGCCCTTTGGGCTTGGGCTGACCACTCCGGTCCCTGTGGAAACAGCCTCTCCCCACTGCCCAGACGGCAGAGCGAGTTTTGGGGTGGTATCCGCCTGCTCACGCCTCCCCCAGGAACGAGGGAGCACAGGCAGGCAAATTCCGCTCCCCAGATGACCAGGAAAATTGCTGGCTAATCAAAACAGGCACTGCTGCACTGATTGTGGCTCCGGCTCCTCTCCCTTCCCGACCCCCGTTAGCTGGTCAGGCTCAGCTGCTGCGCCTGCAGCTCTGCCCCTCTGCCTGGAGAGCCTGCGGGGCGGAGGGGGAGGCTGGGGGAGCGCTCCTCGGGCAGGGAAGGGGCAGAGCCCCCCAGGGCTCCCCCCAGGGCTCCCCCCAGGGCTCCCGGAGCCCAGGGGTGCTGGCACCCAGGAGCAGGAGGGTGCAGGAGGCCGCGGCTGCTCCGGCGTTTGAGGTGCCTGCTCTGGGATGTCACGGACACCCCAAGGGGCAGAGAGCAGCCCGGGTTCCGCGGGGCTGGGGAAGCTCCAAGGGCAGCAGGGCCGTGCAGTGGCACAGGGGCTGGGAGCGGGGTCCAGAGAGCTCCCGGGTCCCCAGTCAGCACTCCGTGCAGCTGAAGGCTGCAGATAAGGGGAGAGTGCCCTGAGATAAGGCTCCTCCAAAGGCAGGGGCTCCTGGAGGAGTTTGCGGCTCGGGGAGGGGAGGAGGGAGAGGCTGAAGGCCAGAGGAACACGCTCCAGCCTGGCTCCAGACCGCCCTGCCCGCATTCCCAGCACTCAACAGCCAGCCAGGATGGAACAGAAGGGTTTGTTCCACCTTCCCAAAGTGGGCTGCGCTCTTCCCTGCCAGCTGCTCAAGCGACCTTGAAGAGCAAAAACGAGAGGGGCAAAAAGTCTGTGTGTGAGAAGCATCATCGTCGTGTGCTCGCAGCTCATGTCCCGCAGTGTTAGCGCCAGGGGACACGGGAGGAGATCCAGGGAGGATCCCTCACATTCCCTGGAGGGCAGCTCGCTCTTCCCACCCCTCATGGGGTGAACTGCTGCATGGACAGCCCAAAAGACGTGACAAATATCGCTGCTTGGCACATTTAACTGATCTGACAACAGCCCCCGAAGATCCAACAGACAACCCCGTGCCAGGACAGACTGGGGGATGCCACAGCCTTCCCCAGCTCTCCCTTCTTCTGTCTCCTTCCACAGGAGCCCCCTTCATCCTGCTGCCCTCCCCTCCTGCATCCCTCCCCATTCCAGAGCTAGACTGGCTCTGCCTCATGCTCAACACACAAAATCCCATCGTGTCTTTCAGGTCTGGAGGGAAGAGAGTTGAAGTGAACGTCCTTATCTGTCCTTCCCACAGGGCTGAGGTGATTTATCAGCCCAAGAGGCTCCTGTGGGATATCTGTGACTGCCGGCAGGCAGCAGACCTGGGGAGGGAGCTCGGAGTGCCGAGGGACAGGGCTCACCCCCATTTCTGCAGGGAGAAACAACCACCTTGGATCACACATTTTTCACTCGAATCAAGAGTTTTTCTCCTCTCTCCACCCGTGGGCAAAGGCCAGCAGCCCTTGTCACCTTTCCTGTGCACGCAGGAGCAGATGGGAACAGAGGAAGGTGCTGCCTTTGCACCTGCCCTGGATGCTCCGGCACAGGGACAGGGACGTGCTGGGCTCACGGGACACCCAGAGTTCAGCACTGCATTCATTCACTGCACCAGAGGAACCTCCCCTCTGGCTGGGCAGAGGGCCTGACAGAAGCCTCTGGACGCTGGCTGCCCCAGGTTTGTGTCATCACCTGCACAATTCCAGCCTAATTCCCTGCGGCCTCAGCGAGAGGCACACGGTTGGGATGAAGTGGGATTAGTGGCTGTTTGGGTGATGCACACTGCAGAGGAGGCTCATCAGCCCTGTTCCAGGGATGGCCTCTCCAAACTGGGCTGCACTGAGCAAATCAAGAGGAATTAACACCCGGCACTTTGCTGGGTGAAAAAAAAATATATAAATGAAGAAAAAAACAAACACAGCTGCTGGGTCTTAACTGCTCTCCACCCTCTCCAGGGACTTGAGGAGAAGCAGGCCTGTCAGCTGCTCTAAGGGACATTATCCTCACAGTTTCTCTCTGGTTTACAAGGAAGCACTCCTGCTGCTGGTTTGTTGCTCGTCAGTGCCAGCACAGAGAGAGGCTCTCCCCCAGCTCACCCTCTGAGCTCCTGCGTGGTGCAGCAGAGCTCAGGTGATCCTAGGGCAGGGCAGACTCCAGCCCTGAGGCTCTGCTGCCTTCAGCCATCCTCAGCTCCTGCCTCACCCCCAAGACCTGCCCTCAGAGCAGCCTCCTCCTGCTCCAAGTCCCCTGACACACACACAGACCCTGATTCTCTCCCTCCTGGTGGATCTGACCCTTAGAGACACCCTGCCCAAATCTCTGCTTCCCTCCCAAGCCCCAGGAACGGCACACCTGGAGAAACCACGGTCCCACCCTCACTCTGCTGTGTCCCCTGATGGCCCCAAGCACACTGGGTACCTCCCAGACCGACCAGGCTGAGGTGAAGATGTCCCACCCTGGCTCAGGGCCGTGTTCCCAGCGAGAGGAGCACACAGTGACCCCCAGCCCTGGGGACAGGCCTTGTGTCGGTGTCACAGCTGGCCAGGGTGGCTCAGGGGGACTGAACTGCAGCTCTGTGATCCCTCTGAGGGGACTGCCTTATTCCTGTGGTGGCACTCCCGGCGTGTGGCTTGGACAGAGCCCAGAAGGGAGCCACGAGAAGAATTCTGGGGGTTCTGTTTTCACATCACATCCCTCCCTTTCTCTCTCAAAGGCACGAGGCCCTCCCTGATTCCTGCCTTCTCCCTCCCAAATCCTGGATGAGCAAATGGCAAAGGTGCCACGGGCAGCACTCAGCGGGGACAGGCCTGTGCAGGTGTCACTGGCACTCCTGAGTGCTGCCACAGGTCAGGAAATGCCAGGGCTGGGGCAGGGCCGTGGGAGTGAAAAGCAGGGCAATCACCCTGCAGTTGTGTGGCCTTGCTGGGGAGCTCCTGGACAAGCATTGCCCAGCTCCCAGCTCTGGCAGCCCCAGCTCTGCAGGACTCCCGGCTCAGGAAGGGAAGGGCACACAGGTACCCAAATCCCCCTGGCCATGTGGGAGCCCAGAGGGTGGCAGACACTGCAGGAACAAAGGACAAGGCTTTGCATTCCTTGGAATGAAAAACTTGGGGGGAGGATCAGCACCTCTAGAATCCTGCCCTGGTGAAGTGGTGCTTGGATGAAATTAATGAAGAAGTGCTGGTATTGAAGTTCTAAATGCAATTCTAAGTCCTCTTCCAAGAAGGAGAATATTTCCATGTTTTGCAAAGGGATTTCAGGAGCATTTTCCATTCTAATGTGACTCTGGGAATGTGGAAATTGCCTCACTCTTTCCTTTAGCCCTTGGAGTATTCCTGCTTCATCAAAACTGGGAGAGGGAGGAGTTACAGCAGAAAACAAAGCTTAAAAATATGCCTCCTTATGAGAGAAGAAGAATAAAATGTCATCTCTTAGCCCTGAAAAAGTTACCACATTGATTTCTGCTTTGTAAAAATGAGGTTAAGTTGAATGCATTAAGCTGGCAAACTGGATAATTGCATGTCCTGAAACTGTCTTCCAAACAGCTCTTTTCACAGCAGGGCTCAGAAAATAACTTCATCAATGAGGCTGCTGCCCATTAAACCCTCACACACCTCTCTGGGTCAGGCTTCTTCCTCAGAAAGATTTTCTCCTTCCTTCACCTCGGGCTGGTGGGGAAGCCAAGGCTGTTGGCTTCCACTGCCCTATTTCTGGCAAGGAG
>JACBWW010000089.1:1433814-1451367 GCA_020086605.1 Lanius collurio
CGTGGGATCGGTGACAGCAGCACCAGCAGGTGCCCCCCAGTGCCAGCACAGGGCCTGGGTAACTCGGGGTTCCTGCACAGGACACACAGCCTGGGGGGCCTCCAAGGAGGGAAACTCTTTCCCAGTGCCAGCCCTGAATTTGGCTCCCTGTGGCTGTTAAATGAACCTCATTTCAAAGCAATGACGACCGAGCTGCTGCACCCGCGAGAACCCCGGTGTGGAGGAATGATCTCACCCAGCCCTGCAGCCAGGCTGAGCTGAGGGCAATGCAGCAGCTCTGCAGCTGCAGGGCAGGGGCTGAGCACAGCTCAAGTGCCTGAACCTCACTGCCCTTCCTCACAGCATCACCTGCCTGCCTGCAAAGGTCACGAGTGCTCTGCCAGCAGCCACGGGGTTCTGTCATCAGGGTCGTTTATGTTACTACAGAACTCCTTTATTTGGAATATGTCCTCCCTTCCTCTTCCTGAGGCAGCCAGGGCCATACTTTGCCCAGGAAAAGCAAGTTTTCCAAGAGCTTGTGAAGAATTCTGTGCCCTCCTCCTGTGCCCAGCGGTAGGAAAGCCATGCTCCCCTCTGAACCACACAACTACAGGGACAGCCAGCCCTATTCTTTTTCCCTAACTTGGCTGCAGATCTTACAATCCAAGTTTGGGGTAGGCAGAAGTTTCCACTGACCAGTCCCGTCTCCAAAGAGGTGCCCAGAAAAATCCTGGCCACGGGGGTGTGAAGAGGAAGCAAGGCCTGAAGCTTTGGGCTAGGCTGAGGAAATGTGAGGGCCTAACTGCAGGCAGCTCGTTGAGCTCCTTCACAGCTTATCTCTGCACCTCCTATCTCAGAGACTGGGAGGAAATGCTGCTGGCCTGCCATTCCTGAGAGTGTGTGTGCGATGATTGCGCTGGAGAACAGCTCAGCCCTGTGAGAGCAAAGCCCCAGAACAGCTGCCAAGTCCCAGGGGGTTTCACCCCTGACTTCACCCAGCAGTGTCTCCACAGCCACACTCATGGACTGCATCGTCTCCCACCCCCATGGACACCCCGGCACCTCTGGCATCTCCCAGTCACCTGCAGAGGAGGTTGTGCTCATGGGGGGTGAGGGGACATTGAGCTTTGGAGAAATCCCACCGCTTTTTGTCCTGCTTCTACACCTCAGCTATGGGGAACACAGGACTGGAAACACTTCTGAGGGGCTTGGGGTGGGAGGAAGAGCCAAACAGAGGCGGTGGTGGTCTGGAAGTGGGACTGGCCGTGCCATGGTAGCAGGCAGAGGGATCTCTGTGCAGGTGTTGGAGGGGCCCAGGCCTGGCTCACGCTGCTCCCAGCACTCCCAAGGCACTCACTTCCTCATTAGCTGCACCCCCGATGTTGTGCATTAATTTCCAGAGCAGACTCACTCACACACACACACAACACACCCACCCACACGCAGCAGTGGCTAGACAGACACAAAGCATGCAGCAGCCAATTACTGGGGGTGGGAACAGCTTGCATGAGCTCATGATGAAGCTTAGCCTTAATTCTGCTGAGCTGGAGAGGCTGGAGCTGTGCTCTGCTCTCCTGACTGACTGCGGAGCGCAGAGCAGGGCAGATGATGTCAAGGCAAATCTTTTTTTGTCTGCAGTGCAGATTTGGCTGTGTGAATTTACTTGCAAATGAGGCTTCCAGATGCCCTGTTGGAAGCAGGAGTCCTGGGCCATACCCACAGCTGCCACTGTGAGCCCCAAGTGCTGCTCGTGCTGCAGAAGGAGCTGCTTGGGAAGGCTTGGGCCCAGCAGGGTCTGCAGGCAAGGAGAGGCCAGAGGGATCCACGGGAGGGGAGGAGGGAGGAGCACCTGAGCTGCAGAGGAGCCCATCACTGTGGGAAAGAAGGAGAAGAGACCCCAACAGTGCAGCCTCCCTGGGTGGTTTCACAAACTGAGCACCAGGAACTGTCCAGAAGCTCTCAGGGCTTACCCAGCGGCCGTGGGCACACCTGGGTTTGACTGAAGCATGCCCATGACCCAGGTTTTTGTTGCAGTTGCCAGCTGTGGGCCAAACCTGGGTGTCCCAGCCATGGCACACGCAGGGAATCGCCCTGGCCAAGGCTGGCATGGAGCACACTCGTGTTTGCACCAAAAGCCAGGGGTCACAACACATCCCCCAAAAGATCCAGCAGGCACCCAGCTTCAGGGGTGCTCCCTAGAGCTGCCACAGCACCAGCAGGGACAGACACCGAGCAGCTCCTGTGCCAGACCTGGTGTTTGGGAGTGTTTACTGAAGTCAGCAGTCACACATTCCCAAAGAAAAGGGTAGCACACCCCGCAGCACACATGACTGCCGAGGGAAAGGTGGAACATTTTCTTCTTAGAGCATCTCTGAGCCCCATGCAGGGGCTGCACAATTCTCATTTATGGACATAAAAGGTAAAATCCATCTTGTCTGCCTCTCCACTCAGGCTTTTTTCCTATCTTTTTCCAGCCTAGTTCTAAATGTGCCAGACAATAGAGCACCATACGTGGAACTGGAGAGTATTGGTAACCTCTTCCCTTATTAAGACAAAGGAACCCATGACTCAGAAATGGGTACATGGACCCACTGCTTTTTGGGGTCTCAGTTAAAGGTGGATAAAATCTACAGCACCACATGGAAACGGAGAATCCTGAAGACTTTCTTATGAAACTGCCTGTTGGAGACCAACCCCACCCTTGCTGGCATCTCCTCTGGCATCTGCTGCTACATTAAAACATTGTGGAGTCCCCCAGCATCTTCCACAGCCCCTGGCAGCACCATCACCCCTTTTTCTAAAGCTGGAGAAACGAAGGCATGGAGAATTCAGTTCAGGATGGCTCACAGGTCCAACCTGCATGCCCGACACCCCTTCCAGCTTGTCCTTCTGTCTGCTAGGCACTGCTTGTCATTCCGAGTGCATCCACAGCTAAATGAGCACGATACGAGTGCTTTGTATGGGCATCAAGGAGAACAGACCATCATCTGCAGTCTAGACTGGTCCCTCCTCCTGCCCTCCCCACCATTCACAGGAAAACAGCGATGGAAAAATATATTCCTCTTGTTATTAATAGAAGTATAGCTTGTGCCTGCATTAGAACTTTGAAGTGAAGGGGGAAAGGTCAAGCATCAACAATCTGTGCTTAATGACAGTGGGCTTGCTCTGGTTAAAAAAGCTGCGCCGAGCCAGGCATCGTTATCTTTTCTCTTATCACCTGGACTGTTGGGAGAGCTGGTCCAGGACATGCCAGGAGTGAGGTGGGCACTGCCCCGCCGTTCTGCGGCTCTGCACAGCCAGGGTGTCCCTGCGCGGGCTCTCTGCACCTGGGCACAAAGGGGGGCACAGGGAGGGCCCCCAGTGCCCCCGAGATGCGCAGCTGCCCTGCTGAGAGATGTGAGTGCTGAGCGGAGCCAGCCCCTTGCCCTGAGATCACTGGGAAGGAAAGGATTTGTGAGCTGGAGTCCCCCAGTCTCCGGAATGCAGCTGTTATCTCCTCCCAAGCGCTGATAACGGCCAGGCAGTTGCTCTCCCACACCCAGCACATCCAAACGCACCTCCCCGGGTTTTCCAGGGTTTTCCATGCCCTCTCCGTGCTCAGGGGGAATGAGGATCACGCTGTAACAGTGGCCAGGTTCTGACCAGGAGCAGGAGAAGCGAGCCCAGCAGAGTTCCTGCGCTCCCAGTCGCGCTGGAGCTGTGACAGGGCTGAGCTGTTCCTGCCCGCACGGCTCCTGATTGCCTGGCACTCACCAACACCCCAGCACAGCTGTGGCAATCAAAAATCAGGAGTCAGGAGGCAACCTGCAGCTCCTCTCCTGCCTCTGAAACAATGCATGCACCCGCAGACAACCTCTCCACCCAAAGAGGCCCAGAGTTAAATCCTTAATTAGCACGTTTGGACGAGTCACCACAAATGAGATTAGCTCTCATGCACGGCTGGGGAAGCTGCTGCACCCCCGGACCGTGGAAGTGGTGGGCCCTCAAGCTGACCTTGGAATTCCCCCTTGGATGCTCATCTGCTTTGCTCTCACGGCACTGCCTTCCCCTGCTGCCTGCAGCGTCTCCTCGGGAGATAAGAGCCTGGTTTTCCTCCAGCCTGGCGCTAACACCAGCCACGGGGTGACCACATCTGAGACCGCAGGCAGCGAATAATTCCCGTTTGGAAAGGGACTTCCCAGCTAGCAGAGCATTCAGCACGGGAAAGGGGCAGGAAAAGGTGTCTCGAAGAGCACCTTGGTAGCCCAGGACACATCTGCTGCCTCTGCTGTGCTTCTGGAGCCGTGAGTGCCGCGTCTGCTGCCAACCCCAGGGTTGGTGCTGTCAGCACTGCAGAGCCGCACGGAGCCAAGCTGCGTCCTGCTGTGCCCTGTGCCTCACCCAGCCCCAAACACTGCCGGGCACCTGAGCACTCCCCGCTGCCCCGGAGAGCAGCGAGCATCCTGAACGTGCAGCGCTGCCCGGGCACAGCCCTGGTGCTGCCCTGCAGCCTCAGCAGGGGCAGGGTCACTCACAGCCACCCCACCGAGGAGTGCTCGGGGCTGGGGGACGAGCTCTGGAGTGCTGCTGGGGGGAGAGGTCATCCACACGTTGCAAAAAGGAACTTAAATCAACCCTGCTCACCATAATGGCTCTTCTGCAAGGCAAGTGAGGAGATCTCGTGGATCTCTAGCCATCCAAAAGGCACTGATGTCACCAGCTGGGGTACAAGGTGGTTGTGGACACTGCACCTGCATCCACAGCCACAGGAAAGCGTGTGGGATGCACACCTGTGAAGGAGGAGCACAGCACCTCGATCCTGCCACGTGGAAATGAGCCCGGGCTTCGTTACACGCTGGGGGAGTGTTGTGGGGGACCCCCCTGGGCCTCCCCCCCTCGGCCAGGTCCCTGCCATGTCACTGAGTCAGGGCTGCCTTAAGTTCAAGCCGCGCAGGCTCTGATCGGGTTGGTTGTTTGTCCCATCTCGCCCCTGATATCCCCTTTCCCCCTGTCTGGGATAAAACCAGCAGGACACAAAGCCCCGCCCTCTCACCTCGCTGACTCTGCCCAGGTCGGGTGCTCTGTCCCCCTCCAGGACAGAGGGAATAAATGACTTAACATCAAAAGAGGTATGAGCTCTATTTCTCTTCTCAACTTCTGCTCTGGGGGTAGCTGTCAACAAACACTGCCTTAAGTGGGGCTGCACAGTCGAGGGATATCTGGGCTGTTTGTGAACGGTTTAAGGATATTCCGAGACATAAAGAGGCAAGCTCGCCACAGAATTAAGCAGTGGACAGCTAACAGGGATTCAAGAGATCTGTCAGAGTTGGTGATGTTCTTGATTCTTCCTCTTGGCCTCGAGTTGTGGAAATGGTGTCATCCCTCCTCACAGCCTGGCCCGTGTTCAGCCACACAGCTCGTGGTGCAAACGTTTCGGGGGCAAATCTCAAGTAGCCACTTGGGTGCAGCCTGACCTTTCCCTCACACCCAGCAGTGGAAATGGGCTTTTTGAAGTTCTCAAAAGGAGCTGGCACCTTGCTTTTTGAGTGACATTCATCTGTAGGTAAATTGATTTAATAGCTTGTTAGAGTGCCAATTAGAACCAACAATAACTCAATTGACCTATAACTGCCTTGGCACCAACACAGCTTTCAAAAATAAGAGAAAGGAGGAAATCTCTGCTCTGGCAGAGATGAGAGCTCAGATAGTTGGTTTTGAGAGCAAACTGAGGGATTCATTGGCTTGCTAATGAGATGCTCATAACACACCAGAAACAAAGACAAATTTCAGTGGTTTCAAGCTGAAATGACACTGTGTTATCTCCAGACAAAGATCATTCTTTTATCTGTATAATAACTGGATTTCAGTGCAGCAGCAGTGACCCTGGAGCAGAAAAAACCTCGGTGCCACAGAAAGCACCAGCACAGTTACCTAACCAGAGCAACACTGGATTGAAACCCCAAGTCTATGCCCTTAAAATAGTGCTGCAAAGTCCTACACTGACTCCGTGGGTTTTACCCTCAAAAACCACATTTTTCCTTCAAATAAAATCTGTTTCATTCTCCTGCAGTGGAGAGTGTGCTTCCAGACAGATTCATCACGTTAAATGCTTAGGTCTGAGGATTGAGATCTTTCAAGTTTAAAAATTAGAAAATGAGTAGCTCTCGTCTAAACATCGGCAGTGTCCAAGGAGAAGGAGAAGGATAATGTGGAAGGGTTTTAAATTACTGGGAAAAATGATCCATTCTTAAGTCAGGAAGGGGATGGAGAAAACGGAGACTGTTGGAAGGACAACAGCAACTACGAATATGTAGGAGGAGAAGGAACTGATTTGGAGAGGCCCAGCCAGAGAAAAAGCTGAAGGATGAGGATGGAGACTGGAACTGGACTGTGTAAATGCCAGCCCAACAGAGTGGAACACTGCCAGGGGTGAGGGGGAGAGGCATTTCTGAAAACAAGGTGGAAATCAGTGATCAGATGAGAAGCAAGGTGGATATTGGGACCTTGGAGTGGCTGGACAAGACACCTGCCACAAGGAGCCTGGAAAATGGAGATGGCACTGGGGGGATGAGAAACACAAACTCCAAGTGAGAGATGGGGAAGACAAGAGGTTGGAGAGAGTGGGGCCGAAGGGGAGGAGGAGAACACCAGCAGGGAGTTTGGAGCAGGCAAGAGAGAGGAGCCTGGAGTAACCCTGGAGTAACCCTGGAGTGTGGTGCAGCATCTTTCCTTCGCTGTAACTCCCTGCCATGGCCACTGCTTCGTTCAGAGCAGAGGGCAGTGCAGCACAGCCCTGAAAAGCTCCACACCTGCTAAGGAACCCAGAGATATCTGGCAAACCCAGAAGTTTGCCAGGCTGGTTCTGTGCTGACAAGAGGCAGAAATGGAAGGGAATAAACCCACTACAGAGCTGGAAGGATACGGAAGCCAAACACCGCTTTTGCCTAAATCCAGACACAACCCAGAGACTAAACCCCAAATTTCCTGTGGGTGTGACACACAGAGCACACCTTGCTGGGATATTATTGTGCCAAGGGGAGAGACTGAGCTGCTTTTAAACCCCTAACAACTGCACAGAACCCTGCATTAAAAACCAGACTGCAAAGTCAAAAGCTCGGGGTAGGAAACGGCCGACGGGAGCTTGGATGTGCTGTGTTACAGTCACAACATGGATCAAAGCAGGGCTTCCCAGAGAATTCCTGCCTCCTTCAGGCTGGGAGGGAGGGCTTGGGGCAGGCGTGTGCAGGAGGAGATTCTCTGTAGGAGCCCGTTTGCTGCCCAGCCTGGCAGGTTCACAGGGGAGGAGAGAAGGAACTGCAGGCTGGGGTGTGATGGCCAGGGCAGGTGAGCAGAGCCCAGAGCCTCCCCCTCTGGCAGAAAGCTCCTGCAGAAGTGTCAGGCAGGGAGCCCGACCCCAGACTGGAACTGGAATAACATCCCGAGATGATGATGGCAGAGAACACGATGTCATTGTTTACAGCAGCGATTATTTTTTGCTATAACAACAGACAAACCAACAAGAGGGTGGGTGGGATGGGCCCATTTCCCAGTCTGGCTGCTCACAGAGCCAGCCTAAGGAATGGCCCGAACCACAAAGTGCCCAGTCCTGTCACAGCTCCCCAAACAGGCCCTCCCGGTGAGTGCCAGGCACGGCCCGTTCCCCGCAGAGCCCCCAGGGCAGAGCTCTGGCCAAGGGGGTGCTGCCTGAGGCCCCCTGCTCTGCACCTCAGCTCCACCACACCCACCTCGGGGCTGGCTCCACCTCAATCCCCACCTCGCCACCATCTGGGGATGATATTCCCAAATTCCTTGCTGTCAGAAATGAACACTTATTGTTAGCACAGTGAGTATTTTGTTAAGCCAGGAGAAAATTAACCTTTTTTTTTTTCCTTTTTTTTTCGTTTCACATCGGGATCTGAATAAGATGTAATAAATAAGATATGTTATCTTAGAAGAAGAGATGGAGAAAACGTTAAATTGTGTTTCCCAAAGGAGCCATCCCTGAGTGTACTGAGGGAGGAGCTTCTGTGGGAGAGATAATGAACGTCTTCATCTATTGGCAGAGATTGGTATGAAGGGCCTGCCTTGAGTTTCTGCACAAAAATCTTAATCATAGCTCCTTGTTAAATCCCAATGCTTCCTTTCGTATTTATGTTATTTTATCTCATTTTCTCCGTGTGAAAACACCATAATTATAGTCCTAAAATATTTTATCCTGGTGATGCACCGAGGTGCTGTCTCTGCTGAGGCCTTCCTGAGGCACATGAACACGTTTCACACAAAAAGCTGTGCTCCTCCACGGCCTGTCTGGTGGGGGATTATTCATCCTCTGCCTCCTGCCCAGGGAGCCGGAACACGAGGGCCGGCTTGCCCACAGATGTGGGAAGGTTGGATGCAGGAGTTTCCTTCCTTAGGTCACGGTCACAAAGCCACGGCTCCTCTGCAGCCTGACTGAAAGCCCACGGAGGACAACAGAGACCCAATGCACGTGTTTGCAGGATTTGGATTCTCCTCCTGGTTGGATCCCCTGGTTCTGCTCCAGCAAGGTGCCCTGGGAACTGGCTGGGAAGTTCTCTGCAGGAAAGGCAGGGGGTTCTGCCTCCCATCTCCATGGGCAGCGTCCCCTTCCTACCCCAGGCAACACCATCACCACAAAGGGGACGAGAGCCAAGCCCGGGAGCTGCCCCTCCAAACCCGGCCTGTTGGCACTTCCTGCTGGATTCCAATGCCAGGCACAGGCCCTGCCACCAAAGCCACTGTTCCCTGCCCTTTCCCTACCCCAGAATTCCCACCTGGAGCAAAGGGCGAGTCCTGGGACCAGCGTTTGGGTGTGGACAGGGAGGGAGGGCAGCAGAAGGAGCAGCACTTGGGGCAGGAGATGGAGGAAAGGGCATCATTGCCTGAGAGCAGCCAAGGGAGGTGCCAGAGTCACTGCTGGACTCTCCACAAACCGTGTACCCTCCTACAGCACGGGGAAAAGCTTCCCAGGGAGAACAGTGGGCTTGGCCAGAGCAGCCCTCGGAGAGGCACTGGAAATCAGCTCTGCTCAGCAGAGTGGGAAAGGCAAACACAGCCCTGCCATTTCTGCTCCATCCCCCAGTGCCACTGGGTTCAGTTCTTAGGACTGTAATTAGTCAATCCCACTGACTCCCCCCGAGAAGGGAGGCTGAGGGACACGGCAGCACCAAGGGAAGCAGTGATTTTGTCCTTTCCCCTCGTACCTCACACCTGCTTTTTGCTGCCACAGAAACCTCCCCAGGGTCCCAGGAGCCAGGGAGTTCTGGCAGAGGAAGCAAACGAAATAAAGGATCTGTTTGCACACAGGCATTACAAGTAATACCAGTGAGAATAAGAAGTCTAAAATCTGTAGCTGGGTCTGCTATCAGCTGGAACGTTTGCCATTGTTTTCAAAGAGACAGCAGCTTCTCTCCACTGTGAGGAAGTTAATAGATTACTGGGCAGTGAATAATGTGCAGTTCTATTTACATCCACTGCTGGGACTATTTTGGGCCCTCAGATAGTGTATCTGTTCTCAGGTCTTTCTAAAAGCAGCATGCTACGCTTTTTTTGCAAGCAATTCTGGGCAGCAGCTACAACCCATATGCTTCAGTCAGCTACAAACTAGACAGATCATTGTTTGTCTGGAATTTTTTTATTAAACCAATTGTATTGGATCAATGCTTCCTCCAAGCAGTAAAATACAATTCTGTCGACCCAGTGGAAGAGCTTTCAAAGTCACAGATAAATCTTGATCTAGGAAATACAGGGTGGCTCTGCACTGATGTGCAATCAACCACAGATGCAAATGAACTCCAGCTGCCAGCACACACATCTGCACCTCAGAATGGGAGCCAGCATCCTTAATTTTCATTAGAAATTGCTAAGACACCTTTTAAGTGCTTCTAGAACCAGCCTACTGCATTAGTCAGGAGTACTCAGGGGCACCGAGCTTGATTTTTATAAAGGTCATTTGATGTCTTTTCCCCTCACAATGGACTAAAAGCAGAGATCAACAGAGCCTGAATCTATATTAATTTGTTTTACTCTTGGAGGGCCATAGATTTGCCACTGGAATTAGCCCTATTAGATGCTAAAATGATAATTTAATGAGACAATGATGAAAGCCTCTGCTCTCTTCTAAATCAGGAGCTCCTCTGGAAGCAGAGCGCGAAGGAGCAGCGACTCCGCGGAGTCGGAGAATCTCACCAATGTCATTTCACAGCAGTGCCTCGGCCTGGAGTGTTCCAAGCAAACTTCCCACCTCCGGCTGCTCGGAGCCGGCAGTCACGAGGGCTGGAGCCCCACCAGAACCCGCCTGGAGAGCGCCTCGCTCGCAGAGGGGAGGCAGCTTTCTCCAAAGGCACACACAGCAAGCTCAGAGTCTAAACCTCTCCTAAACTCGACCAGCAAACGCTGCTGGCACAGCTTTGGTGCCAGCCAAGGGCAGGATGGTGGAGCCTCCGAGATCCTGCGGGATCCGCGCCCGGCTGGAACACGGAGCAGTCGGGAATTGCACTGCGTAATTCCCCAAGCCCACAACACCCTCCTTTGGGGCACCAATACAGCTCTTGCAAATATTTTGGTAAGATCTGCTCTTTGGTGCAATCTGCTGCAATCCAGAGGTCAAAAAATGTTAGCCATGTTCATGGCTGTTTCCAAGAGAGATGCTGTAGCTGAGGGAAGGAGGGAATACAGAGCCCAAACAGAAGGTGGGAAGGCTCCTGCTCTCCCCCTTCAAGGCACCCACTGTCCACAGGCCACTTTCTGTGGAAGCCCACGCATGTTCTCCACACAGCAGTCCTATCCAATTCCCACCCTGCTGCAGCTGGCCTAGAACAGGGGTGAACAAAGCCTCCCTGGAAATATCCCCCCTGAGCAGGCAGTGGTGCATGCAGCTCCTCCCGGCCTCCTCACACGGCTCCAGACCCTGCCCCCACCGCCCGGCCCAGGGTGACAGCAGGGTGACAGCAGGGACACGGCCAGTGCTGCCGGGCTGGGCTGCTACACCAGCTCAGAAGACAACCAGCCCACCTGGAAGGTGCCCCAGGTACAGACATCCAGCCCCCTGTGCCTTCCCTCACACATTCCCAGCTCCATCGGGGCAGGTTCTGTTATTAACACCAGGAGTCCCCCAAGCACCCCCTCTGTGTGCACCAACAGCTCAGTGCCAGCCCCATCTGGCTCGGGGAGCCAAGGCTTGCCAGCGGCCTCCATTCCTTTGGGCAAGGCCAGGAGTGGCCCCATAGCCAAGTGCCTCAGGGATGAGGAGTTACCACCCTATGGAATAAGCGCTGGTTCTGCAGGAACCTTGAAAAACCCAAACTCTCCGGACCATCTCACCTTGGGCAAGGTGGTTACCTCAGCTCCTGCTGCTGAAGTTTGCCAGGCTGGTTCTGTGCTGACAAGAGGCACAGAAATGGAAGGGAATAAACCCACTACAGAGACAGAAGGATACGGAAGCCAAACACCGCTTTTGCCTAAATCCAGACCCAACCCAGAGACTAAACCCCAAATTTCCTGTGTGTGTGACACACAGAGCACACCTTGCTGGGATAAAACCCAAGAAAAGACAGTAGTTAAACTCCACACTGATGGCAAGTACTGCAAATACAGCAAAGTATGAGACTGGTTGTGTTCTTTTGAAAGCTGCTCGTTCTCACACTTGAGTGTTTGGGAGCTGTTACTTGGTCAGTCTCACTGGGAGCCAATTTTCTCCCGGTTCCAGTGTGGGATCGGGTGAGGCTGTGCTTGCAAGGGCTCTGTCTCACTCTGTAGCTGCTGGAAACCCTCCTAAGCTCAGTCAGCTGTGTGCTTGGGACACTTGAATGCACTGAATTTAAATGACAGTGCAGTCTTCCAATTCACAGAGCCTTCTAATAACATTTGTTAATCCAAGCAAATATCAAGGAATCTGGTCAGTGCCAGTGCTGAATCTGCTAAGCATGTGGGCTGCTTGCTAAATCCCTAATAGCTGGTGGCAAGAGGTTTCTGTCATCCCTGCCTTTGGGAGGCCAAATCCAACTCCTTCCTGCAATTACCTTGCTAACTGTATTTTTGGGAATCAGGCACGGTTCCTCGCAGAGTCCAGAATTCAATAAAATCACCTGGTGTGACAAAGATATTTTTGAATAATATTCTTCTCCTGTGTGCTTTTCAATGTGACATGTAAGCCCATTGTAATTAAAGTTGAAGCAATAAACCCTAGCCATTGATTGCACTCAGTAATTAATTATTGATTGCAGCACTTTACCTACATATTGCGGAGGACAATTCACCTGTGCAGCAGATGACAGTTTGCTCAGAAATAGCCAAACACAGCCCCTCTGCCACGCAGGACTTTACAAAAACCAGCTCTAGGGTTTCCCAGTCCATTTCCTTATTAACCTCCAAGGAAATGCTGCTGTGGAGGGAGAGCAAGCCGGTCCTTTGGTACAGTCAGTGTTAACCCTTCCCAATCCAAAGCAATTTTGCAAATGAGGACGTGCAGATGCAAAGGAGGCTCCTTCTCCGTTAGGAACCCCGTTAATGAATGCTGCCATCCCCTGCACAGCCCAATTCCTGACAAGCCATGCTGCAGTAAGACGCCTACAGAGCAGCAACAGTAGCAACATCCCTGCCTAACTCTTGGGAAGGAGAAGGGAGAGGACTCGGAGGTGTGAAAATGGGAAGCATCAATCAGGCAGAGCACCCATGGAGGTGTAGGACTAGTTAAGATCAGGCACCATGCTTTAAGTCTAAGTTGTGCATCAGGTGGGAACAGTTTTTTTCCCCATCTACAATGAACTTAAAGAGAGCCTTTCCATTATAAAAAGCCAAAGACAATTGGTTTAAAAACAATTTTTAAATTACTAATTGTGTGAGGACACTGAAATGTAAGGTGAAATGTAAAGGAAACCTGCAGCTCGTTTGAGTGGAGCAGGTCTTGGCTGTGTCCTCCAGCTCCTCGGACTAGGAAATGACCCAGGAAAGTTCTGTTGGGGTGGGTGCCCTGTGCAGGAGGTGGCACGGGAAGGGGCAGCCAGCTAGTTTGGAGTGGGCCGGGAAAGGGGGGGGTTTGTACCTGAAGTCGCTGTAGGGATGGATGATCCAGAACCCGGCAGACTTAACCCTTTCCTGCTCCCTCTCCACGGCCTTCTGGCTGCCAAACATCCTCAAGGAGAATTTGTTGACCCCCGGCTGGAGCATGGCCCCGAACTGCCTCTGCATGAAGCCGGCCTGGCCCAGCCTCTGCTCCTCGTCTGGGGTGATCTGGTCGCACCCTCCAGCTCCCTCCACTTTGATGGAGGTCGAGGAGCAGGCCCGGGGGGGCGGCTGCTGGGGCTCCGGAGGGGAGGCGGGCGCTGGGGGCACGGGCAGCCCCTGCTCCAGCTCCCCGCTGCCGGCGGGGCTCTTGTCCTCCCCGGGAGAGGCCGGCTCCCCCTCGCCGCCGATGAGCCGCTTCTCCTCGGCCGCGTCGTGGAGGTGCCGGCTGGTGAGCGAGGACAGGCTCCCTTTGAAGCGGCGGCAGTCCCCGTTCGTGCTGGTCTTGGCGCCCTTGCCGCCGGCCTCCGTCTCCTGCAGGCCGGGGTCTCCCCCTCGGCCGGGGTCTCCCCCGAGGGCCCGGGTGCTCCCAGCAGAGGGCGAAGGCAGCGGCTTGAGCCTGATGCTTTTCCTGCGGGTGTCCTTGTCGCTGTCATCCTCCTCGTCCATGATCGACGCCTTGGGTCCGATCTGCTGGGGCAGGCTGTAGAGCCTCTTGCGCATGGAGGGGGGCAGCTTGTCCATGGCTGCCGCGGCTGCTGCTGCTGCTCGGGCACAGGGAGAGACCCCCCCCCGCTCTGACCAGCGAGGGGAACCGGCACTGCCCCCCAGGCCCCTGCCCCCGGCTCACGGGGCACGGGGGACCGGAGACTGGCGTGTCATCTCCTTACCGGGCTGTGGCATCCACAGGCTCTGCATCAAAACACAGCTCTGCATCCAGAAGGGAAGGGAAGGAGGGAAAAAAAAAAAAAAAAAAAAAAAGAGGGAAGGCAAAAAGCCCCCCCTTCTCCTCCGTTGTCCCGATTTGGTCACTTGCTGCTTGTCTCCCCTTGGTGAGTGTTACTGCAATCCCTGTCTGCTCAGATGCTGAGCACTGGGCAAGAAGTCTAGAGCAGAGCCACACACTTCTGGCTGGCAGGCGAGGGAGGGTGGCAGCGGCAGCAGCAGCCGCCTTGCCATGTTGGCTTCGAGATGCAAATGTGCCGTGGCTCCCGGCGGGCAGACATCATCCGGAAAGCGAAGCTCGAGCCTCAAACTCCTCAACCTGCCGGCCAATAACACAATGAACTGCAACCTGCCGCGGCCACTGCTTGCTTACATCACTGTCATCACTTATTCCTCATGCAGCCCCTGCTCCTGGGAATATTCATGAAGCGATCCCATTCTATTGGGTTGCCATAGGAGCGACTACAGCGCACAGGCTCTGCCTACCTGAGACAGCACCCGGGCTTCTTAAAGGGGCAACGCCCGGCAACCGCGGGGCTCGGCTGCGGCCGCCGCCGCGGGCACCGCGCCCCGGGCGCTGCGGGCACCGCGCTGCGGGCACCGGGCAGAGCCGGACCCGGGCCCGCCCCGCGTTAGCGGCCGCCGGGCCGCCGCCAGCTTATAAATAGCAGCATCGTAAACATGACAAAGTAAATAAATAGGAGCGAGAATATTCCTTTTTCTCTCGGATGCGGGCGCTGCCTGCTCCGCCCGGAGGTGTGGCTGCTGGGGGCAGGTTTGCTTGTGAAGGCACGGGGGGTTTTGCGGGAAAGGGGGAACCCAAATCTAAAGGAAAACCAGAGGTTCACCTTGAAAATCTCACTTGCATGCAAAGCAGGGGCTCGGGGAGTGCCTGTGTTCCCCAGCAGAAGTTTTCCTGCCGGGAACACGCTGCTCCCCGCCTGCAGCGGAGGTTTGGAAGGAGCCTTTTTCCCTGGCCGTGTCGCCTCCCCGCCAGCCGCGCTGCCCGGTGCTGCTGCTCTCCGGCGGGATGCGGAGCAGGCAGTCCAAGGCGAATAAACGACAGGCAGCAGCAGCACCTGGGCGAGCTCCGCCGCCGGCCTGCGGGAGGCTGCGCTGGGCCGGCGGTGCGGGCTGCGGGGGCTCTGCCCGCGGCGGGGGAACCCCCCCTGCCCGGGGGGCTCCTGAGCCAGCGCTGCCCGCGGCTCCCCGCAGAGGCTGCGGGAATCCCGCTGCTCCCCTCGCTGCTGCCCGCAAGGCACCTCCCGTAACAGAGGCCAAAGCAGGCGGAAGAACGGCTACAATCAGGCGTTTCTCTGCCTTTTGGTATCGGAGAGGTTTTTTGGGGTTTTTTTTTTGAGAAAAAGAGGGGGAAAGGTGGCAATCAGCCCTGCCTGAGCTTCTTTGGGAATGCCTGTTTATTCTGTTTGAAAAGCTCCTAGATTGATACAGTGGCTCGAATCGTTCCTAGTGCCAAGCCTTCGAAACCAGTGGAGTTAAATTAAGAATCAGTTTGACCATATGAGAGATTTCGGTGTCTATTTTTGCAGAGATTCAGCATCCGAGGCTTTCTGGAAGGTTTGTTGTTTCAGACATTGCAAATCCTACCTGCGAGGAGAAGGAAACCACGGGAACTGCGCAGGCGGGGAGGCTGAGCACAGGCAAGGAATGCCCACGGCGGGCAGGGAGGAAATCCCCAGCTCACCTCTGTGCTCCTGCTTTCGGGAGCAAATACTCCCCCTTTTCCCTCGCAGGAGCCACTGGCAGAGGTGGCTGTGCCGTGTAAAGCAGCAGGGTGTTCCTGCAGCTCCACGGCAGGAAACGCTGCTCAGCAGTGACTTCACCAAGCACACACACAGCACATGCTTCCTCATCTTTGTCTGCCTCTCCTTCGCTCTCTCTCCCGAATCCTTTCCCGTGTGTTCACCTGCTCCTCTTCTCCCACCTCCTGGCACAGCCTGTGACTCACTCCAAATACTCGACAGTGCAAACACCATTTAATATTCTTATTTTCATCACAATTTCTAACAGAACCACCTTTTCTGGGGAACTAAATCTCATTTTTCCAATGCTCCTGTAGATTAGATAATGCGAACTAAACCAGGGAGAGCACTAAAGGTCTTTTCCCCGTTTTTCCTCCCTCCTCCAAGCACTAGGAATGCTGGGGTGTAAGCACTTCTGTGCCTCAGCTGCAATCAGCTGCCTTCCAAAAGGATGTGTTTTGATTAATGAGGTGCACAACATCTGAAAGTGATGCAGCTCCTTAAGCGTAGTCCCTCCTGTTCCCAGGGAATGACAGAGCAGGAAAGGACGTGCTCAAGGCACCAGGCTGTGGGTGCCGGGGCTGGCACTCGGGGGTGCCCGGGGCTGGCACTCGGGGGAGCCCGGGCTGGCACTCGGGGGAGCCCGGGCTGGCACTCGGGGGTGCCCTGGTTGGCACTCGGGGGTGCCGGGGCTGGCACTCGGGGGTGCCGGGGCTGGCACTCGGGGGTGCCGGGGTTGGCACTCGGGGGTGCCGGGGCTGGCACTCGGGGGTGCCCGGGCTGGCACTCGGGGGTGCCGGGGCTGGCACTCGGGGGTGCCCTGGCTGGCACTCGGGGGTGCCCTGGCTGGCACCCGGAGATGCCCCACCACTCCCGGAGCTGCACCCAGCCCCAGAACTCAGCTCCATCCCCTGTGCAGCAGGAACGATGAGGAGCAAAGGCCGAGGCGGGCTGCTGGCACACCCTGCACCACTGCAGAGGGATGGGCATGTCCCTGTGCCGGGAGCCTGGCACTGCCCGGCCGCCCTGGCCGGGACATCACACGTGGAGCTCCTCACCTGCAGAGCGCAGCTGCCTTTGCATCTCTCTGTAACAAAGATGGAGCCAAGGAAGCTCCGTGGGCTCGTGGAATCGTCTGAAGTGACAAATCCACAAAGGTGCCTCCTTGTGGAGCTCTGTCTCCAAGTGTGGGTTCCTGAACACTTCTAAAAACTTGGCTCCAGCAGTTCCAGGTGACCAAACTCAGAGGAATTTTAAATTGTAGTGACAGTTTGGTGTCGAGAGAACTTCAAAGTAATGATATTTTACTTGAGAGCCTTCCAAGAACTAAGTGTAGGGGATGGGAATTATCCTTGTCTAATGGGATGAAACCACTGTCGGAGATGGGATTTATTGCCAGCATTGTGGCAGTGCCTTCCATGTCAGCAAATGCACCTTCAGAGGCAGATTTCTGCAATATTTCACTGTCTTGCCCCTTCCATGTCAGCAAATGCACCTTCAGAGGCAGATTTCTACAATATTTCACTGTCTTGCCCCTTCCATGTCAGCAAATGCACCTTCAGAGGCAGATTTCTACAATATTTCACTGTCTTGCCCCTTCCATGTCAGCAAATGCACCTTCAGGGGCAGATTTCTACAATATTTCACTGTCTTGCCCCTTCCATGTCAGCAAATGCACCTTCAGGGGCAGATCTCTACAATATTTCACTGCCTTGCCCCTTCCATGTCAGCAAATGCACCTTCAGGGGCAGATTTCTACAATATTTCACTGCCTTGCCCCTTCCATGTCAGCAAATGCACCTTCAGGGGCAGATTTCTGCAATATTTCACTGTCTTGCCCCTTCCATGTCAGCAAATGCACCTTCAG
>JACBWW010000090.1:0-15000 GCA_020086605.1 Lanius collurio
AGGCATTGGGAGGTCTACAGAGACTGAATTAAATTTAAGTGGATCAGAAATGAGCAGGGTGTTGTAAGAAAAATGTGAAAAAAGTTTTAACTTTGTTGGGAGCTGTTCATAATTGGGTTTCTTCTAACAATAAAAGACACAACAAAAATTGGGTCACTACCCAAGTTACAGCTCAATTAATGAGAGAAAGCTGTGGGTGTATAGCAGCCAAAACACAGAATCATCCTGCATCTGCCCCCTGAGAATTTGGGTTTTGTTTGGTTCATAGATCATTGTCCGTGGTCAGCTGTGCCTGTAGGAAAGAAACAAGTGGTGGGTTGGAGTGAGTAAGCACAGGATGTAGTAGATCATCTGAAAGTTACTCTACAAAATTAGTGGAGTGTTAAGAGAATGAAAATGTGCTTTTCCAAACATAATTCTAGACTTGCAAAATTGATGACAGTGAGAGGAAGATTTAATGTCATTTTATGAGTCTTGAGAGAAGCCAAGGAATTCTGAAAGTTACCTTGTCCTGGCACTACTCAAAAGCCAGGGGAAAATATCTGGATGCTGATTATTGAACCACCAGAAATGGGTCAAGATGCAGCTTGTCTTGAAACCAGTTTGGAAATTCATGGTAAATTCCTGAGTTTTAATGGAACCTTTAGCTGCTGTTTTCCTTTATTCTGAAGCAGGTTTTAGCTAATACAGGGGTAAATGGATTTAGTAATTTAATGGCAAATTTCCTGTGCTAGGCAGCCACTTGACAAAAGAACCAAAACAGGATGGGTGAAGAAAGTTCTGATTGTGTTACATCATCCTGAGGAGCCAGGGCAGGTTGCTGTTCAGCTCGTCTTTGTGTTTGCACAAAAAGCCTCAAAAAGTGGAAGGTGAGGATAGAAGATAAAAATGGGGAGCCTGAAGCTGCTTAAATTAGTCTGTGTTTCTTGTATGGCAGCATGGAAAAGTTGCTTATTAAGTCAATATTGGGGGAGTAGGGAGATAACTGAGAGGGGTAGCAAGACAAACAAGAGCTGCAGGAGCTGCCCTTGGATACATCCAACATTCCTAATTTCCTGGCTAACAGACTGATGAATGTTGCCTACTTTTGCTTATGAGATGGAACTACTTCAGTGTGCATATTGTCTCCATAGCCCCAGACTAATGCACAAACAAATAATCCTTGAATAATAAACTAATCAGCTTAACCTCGAGGTAAATTGTGGTTTACCTCTAAATTTCAGTTTAGGAATCCAATGGAAATGAACTTGGGTAGAAGAGAATTAAGAAAGAATGGACTGCTAGTCTTCAAGTTTCCAATTTAGTTACAATTAAGCAGAATTCTTAGAGCACATACCTTTAATTTTTAACCATTTACATCTGTACCACTGTTTCATTTGAATTGTGTGATATGTTACCTCAATAACAGAACTGATGGGTTGGATTCTAAAGTACTTTAAACACAGCTTCCTATTAGCTTTGAATCCAAACTCTTAGGAAAACTGTAGGGTGTAGGAGCCTTGGGGAGAAATACAGACAGTAATTACAGAATTATTTCTTTACAGATGCAGTAATTCCCTTTCCAGAAAGTTCAGAAAGGTTTAAATAATTTCGTGAACATAATAACTGACCTGATGAGGAATGCTAGTGTGTTTTGTCAAGAACACTTAAATTTTAATTAATTTGAAGCTATCCAGAGTAGTAATCAAACAGCTTTAGAAGTGGAATGACATGTACTCAGAATCAAATATCTGCTGTATTGTGCGTACACCACAACACAATACAAGGCTTTGCTTATTTTCTCAGGGTGCTATAAAAGGAGGAGGGACTTTAGAAAAGCAAAACTATATTCAGCAACACAAAGGAAACAGTAGGGTTGTAGAAGAAGGTTGAATTATTAGCCTGTATAAGTCAGAGCACAAGCATTTTCTGTATATTGATCCTGTCACTCTGGCTATGGCACAATGGCATTTTCCTAATGTAATAAATGTAAAACCTAACCAGCCCCTGGGGCTGTGCATCTAAACAGCTGATGGATAATTACAGGAGACCTATGAGACTCAGCTGGGAGAGAAAAAAATGGAGGCTGCTGGTAAGAGCATTTGTGTTCAAATTATGATTTGAAGTAAAACTTCGGTTACTCTATACTGTAGAGGGATTTTTTTTTTCTATGTTATTTTTCTGAGGGGAAAAGAAGGTGTTTATTACATTGAAAGTTTGCATAGATTTTTTTTTCTGTGCTGCAGTATTTGTGTGTGAATAGTCAATCTGGTTATAGTCCTTGCTCCTGATTCCTGTGTGGTTTGGTGTGGAACCAGCAGTCATGCTCAAGCTGTGCAGGAGGAACCAGCCTGTGGTTCCTGCTGTTGTTGACACAGGCTTCAGACTTGCAGTTTTTTCCACATTGGTTAGAAAACAGAAATTTGTGGAAAATAGATATCAGTTGCCAGAACATTTGGTGCAAGGATACAGACTCCATTGCTTCTTTCCCTGCCCTCTCCAGCTGACAGCTAAGTGGAGCACCAGGAGCTGTGGTGAACCCAATCTTAGTGCCTTGAGACATAGAGAAACTTTAGACTCTGAATGCAGATTAGATTCTTGAAAAAGTAAGAGTATCCAACACAAAATGTATGTAATGTGCTTGTCAATAGAGTGTCACACTTTTTCTCTTTTCATTGTCCTTTGTAAGATAGATTAAATTATTTTTTCAATTGTGTTTTCTTCTGTAAGTGTTTTTGGATGATTACAGTCTTGTTTTTATTTCATATCTGTAGGGCATGAGGCTGCAAATTATGCTAAGCTTCTGTGCAGTAATAAAACATATTGAAGTATTTTAAGCGGTTATTTTAGACAAGTTCCTGAAGAGGTGAAATTACTTCTTAATACCTAATGTTTCTAAAATGAGGCAGTATCTCTGACAGTGTCACTCTTTCTATCTACATCTTTTTTTTACCCTTTTCAGTACTTGAGAAATGAGTTCTTAAGTTTTATGTTAGATCCATGCAATGATGCAATATGTCAAATTATCTATGACACTCTAAGTATCTCACCTTCTTAGACATATTTATTGCATAAAGAGCAGGATAAAGTACCAGTGGTGCAAATGCGCTGTCTTCAGTGGAATTTACCAGCAGATAACTTGGGCCAGTCATGACAGCAAATCTTTTCTCTAAAATATCAATATAGCACTAGAGTCCAATTATTTTTATACTGTGCTAATCTTCTTTTGCTTTTACAGTGTTCCTGCAGGCTTCTATAAAAAGGCTATTGGTAATCTCAGTAGGGAGGCCTCCTTATCAAGCAGTTTCAAAGACTTCTGAAAAATAAGGATCAGGAGGTAATACTGAATTAATGGTGAAGGGGCTAGTCAGTCTTCAAAAAACTAAATGTGTAGCATATATAATACTGATTATTTTGCTTCTTAAAGAACTTTTCTTGCATTTTTACAGATTTGATAATAAGACTCAGAGAAAGTTAGAAATCATTTATATTTTTTAAACACATGCCTGAAATGGTCCTTTAAATATAAATCTGGACATAGCTCTTTTTATATGTTCACAGTTGAAAAGAAATCAGTGCACATATAGTTTAAAAGCTATGGTCAGGCCAAGAAACCTGCTTATCAATTTTTAGAAGTCTCATTTAAAAGAAAAATTGGTATCAAGAGTAGCTGTTGAAAGCCTTATTTTTTTATAGCTGACTGGAAGTATGTTAGAACATCATTAAACTCTGTTTAAGAGTGAATGTTGCCAAGCTCTGGTTCTGTGTTGAAAAGAATGAGAAGGGCCAGGGAGAAGGACCAGGGGGACCTGGTGGACAACAAGCTGTCCCTGAGCCAGCAGTGTGTCTTTGTGGCCAAGAAGGCCACTGGTGTCCTGGGGTGCATTAGGAAGAGCATTGCCAGCAGGGCAAGGGAGGGGATCCTGCCCCTCTGCTCAGCCCTGGTGAGGCACATCTGGAGTGCTGTGTCCAGTTCTGGGCTCCTGTGGGCAAGTGAGACATGGAGATCCTGGAGCAGGTCCAGTGGAGGGCTACTCAGTTGGTCATGGGTTTGGAGAACCTCTCTCCTGAGCAAAGGCTGAGGGAGCTGGGGCAGTTCACTCTCAAGTGGAGAAGACAGAGAGGGGACCTCAGCAATATGTCTGAAGAGAGCTGTCAGAGGATGGCCCAGGCTCTACTCAGTAGGAAGAGAGGCAAGGGGCAGGAACTGATGCACTGGAAGTTCCACCTGAACACGAGGAAGAACTTTGCTGTGTGGGTGAGCAGGCAGTGGGACAGATTACTCAGAGAAGGTGTGGAATCTCCCTCACTGGAGATATTCCAGAACCCTCTGGACACAGTCCTGTTCCATGTGCCCTGGAATGACCCTGCTTGAGCAGGCAGGTCAGACCAGATGTCCCACTGTGTGGTCCCTTTCAGCTTGACCCATTCTGCGATTCTGTGAAGTGATAGCAAGAATTATCTCATTTAACAACCTACAGTTGTTACTTGAAACATGTTAGGGTATCCATCAAATTTCTTTGAATTGTATCCTCCTTTATCATGTTATGTGAGTTTTAGACAATTTTTGGAAAAAGGTGTGGGGAAATAGGTTTCAGAGCTTTAATATTTCATTGGTGTCTTGCTATGTGTTTAAGAAGCTTTTTCCATGCTACAGAATTGGAATGTCCATAAGTAGGCTTGTTTCATGATGGGGCTATGTAGTGGAAATTAGTTATTTCAGCAGCACTTTTTACTTAAAACTCTTTGTTATGTAGCTGCTACTACTCCTTTAAAACTTGATGTAATTTGCATTGATGACTATCTGTGATTATTAACACAAAAATCTTACTTAAGTTATTTTATTTGCAATCAGATAAATCAGATTTGGAGACTGCCACATGTGAAATTACCATCTGAATATCTCTGGTTGTTATTTATACAAAACCCTGGTGTTACATTCAGACATAGACTCTTGTTTATATGGACAGTGCTCTTTCCTCAACATCTCCCATGTTCTGAAATGTCATGACCTAAATTTTGATTGGGGGGTAGAGAGAAGAAAGAGTATGAAAAAGTTATATCCTCTCAAACCATTACAAAAATAGTGGTAGTTTTGCTTTTTTTTTATTGTCCTGGAAAGTGAGTGTTAATTTAAGAACAAACAATAGTGCTAGAGAAGCAAAAAATAGCTAAAATGCATCAGTATAGAACATCATCTGTCATACTTCTGTAGATTTCCTGAAGCTTTAGTGTCTTTTCCAGACTAAAATGTGTTAAATTAGTTTGAATTTGGTTTGCCTTCTCCCCTGTCCTTAACATGTCCCTACTTTTATGTATTCTTTAATCTGATTGCTGCACACAACATACAAATAGAGGCATGGGAGGGTTTTATTTGTAGGACTTATTCTGATCTTCAGATGTGATTGGAGATTTCCAGTGGCTGCTGCTTGCTGAGAACACTGACGAGCAAACGACTTGGCCAACCTTTGCCTCTCAGCAGGAATTGCAGTAAGAAAGGTCTCTGAAGGAGAAATGCTGAGATAGAGGGGAGAGTGGAGGGCAGCATTGAAACAACAGGGGGAAACAACCTGAAAGTAATAGGTCAAAATATTTCTAGGAAGGTATGTTGCAGGTGGAAGAAATGGTAACAGCACTATCATAGCCATCAAGGTTTTCTGTTTGTTGGGAAGTCCTTTTGATTGTTTCATCTGACTTTTTAAATAATCATTTCCTGATTCTGCATTTGCCCTTGACTGTTTCTTATTATCCATATGCAGGTGGCTGCAGTTCTGTGTAAATACCTGTGGGTACTTTTCTCTGTAACGTACACACAATTCAGCTGCTTTTATTGCTATGATCTTGATCTTTAGCCCAATTCACTATAGGTCTGTCCTGTTCTCAGATTAAATGTTTGTGTAGTCCTTAGTGCTCTGTCCATCAGTTACATTCATAAAGGTAAAATATCATTAGTCATTGCAGTGATCATTAATCATTAATTTAACATTTGGAGGAAGGTTATCTGAATTTTAAGTTTGTCATTAGAGTTCAATAGCAATTATTTAAAACAATTTAAATTGGCTCTATTGTTTTGCTTACTAAATGAAAATTCTTCTACCTTTGTCACCCTTTGGAAGAAAAAACTGTTTCCAAAAACATTATATCTAATTTCTTGTAACTCTCATATTAGTTTTTAATAATATCCTTTCTGATCTTGTAGATTATTTGAATACCTGACCTAGGTAGTGATGTTGGCTGAAGGTAATTCTGGGGTGCCAAAAGAAATATCAAATGCATCACAAGAAGGCTTATTGGTCCTGATACTACTTCTTCTATGAAGCCTTATGTTAAAAAATACAGGTTTGGCTGAATTACTTCCCACATGACAATGAATTAAGATGATGAATCTCAGAGTATTTTTGACTAATGATCTGCCTGTCTTTGAGAGGTTTTAAGGCTCTTCAATATCCAGAATTAATCAATAAAAAAGCGTTCTTTTACTCTTTGTAGCTGACATAGTAATTCCCTTCACTTTATTTGAAGAGACAGGGTTGCAAAGAGATATTAGGCATGGCTTGTTTAGATCAAATATTTCTAGTGTAGCAACAGGCCATTAGAACATCTCTCTGCTTGTTATTTTGAACAGAAAATTCTTCAGCTGAGACTTCAGCTTCTCAGATCCCCTTTTTTGCTGTAGAATCCTTTCATAGAATGTATTCCTTGTACACTCCGTAATTTGGAAAGATGTTTCTTTGTTTTACATGTGAAAAATCCTGATAAATGAGAGTATCCTCAACAGGCTGGAAGATGTTATAAAACAACTGTTTTCATACTAAATTTCCCATCTTTATAGGAAGACCAAGAATTATAAATAGCTTCTTCCAAACATGTTTTGAAGACTAACACAGAGATCCAACAGACATTTCCCAAAAGTTTTTATGTAGATATTCCTTCAGTGATACAATTTTAGCCACAGACAGAAGAAAAAAAGTGATGTTTTGTTAATTCCCTCTGGAAAGCATTTTGGTTTACCTTTTTCAAAGCCACGCTGTAGCTCCTTTTACCGAGTCAAATGCTACATCTTCCTGTAGTACCTCTCTGAGGCAAGTGCAAAACTGATTTTACAGCAGAAGCTCATCGTGTACATAATACCATTGCAGTGGCATTCCCTCTGCATCTCTGGAAAACTTATTGCTGCAAAGGGCTTCTTTTAACAGGAGTTAATTAGGACTAGAAAATTGCTTGTTGTTTTTTATTGCATCCAAACCCCAGGACATGCTGCACTAATCCTCTAGTGCCGTGTGCTGCCATAAGAGAGGTTTTCAGCTGATGTCTCAGAAGTTTCTTATTAGGTTGGAAACTGTTCCTTATCAGATCATTTAACTCATTAACTCTTTCTACACATATGATAAATTCATAGAATATGTTAGAGATTGTTTTCTTCCTTGTTTTTACATTTAAAATGTGTGTTTAAATGTAACACCAACCAAGTAAAAAAAAAAAAAAAAAAGTCCTTCTTCTCCTATTCCACATTTTTACCTAGGACAATGAAAAATGAATGTAACTTATTTGGAAGACTCTCAGCAAGGAGTAAGGTGCTACTGCTTCATCCAAGCAGTTCAGAAAATGGATTTTTGTCCAGGACAGAGACTACTTTCAATTTCTGCAAGAACTGCATTTTTTTTTTTTTGTGCAGCTCTCCTCTGTAAGATACAAGTAGAACAGAGCCAGCCTAGGCTGCAGAGTAAGAACTTATCTTTCCTGTTTCATCACTCAATGCAGATTAATTCTAAAACTTGTATTTGCTTAAATTATATAGTTACAGAGAGTAAAATTAAAAATGCTATTTTTTCCTATTGTAACATCAGTTTTTCTACCAATTCTGTAAGCAATGTGATACTGAAAGTCTCTGCTTTTGATCCTTTGAAAGACAGAAATCTGCATTTTGCAGTTGAGCTGTAGAGTCAGTGGAAACTTTGGACCTGGAAAAGGCTTTTGGAAAGTTGTCCAGCACAGTTTTTAGCTTATTGCAGAAACTTAAGTCTCTATTTATTTGTTGGTATAATGCTGCTCTGATTTCCTAACTCCTTACCAAAATTCACAATTGAGTTTTAAGGCAACAGTAGGGCTGAGTAATAGCAGTTTCTCCTGTTAGTGTAGAATTGATATGAGAGTCTTTGACATTTTGCAGTTTATTCTTAATTTAACAGGAATGCCTTTAAAATCATCATTTCAAACTTTGGGGTTTTGAGCAATTATATGAGAGGCATTATCACTAAGATATTAAGTGCAGGATACTGTAATCTAGTTATTAATGATGCAACTGTTAATTGGAAAAAGGTTCTCTTATTTTCACCTTCTAGCAGTTTAGTATTTAATGTACTCAGATGGCACCATTCCTGAAAGCTCTCCCTCCCCAATTGCAAATCTACTTTTGAAGCGCATACTCTGTGTGATTAAATAAAAGGACATGAAAATTAGTGAGGAAATTGCTTGCTGTAGCCATTTTAGTAATGAATTTAAATGGCTGTTTAGCAAAATGGAGTAATTTATCACTTATCTGGTGTTCCCTGTAAGTCATTTATCATGAGTAGCAACTATCATAATTTTATTCTAATCTGAGGTGGTGGGAAGGGATCAGAGGCTCACACTTCAGAGGTTCATACTTCTTGTAATTAGCTACTGATTTAATGCTTGTGTGTCAAAAAAACCCAAAACCACCCCAAAAACAAACAAACAAAAAAACCCCAAAACTAAAAAAAAAAAAAAACCAAAAAAAAACCAAACAAAAAAAACAAACCAGGAACTGGAAAACTTCTCCAAGATTCTTTGGATCATGATATTATACTTGACTTTTGACTTTGTATCAGTTATGCTGTTATATTTTTCTTGTCAGGTAAAACTTTTCTTTTTTCTTTGCACCTCATTTTTCTTAAATGCATTCATGTTTTACTTTTATGTTGGACACCAGTAGTGCAGACTTTGGTGCCCAGGATCACAGGTGCAGTGTGTTTTTTGAGATAAACCATATTCTGATAGCATCATGTCATGAACAAAGATTATGGCAGTCCAAAGCACTTGGTTATAACAATTAGTCAAAGTTTTACTTTGTCATGGTTTTGAGTGGAATATTTTCTGCTACAGAAAGGCTTGAGTTGGTTCACCAGTTCCCTGAATCTTTGGAATCAATAGACACTTCTACAGCGGTGGTTTTTTTTTTTTTTTGGCAAAAGGATTATTTAAAACAATAATAAGCCCTTGAGAAGAGATTCCTCAATCCTTCAGAATAAATTGCTTATGGTCTTAAATAACCTCTCTGGTTTTGTTCTCACGTTGGGCCAGCCATGATTATGATACCCCTTAATGTACTTATTGCGTCACAAAGGGACAGACATTTGTACTTACTCGAGGGGGAAGGGAGCATTAAAAAAAAAAAAAAAAAGAAATAAACAGGTAGATATTTCCCAGCTGTGGAATTGGAATAATGAATTTCATTTTATCTCTGAATTACTTCTGTGGAATTTTCTATGGAGATTTGTTTAGAGGGCAAGGAGTATAGTTTCTGGAAAGGAAAAGAAAGATGTGAGAAATGAAAGGAAGTATGGAAGATTCCTCTGTTTAAAAAAAAAAATTACTTACAAGAGAGCGGAACAGAAAACTGCTAGTGTACGACAGCAGCAGTACTTGTAAAAATTAACTCAACTATAATTGATAAAGCAGACCCTCTGCATTCTCTCAGAATTAATTTCTTAGACTTTATCATAATTCTATCATTTTTGTTGGTTTCATACTTAAGTCTTGAATTTGTTAATTAGACAGTAATATTTTGGTTTCTTCTTGGAGTGCCTGCAATTTATTTCTATATGCAACCTGGTCCGTCTTTATAATGTGACTGGGAATCAAAAAATGGTCAAATTCAATATAACATTTGGAGAACGACTTTATAGTCTTTGTAATTTTTCATCTTAAGATCCAGTGAGTGATGTATTAATGGAAGGGTAAAGGCTGGCTTCCTAAAAGAGCTGTGTGCTGAGAAACCTTGTGCATCATGCATCCTGAGACCATTCCCCATTCAATGGTGCACACCTCAGGTGGAGAGGATTCCCATTGTATGTAATGGCAAACCATTAGTTTGCTATTACTGCAAAGTTTGCCACAGAAGTAGCAGTTTAAGCTGTGTTTTTATTCTATCAGTCATTTTTGTTAATGGTTTTCTCTACATGCTCTTTTAGTGTAGTTTTCTCAAACTGCATCACTTATACAGAAAGACTTCATAAAGAAATTGATGGTGTATCAGATAAATGTTTGAATTTTAAATTGTTGTGAAATGGAGCTCTAAACAGTACAACTGGGAACATACTAGACTCTAGTTTGGCATAGTTTGTTTATTCAGAACACATTTAATGTTTTGAAGACTGTAGAGAAGGAACTTGGCTCTCAGAAGTGGAGTGTCACTGGTGTCAGCTGATTTTCTCTTTGACAATAATTATTTTGGCAGACAGATAAATTGACAGCTCTCTAACAAGTTTTGTTGTGTAGTAATAGATGATTTTGTCACATGGGTCGTTGGGGTTTAGTTAGTAAACTTTTGGGTTCCTCATATGTAAAGGAACATTGCAGCTGTCAACAAACAGATTTGATTTACTCCTGCTGCAATTTTATTTCTCTTGTCTGTGATCCCATTATTATTACTACTTATTAAGATCAGAGCATCTAGTCCTGTGTATGTGATTTAAATCAGGCATGGACACATGATCAAATCATTATGGAATCAGCCAGACCTAGTTTATGATGTAATTCTGCCAGTGAGTTGGGTGGATGTGCCATAAAGCTTAGCATAGTGCTTATGTAGGATTGTAAAATCTGCTAAGGCTCACAGAGGAATTTCTTCTGCATGTTTCCTCAGACTAAGGGCTTAAATCAACCTCTAAAGAACTGAATTTTAAAACTGCTGTTGACTTCAATGGGTCAAAGAAACAAACCCTTTCTGCAGCAACAGGTGCTTTAACAGAGCATCCCTATTGCTTGGATCCTTTCTGTGACACAAACAGGTGGTGTCATTCTGTATTTGCACATCTCCTGTAGTTCTGGATGTTCACTACCATAATATATAACAATTTACAGTACTCAAAATTCAGAATAAAAGCATGCTAAACTCCCTTATGGTGTTCTTATTATTTTGTGCTTTTCTGTGCAGGTAATTACATTTTAATCATTAAATGAAGTGCAGCACTTCATACTGGCTAGAATGACTGCCATGCATTTTTAATGGTTTCTCTAAGTGTCATTAAGTGATAATTTGAAAAAATAAACAAACAACCAGCAGTTTACACAACTAGTTATTAATGAAGCCTGTTCTTAATTTGCTTAAAGGATCAACAAAAATTTTGGTATGTAATGTAGCAACAGATTATGACTGGGTTTTTTACATAAAACATTTGAAGATATTATATATGTATTTTTTTTAATTGTCCATTCTAAATGCATGCATTCATATCAAGAATAAAATAACACATCTTCTTGATATTAAAAAGTTGATACAGGGTTGATTACCAATATTGTTCAGTGGCTTTTCTGTCCTTTGCTGAAACATTTTGACTTATGTGCCTCCTGCTGTATGTGTGCTAAAAAAGTCTGGTTTCCAGTGACAAAGCACTCAAAAGATTTGTAACTGGATTTCCTCTTCTTGGTTTTCCTGAATCTTTGCTAGCCTGTGGCAGACCTGGGGCTATTTTACCTCCTGTCTTCCCATTTCAGAGCTGGGTACTGCAAGGCAGAGTTGGAGTTGCAGTGCCCCATCAATTCCCAAAAATCAGTGCTAGACTGAGGGCAAAGATGCCTGAGGTTTCATCCAAGTGGTCATAAGAGGGAGGTTTAGGTTTTGTGATGAATGAATTACTCTGAAGACTGGAGAAATGTGGAAATGTTTTATTGTTATTTCCCCTCCTTTCAAATAATTTCTGTAAAATTTGCAGCTTGGCCAAACTAGAATATAGTCATAGAAGATAATATTTTAATTCATGGCATGGAAACAGTGTGAAAATAGCAAATAATGGATATTTTTAGTTTGGCAGGTGAGCAGAAAAGATAGTTTGGTAGGAAAAACATGCAATTAGTGTCTTTCTGCACAATGTTAACAGGTTCTTTGACCAAAGTGTTTTCTCTGAAGTAATATACCATGCCCATTTTTAGCATTTTTTTTCAAGTCAAATTCAAGTGAATGCTAGTTTGATGTCAATATAAGTAATTTTTTTAAAGTTTTAATTTGGTGACATTAATAAGTACTGCAAACTGTATTATTAAAACTAAAAGGAATGAGAGAGGGTTCAGAAATTAACAGTGAATGCTGCAGGGGTATTGCTTGAAGAATTACTCCATTTTTTCTTGGATGACCTGCTTGCTTCTTCAAGTTCTTGTTTAGGAATATTTTTTTTTTAAAGGGCCTGGCATGTATTTAAGGTCCATACATATCTATGTCTGTGTGAATAATCTGGTTTTACAGAAGTAGTTTACAGTGCATAATGTTTGTACATAAATATTTTGTACAATGAGTCATTGATGTCCTTCAGGTTTTTTGTGTTATAGTCATTAAATACATGGGATAAAGCGACACATACCAGGTTGCTGCCTCTTGTTTATCATCTCTCCATTGTAGGCATTTTTGCTGGTTTATTATGCCTCTGCAGCAAACATGCATCGCAAATAAATTTGCTCCTGAGTGTTTCATGCTTTTATTAAATATTCATGAGATGAGATGCAGGGTATTCCTGTAGGCTGCTGCTTTGAGTGCGCTGAAACCCCAGAAAATGCACTGTTGGTGAATCCTTTATGCACCATGAGGCATTCCTCCTCTGCTGAAGTGTGTCAGGGTCTGGGATGTGTTGCTATCAATGCAGTGGTGTTCTGCAGGTAGGGCTGATTTGGAAGGTTTAAGGCCTTGGGAATTCATCCTGCATATTTACTGTGCATGATGAATGGCCAGGACAGGAAGATGTCTGTGTGCTATGTGTCACCAACTTGTTACTTGTAACAGAGGAGCATGGCTTAATATGATGCTGGAGACTGTTTTAGTTTGGTTTTTTTTTGTGAGATGTGCTGCTGACAGCAGGAAAAAGCATCCTGAAGGGTGCTCAGGGAGGTGGTCTTTTTTTTTTTTTTTTTCCTTTTTAAAAAAAGTGTTTATAAAATAGACCAAGGCTGTGCAATCCAGCTGTGGATTTCCTGTAGCAAACTGATTTCTTTCACTTGGGGTTAGATCCAGCTGAATCTTGCTTTGAGCTGTAAAGAGACCATAACTGATAAACAGTAATTTTGAGTTTTTTTACACTGTAGTCTAGTATGATTTGGCTGCTGCCACAAAAAAAACCAAACCACGTCCCCCCCAAAAATAAAAACAAACCAACAAAACAAAAAAAAACCATAAAAAAAACAAAACAAAAAAAGAGTTCTGCATCAAATCTGAGAGAAAGCACTTCAAGTAAACACAGACTAATAATTTTTTATATTCTTATTATAAAGCAAAGCTAAAGCAAAATACAGTCATTTTCTGATGCCTTATGTGAAATATTTTTAAATAGTGTCTGAACTTACTGTGCTCTATTATTTAAAGAGAAGTATTTTGAATATCCAAGATCAATGTTATAGGCTAACTTCTGTATTTAACAGAAGTCAAATACACCTAAGAACTTTTCAAAAAATCTGTGTCCTCACACCTGCTTTTTTCATGTTCTGTCATTCACTGGTCTCTGAATTTCATGCTGTTATTTCCTTTTCTATATATTTACACTTATGTTTTAGTTTTGTTCTAATGGTAACACAATGACATGCAGTTTTGTCCTGGTGATTGAGTTTATTCTCAAGAAGGATGAAATTTGATATCCTCAGGTATTCATGCCTTCATCCTTACACTGCATAAACACCTACAGGTTTTCACTGGTATTTTACTAACTTATTATTAGCTCAGCAGATAATTTCTGACTTTTTGTAGCTCTAAACTCTAGACACCTCTAGTGTAGGTCAGTGTACATGTTCATAGGTAAGATTTTAAAGGAAATGTAGTCTCCATATGTGTTATACTTTATTTTCTGAGATAGATAACTCAGCTATTTGTGTTTCACCTTCAGGGTAAGCTAAGAGAAATAACCTGTATGGCACATACTAGCTAGAAAAAGTACATCCCAGAAAAAAACCCTGTTCATTTACTGATACATATTAACTTGCTCTCTGGCACATTGCTATATAAAGCTTTAAGGTAAGGTGGATTCCTAAATGAATGCTTTGTGGCTTTAGTTTATTCAAGACCTTAGGCAGAGCTACTGGAAGTATCTAGGTTATTGATTCTTTTTGAGGTGTCATAATTTTAGTGAGAGCTGGGAAGAAAAAACTCTGTGTTTTGACTAGAATAATACTTTGGTCTGTATGTTCACCTGATTGATATATATTTAGATGTGTTTCAGATTAGATTGCTTAAATAGCATTTGTTCAATGGCTGATGCAGTTTATTTTCTGAGTTTAATCGTGTACATGAAAATTCTGTTAGAAAATAGTTAAAAATATGTTCATGGTAAATCTCATTTATCTCCTTCCTTCATGGATTTTAAGTGTTTTAAATGAATTATTTTTTGATACAGTGCTTACACTAATACTGTTAAATTAGCTATGAAAATAATTCATGCAAGTTGCCTTTAATTAAGTGCCAATGGTTTATTTGTTTGTTTCTCTCCTTTTGTTTGCCAGGAAAAGAAGAATATATTGCGACATTCAAGGGATCAGAATACTTCTGCTATGATTTATCTCAGAACCCCATACAGAGTAGCAGTGATGAAATAACTCTGTCGTTTAAAACACTTCAGAGGAATGGACTGATGCTTCACACAGGAAAATCGGCTGATTATGTCAATCTTGCACTGAAAAATGGAGCTGTCTCCTTGGTCATTAATTTGGGCTCAGGGGCCTTTGAAGCGCTGGTGGAACCCGTGAATGGGAAATTTAATGACAATGCCTGGCATGATGTGAAAGTAACCAGGAATCTGCGTCAGGTAA